>JAKSZT010018658.1:498555-622608 GCA_026826555.1 Tolypeutes matacus | reverse complement strand
TGTTCAAGTTCTCTGTTTCCTTGTTGATCTTCTGTCTAGTTGTTCTACCTAATGATGTGAGAGGGGTGTTGAAGTCTCCAGCAATTATTGTAGAAATGTCTATTTCTCCCTTCAGTTTTGCCAGAGTTTGTCTCATATATTTTGGGGCACCCTGGTTAGGTGCGTAGATATTTATGACTGTTATATCTTCCTGGAGGATCGTCCCTTTTATTAATATATAATGGCCTTCCGCATCTCTTGTCACTTTTTTGCATTTGAAATCTGTTTTGTCTGATATTAGTATAGCTACCCCTGCTCTTTCCTGGTTACTATTTGCGTGGAGTATCTTTTTCCAATCTTTTACTTTCAGCCTGTTTGTATCCTTGGGTCTGAGGTGAGTTTCTTGTAAGCAGCATATGTATGGCCCATGTTTTTTTATCCATTCTGTCAGCCTGTGTCTTTTGATTGGGGAATTCAATCCATCCACATTCAATGATATTACTGAAAATGCACTATTTATTTCCTCCATTGTATTCCTTGGTTTTCATATGTCATCTTATTTTTGTCTCATCTCTCTTTTTACTCTTTTCTTTCTTCTATACTCTCCTCCAAGCCTCTCTCTCCTGTCTTTTTCTTTCAGGTTCTAAGGCTTCTTTTAATATTTCCTGCAAAGGTGGATTCTTTTTAGCAAACTCTCTTAGTTTCTGTTTGTTTGTGAATACTTTATATTCACCTTCATATTTGAAGGACAGTTTTGCTGGATAAAGAATTCTCGGCTGGCAGTTTTTCTCTTTCAGTTTCCTAATTGTATCATACCACTGTCTTCTCATCTCCATGGTTTCTGAAGAGAAATCTGCACTAAGTCTTACTGGACGTCCTTTGTACATGATCGTTTGCTTCTCTCTTGCTCCTCTGAGAATTTTCTCTTTATCTTTTACATTTGACATTCTGAATCATATGTGTCTTGGCATAGGTCTATTTGGATTTATTCTCATTGAGGTACGGTGTGCTTCTTGGACATGTAAGTTCATTTCTTTCATGGGAGTTGGGATATTTTCAGCTATTATTTCCTCAAATACTCTTTCTGCCCCTTTTCCTTTCTCTTCCCCTTCTGGAACTCCCATGACACGTATGTTCTTGTGTTTTGTGTTGTCATTCAACTCTCTGAGCCCTTGCTCAATTTTTTCCATTCTTTTCTCTCTGTTCTTTTCTCTCTTCAATTTTAGCTGCCCTGTCTTCGGTATCACTTATTCTTTCTTCTATCATTTCGAGTCTGCTGTTGTATGCCTCAAATGTGTTTTTGACTTCACCTATATGTCTTTCATTCCCATGAACTCCGTTACTTTTCTGTTCAGGATTTCAAATTCTTCTTTGCGTTCGGTCAATGAGTTCTTGATGTCATTTATCTCTTTAACTTTATTGTCTTTCATCTCATTAAGTTGATTTTGGAAATTTGTGTTTATCTCACTGATTAGTTCTATCAAATTCTGCATCTCTTCTGGGACTTTGCTGTATTCCTTTTCTTGGGCCATGTCTTCTGTTTTCTTAGTACGGCTCATAATTTTTTTGCTGGTACTTAGGCATCTGGTTAGTTTGTATTTTACTTAGATGCTCTATCTCTTTCTCTTTTATGGGGTTTTAGTGGCAGGAGGCTGTGAGTTACCACAGCTCTTTGTTTTTTGGCTCAACCTTGATTGTTAGGATTGTTCTGCTGGTTGCTCAAAACTGGGCACTGGACCCAGTAATTGGTTGTAGAGTCGTTTCCTAGGGCCTTGGGCAGGGAGGCTATAGAGGCCAGGAAAAGCCTCTCTTACTTATTAATTTTCTTATGTGCACTTCCTTGGTCTGCCAGGAGATGGTGCTTGTTGGCAGCTCTCAATTCAATGCCTGGTCGGAGCGTATTTGTTGTGACACAGGCCAGATCAAAATGATAGAGCTTCCTGTCTGGGGGCTAAGAGCCCTGTGATTCAAACTTTCTGGACAGTTCTCCAGACTTCTCTAGTAGCACCCCCCCTTTCCCAGTTAGGAAACATTTCCACTCCCTTCTGAATCCTCAACAATCAGTCCCTGTTAGTAGAGGAGGAGATTGGGAGGTTTGTATATCTTTAGCCCCTTGCAGGCTCCAAGGCAAACAATCGCGCAGTCCCACCCGGCCTGGAAGGGCTCTCCGGACAGGGCAGACCAAACCTGGGAGTCCAAATCGGGTCAGCCCCAGGCTTTCTCTCCCCTTTCTTGTGGAGTCCTCAACAATTAGTCCAGGATAGAAGAGAGGGAGGCTGTGAGGGTCGGATTTCTCCAGTTCTTCCTAGGCTCCCAGGGCAACCGTGTGGAAGGGTCCGTGGGGCTCCACAGCCCAAATTTACGGGTCAGAACCTGAGTCAGCCTAAGGCTGTGTCCCTCTCTCTCCCCTTTCTGGGAGTGGTAGATCCCTGGAGCCCCCCCCCCCTTTTTTTATGTATATATATATATATATATATATATATATATATATTTTTTACCGGGAGGTCCTGGGGATCGAACCCAGGTCCCTCCATATGGCAGACGGACGCCCAACCATTTGAGCCACATCCGCCCCCCTATATAAATATATTTTAAGAGGTGCTTAGATACCCAAAATATTACACGGAACCCACGGGATTCCCATGTTCCCCACCTCCCACACCTCCCACCACATCCCACACAAACATCTCCCACAAGTGTAGCCCATCACCCTCAATGGACTTACACATCCTGTGGCCTTGCCATCAACCATAGACCACAGTTCACATCATAGACCACACTCTCTCCCACACAGTTCTGAATGGTGTGTGCTGATTTAAAATGGCCTACATCCATTGCCACAATGGCACTCAGGACAACCTCCAAGTCCTGCCCCCTTTGTCTGTGGTCACAGGCCCAGAGGCCTGAGACTTCTGAATAGTGTAGGGAAGGGTTCCAGCAGCAGCAGAAGCTTCTACTTCTTACTCACGGTTCTGTTGTTGCGATTTCCCTCTTCTGTCCCTCTCTCCTCTGGGTGGTGTGCAGCCTTCACCTGCTGTCCTAAACCCTAGAAGATCTTTTTCAGGGCTGTTTCAGCCTGTCCTCTAGCTATTTTTCTGGAGAAGAGATTTCCGTGTCTTATTAGTCCACCATCTTCCCGGAAGTCTTTCTTGTGATATCTTTATCTGCTATGACTTGTGATCTTTTGTTGATGTCTGGACATTTGATTTTTTAATATGCTAACTCTGGAAGTGTTTCTCCCTCTTATCTAAACTTTTATTATAGATTGGCTGTGTGTTAAGGATTTTCTTCAATGCTTGGCCTCATTTATACTGAACCTTTAGAACAGCCTGTGGTTAATAGTTTAGCTTTTCTTAGGTCTCTCTGAGCCTGCATCTTGCCCTGGCTGTACCCAGTAACTTTCAAGATTTCCTTAGTATGTGTGACCGTTTCCCCTCTAGGAGAGGATTTTCTTCCCCAGTTCCTCCTCCTGGAAACCTTGGCCTCTTCTCTTTGTTTTTATGCAGTTTTTCCATCCAGGCAGCTGCAGTCAGCTTAGCTCCACTCCTGCACTCTGGCCTGCTTTTTTCAGTCCAACTTCCAGACCTGAGTCCACACCATCATTCAGCAGTTCTGCCCCCTCTGTTATGCACAGCTTTTCTGCCTCTGGTTAGGGGACACAGGCTTATGCTCTGAGTCTGTCCTCCATGGAGCCAGATGGGGTCAGTGCACAAAGACATCCAATGTTTCCATTTAGGTGCACTAGTCATTAGACCCCAGTAACCTGGAATGGGGATGTGCATGGCTTGCTGAAGTGCTGGTGTGGGCCAATTTGGCTTTAGGGAACCCCTATGAATGCACACACGTGCACCTCTGCCATGGGTCTATGGGGCCTTGAGGCCTTGTGTGCCAGTGCATGAGGTCAGAGACCACAGAAGAAAAGTTTCTGGGCTGGGAACCACCACCATGAGTCACATAAACCAGGAATATGGACCAGTAAATTTGTCCCACAGCTCTCTTACCATTTTTAGGCATCCCCCCTCCCAATTCAGCATTCATTGATTTGTTCTTCAGTCTTGCTCATCCTCCAGAGTTCCAAGAGAGTTTAGTATGCCCATTTAATTTCTGGGGGAATGATCACAGAGATGTCTTACATTGCCATCTCGATGATGTCACCTCCTGTTAGCTGCTTTTTATAACACACGATTATCATATCATTGGCTTATTGTCACATTTTATGGTACTGTGAAGGGAATACTGGGTTGGGAGTTTAGGGACCCAGGCCTAGGCCTAATTCTGCCACTGGCTCTGGAACCTTGGGCACATAATTTCCCTGGTCTCCAGCTTCCACTTTTATAAATGTGACTGTTGGGCAAGATGACCACTTTCTCTAAAATCCTCTGAGTAACCCCTTTCTGAATTTGACCCTCAGTGGGTCAAGGTATCAGAACTAGTGTGACCTCCTTTCTTAATTCTATTTCCCAATTGTCCTTTATATGTATATTTAAGGTTATACCATTACTCCACTCTTGTATATTATCCTGGGGTATAAAAACTTCTAGGTTGCCAACAATGGGACACTTTGAAAACATGGTGTCTATGAAGCTTTCTTTAGTCAAAGCACTATAAACATGCCATGTATTTTTTTCTGTGTCTTTCTGTTGATGGAATACCATGAAACATAAGGCTATTTGACCCATATTCGGATGTTCTTATTTCATATATAATACTGGAGCAGTGGGCATGGTGACAATTTTCATTTTATGATATCCCTTCTTTTATCTACTGTTACTGTGAAAAATGCATTTCTCCTAATGGAGTATCCAGTGAGAGAATGGCAGAGTGGGTCCTTAGTGAGAAAATAATGAAAGAGATAGCACCTTATTTCACTGAGGTGAGAAATGTATGCACAGGTCCACATCTTGTCTGTTTAGAATACATGGGTTTAGAATACATAGATAGTTGGCTTGAGAACATGTATTAACAAGTCGATTCAAATTGAAATATGAAGTCAGATTTTTTCCAACAAAATGTTTGTCTGATTTGGAGAATTGTTTCGACTAAAACCACCAACAGATGCTTTCCATATATTGAGTGAGCAAAAGCAGCAGTTCTAAAACTTTTATGAAAATAAAGATTATGATAAGAAAGTGGTATTTTATAAAAATTTGTATTATAAAAAGTGCATTGGAGTTCATTATATTTTTATTTTTCCACTTCCTTCTGAGTACATTGGCTTGCACTAAGTGCCTCAAAGAGAAAGACGAACAGGCAGAGTTCTCATTTGATAGGTATTGGTCAGGATGATTTTTTCTCCTACTTGTTCTATCAATTGCTGAAAGAGAGAATTGAAGTTTCCAATTGTTACTATTGTCAGTTTGTCTACTTCTCTCTTTGGTCCTGTAAGTTTTTACTTAATACATTTTGAAGCTGTAACATTAAAGGCATCCACACAGGATTAATATGAACTTCCTGATGAACTGATCCTTTTATCAATATGAAATGTCCCTTTGACTTGAAGTCTATTTTGACTAATATTAATATAACCACACCAACTTTCTTAAATGTATTGTTTACATGATACATCTTTTTTCCTTCAATGTATTTTTTCCTTTATATTTAACATGCATCATTTATAGACAGCATATAATTCAGTCTTGCATTTTTAATTCAGCCTGATAATTGGCCTTTTAATTGGGGAGTTTTATGTAGTTATGGATATGGTTGGATTCAGGCCTACTAATTTGTATTTGTTTTCTAATGGTCTCATTTGTTTTTTGTTCCTCTTTTTCTGCTTTCTTTTTGTTGAATCAATTATTTTTAGCATTGTAAAAATTTTGCTTTATTGGATTATTATCACAGTCTGTTTTAAATTAACATTGTACTCCTTTATGTAAACTGAAAGAAACTTACACTGGTACTATCCTTTTTACTCTATTCTTTGTGCTACTGTCATATACTTTACTACTATGGACTTTATAAATCCCACACTACAATGTTATTACTTTTACTTTATTTTTTTATTTTTTTTTGTTTTTAGGAGGTTGGGGATTGAACCCAGGACCTCGTACATGGGAAGCAGGTGATCAGCCACTGATCTATACCTACTTCCCTACTTTTACTTTAAAGGTTCATTGTCTTTTAAAGAAATCAAGAGATAAAAGGTAGTTTAAAAAAATTCCACATATTTATCATTTTTTTTCATGCTATTGTTCTCTTGTAGGTAATGCAATTTTTTCTCTGGCTTCTCAGATTTTTATCCTTATCTTTGATTTTCTGCATTCTGATTATGATATATGTGGGTATATTTTTCTTTGTGTCTAATCTGCATGGACTTCACAGACCTTCTTGTATCTGTAAATTGACTTTTTTAACCAAATTTAGAAAACTTTCATTAATTTTCCCTTTAAATATTTTTTTCTTGCTTTGTTCTCTTTCTCTTTTCCTTCTGGTATTCCGTTACCTATATGTTAGACCATTTGGTATTGTCCTGTAGGTCAACAAGGCTCTATTCACTAGCATTTTTTTCCTCTTGTTCTTCAAGTTGGATAATTTCTTTTGATCCGTCTTCAAGCTCACTGGCTTTTTCTTCTACAATCTCTAAACTGCTGTTAAGCCTGTCTAATGAATTTTTCATTTTAGGTAATATAAATTTAAGTTATAGAATTTCCATTTAGTTATATTTTATAGTTTCCATTTCTATGGTGTGATTCCCCATTTTCATTAACTTTATCCACCTTTTCTCTTAAGTTCCTAAATATACATGTAATAGCGATTTTTAAGTTCTTGTCTGCCAATTCTAACACTTAGATCATTCTGGGTTCTATAAATAAAGTTTTATAGCAACACAGCCAGGCTCATTCATTTACATCTTGACTGGGCTGCATTCATGATCCAATGGTACAGCTGAGTAGTTGCAAAAGAGACCATATGACTTGCAAGCCTAAAAATATTTAGTATCTGGCTCTGTAAAAAAAAAAAAAAAAGTTTGCCAGTGCTTGATCTAAAGCATGTCGTACATTTGAGTGTCTAATCCTTCCTCCTATTACATGGCCTTCCTGGGGTCTCAGCTGAGTGCCCAAAAGGCCTAGCAGGGTCTCCCCCACTCTGACTATGCTGAAACATCATAGTCTCTCAGTATTGAGCTACCTCTGGTACCTCCATCAGCAACCAAGCCTGCAACAGCCTCTTTCTGCCAGGCCTTGAAGAGTTTTGCCCTATATATGTGTAGCCCTGCCCTCAGCCAAGCATCTGCAGAGAACTCCTACACAGTCTTCTAGGAACTTATCTTCTCAGGCCCCTCCTTTCTGGTTCCATGCCCTGCAAATTCTAGACGCTTGCATCTTGGAACTCTATTATTTGCCTGGTCAGCTCAGTGAGACTGCTGTGCTCTGCTTAGGTCCTCTTGGAGCCCCTATGATTTGTGAGATTTTGTAGGCAGAAAGCCAGCCAAAATGTGAGACTCACTTCATGTGTTTCCTTTCTCTCAGGATATCAGTCCTGAGCTCCTTGGTGTCTAGTATCTGACAATAGTTTACCTCATTTATTTTGTCTAATTTTATAGTTGTTGATGGAAGAAGGGCAAGTTTAATACCAGCAACTCTGATGGCAGCCAAATGAAGTTTCTCTTTATTGCTTTTTTATTCTTAAATTTAATCATACATAATTATGATTTTAAAAGCTGAGAAACCCTGATCACTGTAAAGGAAAGTATGATCATAGAAGAAATGGTGTGAAGACTTTTTAGTTAAATCTGTATGCATCTTTTTTTTTTTGCTGATTGGTCTATTACTCTGTCCTTTTGCTTTGTAGTTGGAGACATGTTCCATTCAGAAGTGTACTTTAATTTTGTTTTTGAAAACAAAACATGTTTTATGACTACCATGCTCTTCTACATTTACCGGAAAGGTTCACACCCATTACAACAGTGTGTACTTATTTTATCTTTTTAAAATTACCACTACTGGAAAACAACGCAAATAACACTATTTTCCTATGTTAAAACAATATTTTTAGAATTGGACAAAAAAGATCTCAAAATGGTCTATAGATATGATATGTATTGAGTTCTTATTTTAGTGCTGCACCCTTTGTCAAATTATGCGAGGTAGAGTATTTCTGCTAATGGTCCCTAAATTTAAACCTTGGGGAATTGGAGGCAGGGTATGTTTTACAGAGGGTCACATATATTGTGCTGTCAAAGACCCAATTTGTATGGCTAAATTTTTATGGCACAAAGAAGCTCTAAGTTAGCATATTATTTTGGGGTGTTTTCTCAAAATTTTATTTATTTTACAGTTTATCTCAATTTTGGAACTTATGTTATTATACCAGGAAATCTTGCATAATTACTATGCATCTCTTGGATATCAAATTGATAAGTATTAATTTAAAATTTTGCAAAAAGTACCCATAAGCACAGTGATGAATTACTGTGTGGAGAAAGTAACTGAAATTCTGAGATGTGTGTAAAACATATCATAAAGGAACCAACAGAAGGAATTAAGGCTGGTTATGAAGATATTATATGTGAATTTTTTAGTATACCCAAAGGGCAGTTTTAAGAGCAGAAAATACTATTCAGAGGTTTGTTTAGGCTTTAAAAGTTAATAGTCAATTTATTAACATTACAGATTCAAAAGCATAGTTTCCATTACATTTTCCCATCCTGAGATGACTCCCTCATCTGTTTGCTTGTTGTTTTTGCTCACTGTTTGCACTTGTTATCTGTTCATTGATTTTGCTCATTGTGTGCTCATTGCTTGCTGTCTTGCTCATTCTCTGCTCTTTGGCTTTTTGTTTTTGCTCATCGCTTGTTTATTGCTTGATATCTGCTCGTTGTCTGCTCATTGTTGGTTGTCTTCTTTAGGAGGCATGGGGAACCAAACCTGGGGCCTCCCATGTGGGAGGCTGGCGCTCAACTGCTTGAGCCACATCTGCTCCCCTCTTTACATTTTAAAGTTTGGCTTACAAATCTTATTTTATTTATAAATTAAACAAACTTTTGTCATCACTTTTAAGGATTTTTGCCTAACTCTTTGTTCTATTTATTACTTTATTAATTAAACATTTGAAAACATCATATACTTAATATATTTCAGTTCTTTAGTTTTAACAAATTGTCTGAATAATAAATCTTCCCAAGTGCTTAAATAATTCTCATAAATCCAAATACATTAAACTTATAAATGTGGTGAACTTAAAATTCTTTTAAATGCTCAGTACCATTCTAAAAACTAAAAGCATTTCAACCAAAAATAACAAGTCTATATCAATTATTCAATTATACATTTAAACTATAATTAGATTGACACTGGTAGATTTTCATAAATCTCATTATCAATACAGAAAATACTGAATTTGTACATATTCCTTAGCCCCAATATAATAACATTGTGGTTTTGATTATCTTAAACATTTTTATGTGCAATTCTAAACCTTCTTTGAGTTGAAAGGTACTTATCCACAATGGGAAAAAATGATTTCATTGTCCCACACAATTTTGGGGGTTACTGTCTTAGCTTGCCTGACATTTCATAATGACTGGAAATTTCAGCCAGGAGGAGGCTTATGTTATTCTGAGTGACCTTAATGGGACACATTAAACTTGATGGATAGCAGTTATGTCACGGACTCAGTAATTTTCAGAGTGGGGTGGGCACTTACCGCAAACTTCTCTATACAGCGACGCCTGCCACCCTTCTCCCCTTGACTAATAAGGTATGTAAGTAAATGTTTTTTACATAAAATTTTTACCAACTTCAAACTTTATGGAACCTCATAGAGCTATTATGCATATTAAAATGGTATCAAATTGAATTTTGGAAATCTTTTCTGGCTTTGTAGACTAGTTCGTCATACAACTTCCAAGTTGTCTCCTGACAGACCTCTCGGAGATTCCTTATTGAGCTGCACTAGATGATTTCCTTATTGAGTTGCACTAGATGATTTCCAAGAACCTTGTAACCAGATACAACAATTTTATGATTCTTGCAGAACAATTTTAATTGTTCATTGGAACTAGGCATGTGGAAGTGTCTCATTTTCCTATTTAACAGGTGTTTGCCAAGAAAGCAGGCCATTTAATTATGGCCCATCTTAATTTATAGCCCTGGCTTATTGTGCTCTATGTTATTCTCCCTTTTCCTTTCCACCACCATCCATTTTTCTGTCTCTCTTCTTTTCTCCATAGCACATATTATTGAGTGCCTACTCTGTGCTGAGTATGGTTTTGGAAATAAAAAAGTAAACAAGATAGACACAGAGATTAATAATTAGACATTGATAACATTTTAAAACTTTAAATTGAAATATAATTTTCATATAGTAAAATGCACAAATCTTAAGTGTAAGCCCAATGAATTACCAATAACTTACCAGTTTTCATAAATGCTAGGAAACTTATCCAGGGGTAATTGATATTTTACCAAAGAGCACAATATCCCAAATAAAATAAATGGCTTTTGACTTAAGCTGTCAGTTTGAAGAGCATTTCTCAGATATTTGTGTGTTGTTGGTTTGGACCAGGATTCAGCAAGCTGTGGCCTGTGGGGCAACATGGCCTATTTCTGTATGGCCCAGGAGCTAAGAATAGTTTTTATATTTTTTTAAAGTTTTAAACAAAACAGGATAAGAAGAAGAAGGAGAAGGTAGAAGTGGCAGGAGGGGGAGGGGAAGAAGAAAATGTTTCAAAGACCATATGTGGTTGGCAAAGTCTAAAATATTTACTATCTGGCCCTATACAGAAAAGGTTTGCCAATGCATGGAGTGCAGAGGAAAGAAGGTTAAATCCAGAAGCCTAGGACAATGGTTCCTTTTTTTTGCTCTCTAGCCTAGGAAGCTCAATGTATCAACAGGTTCTTTTGACTGGCATTCATATATTGCTCAATAAGAAAAAGGGTTTAAATTTTTACTGGCTTTTGTCAGCCTCACCTAGTGATATTAAGTACAAGGAAAGTTTGCTAACTTTGTGCCAGAAGCACTAAATCAGGACAATCAGAGAGGTAGTTGACCTCAATCTTGGCTGAACTGGATTTTTGGAAATGTAGGAATAGTTATGGTTATGTTTAAATATTTTTCATGGCTATGGGTATGTGTTCTGAGGATTTTCCACAGATATTGTCATACTCTACTGGCTAGCAGATCCCTTGAGACCTTTGGAGCTGGTGGAGAGGGGAGAAAGCGGGGAATATATGGGTGGGGCTGTGATTTGGGAATTTTTAACCATTTATCTTGTCCTTCCTCCTCCCTCCAAATAATCTGTATTCTTTCTCCTGAAGTGTATCCCAGCTTGGAGTTTGTTTCAGCAGTTAATATCCCACTCTCTAGAGCAGGGGGGTTCTTAACCTTTTTTTGTTCCACAGACCCTTTTGCCCCTACTAAGTCCATACTATACTGTGTATTATTTAATAACTATATCATACCCACACCAACACATCCTCACAAGAATAATTTTTTTTTTGAATTTCAATTCAAGCTCACAGACCCCTGGTTAGGAACCCCTGCTCTAGAGAGTAAATCTTGCTTCAGTCAGGCCAGTAGTTACTCTGATTACTGGATAGGCAGCAGCCAAGGGAATTTCTAGGTAGTGTTGATGTTAGAATTGTTGCTGTGGTTTGGATTGGTCTGTGTGGTTGGATTGACTCTGGTTTTTGGCAATAAATGGAGCTAGAAATAACTAGGAGAGTTTGGGGGCCCTGAAAAAAATGGTCAAGTGTTAGGGGAAAGTATGAGGGAAAGTTTATCCTGGAAAAGGAACTAGAATGCAAGCCAAAAAATTTGGGCAAAAGTTATAGCCACAAAGACTTAGCAAAGATGGCTGAGGTAAGAGATAGGTGGCCACTTGTTGGGCTTAAGATTTAGCTGGAGGAAAGGGATGTGGCTCAAGAGATTGGGCTTCTGTCTACCATATAGGAAGTCCAGGGTTTGGTTTCTGGGGCTTCCTGGTGGCAGGCAAGCTGGCCTGTGAGGAGGGCTGGAGCAGCAAGATGACACCACAAAAAGAGACAATAAGAGATGCAGCAGACTAGGGAGCTGAGGTGGTGCAAGAGATTGAGCGCCTCTCTACCACTCTGGAAGGTCCCAGGATCGGTTCCCGGTGCTGCCTAAGGAGAAGACAAGCAGACAGAAGAACATACAGAGAGCAGACAGCAAGCACAAAATAATGGGGGGTAAGAGGGGCAGTAATAAATAAATAAATAAATACATCTTAAAAAAAAAAAAAAAAAAAAGACTTAGTTGGTGCATGTTATATACCAGGCCAGCGCAGGAGGATTAACTATAGACTGTGGCCACTTGGCAGAGCCTAGCCTAGGCTTGGCTGTTGGGACTTAGCTTATCAATTGGAGGCATGAGTGGCTATAACTGGGGTTGGTAAGGCCCTGGACTGACAGAACTAAGTTATTATTGTTATTATTATTAAGAAAATTATTGGATGACACTTGCCATTTTTTGAGTAATTGCTATGTGTTTTAGTTTGTTAAATGGTTGCCCATGCGAAGTACCAGATATAGGCTGGCTTTTATAAAGGGACTTATTTTGGGTAAAAGCTTACAGTTCTGAGGCCATGAAATGTCCAAATCAAGGCACCATCAGAGGTGCTACTGTTGATCCTGTTGTCCAGGCACATGGCAAAGCAGAATAGCTACTGATCTCTGCTGAGGTCTCTGCCTTTCCACAGCTGTAGGCAAACAAGGCGTACAGCTTGTCTCTTACCAGGGCTCCTCTCTCTCTGGGCCTCAGTTCTTTGAGCCTCTCAGGGGTTTCTCTCTTTGCAGCCCAGCTGTGGGTGAAACCTCTCTCACATGGCAGGATCAAATATGGCGGCTTCCTTTTCCTGTGTCTTTCTTTATATCAGACCCAGCCAGAAGGTGGAGACTCAACCTGGGTTGCCTCCCTGATGTAGTCCAATCAAAGGCCCTCAAGCAATCTTATCAAGTAATCTAATCAAGGCCCCTCAGCTGAATTTAATGCAATCAAAGGGTATCATACCCACAGGAATAGATTAGTTTAAAAATATAATCTTTCTCTTTTTGGGATTCATAAAATAATCTCATACTACCATACTATGTGACAGACGCTTCATAAAAATTATTCCTTTCCTACCACAACTCTATTGAAGCAGGTATTATTATTCCTGTTTTATAGAGCAGACAAGTATCGGTCACTGAAGTCAAGAGATTAACTTGGGCAAGTGGCAGAGGCAGAACTGAGCTTTGAATCCAGATCTCTCTGAGTTCAAAGTTTAAAAACTGCTTAATTTTATATACAACCTTGCTACCATAAGAGGCATTTAACAAATGCCATAACCAAAAAACATTTACTCTTCATGCATCCTACAATATAAATATCTAGCCCTGCATAGATTTGGGTCTGTCTAGGGATTTTGGATTAAAAAAATCTAATCTCACAATTCTCTGGAATTTTTGTATAATATTCTTATTTATTTAGCAAATTTTAACTGAGCATGTTTTTCATGTCAGACACTGTTCCATGTACTGGTGTATGAAAGCAAACAAAGTACACACAGTCCCAGCCCTCATTGGCCTTCCAGTGGAATGTGATAGGTGGACATTAAACAAGTAAATAAGATAACAAATATGTAATAATATATTGTTTGAGTATTTGTCAAGTAAAGGACTGGAGTGATTTGAGAGAGAATAATGGGATTTATGTTATGCTAGGGGAACAGGAAAGGCCTGGTAGAGGAGGTGATATTTAAATTGAGACCTGAAGGATGAGTTGGAACAAGCTAGAGCAGTGGTGCTCAAATAGGACATTTTCTCTCCCCCACCTGGGGACTTTTGGCAATGTCTGGAGACATTTTTGGTTGTCACAATTGGAGGGAGATGTTATTGACCCTTAGTGGATAGAGATTAGAGATGCTTTTAAAATTTCCATAATACACAAGACAATCCCCATAGCAAAGGATTTTCTGGCACAAAACGGCAGTAGTTGAGAAATCTTGGGGTGAAGGCACAGCATTTGGTCAGACCTTAAGAAGGGCTTAATCCAGTCCAGAAATGGGAAGAAGGTTAGCAGGGCTGGAGGCGAGTCAGTGAGGTAGGAATGAGGAGGACCAGGTCATGCAGCAAGGGCTCTGGAGTCCATAATAATAAGGGTTTAAATTTGATTGCAAATCTTCTGTGTTTATGCATTCACTCATTCAAATGTAGGGATACAATCAAGTTTCCATTTTCCAGGACTTTCCAGACAGTCTAACTCCAAATAAGGGGGACGTCTTAGGCAAAATGCCATAATAACACTTTGCTTACACTTTAAGAGTCTATAGAAGAAATGTACCTGGTGCAGTTTTTCGGTGTAAAGTAATCAGCTCACATGCTTTCTACTGATTTCCTCGCACCTTTAAGACTTTCAACTATCAAACACTGCACTTTACTTTTCACTTTGATCTTTCTTCATGTGCCTACAAGTTTCTTGCTGTTATTGACTAAATACCCTATAGATACGGTCAGACTGAGTTTTTTTTTCATGGTTTGCTATGTCATGTATTCTCGGAGTAATGCAGAATTATAGAAATTCCCATAAATTTTTCTAGACTAAGTAGGAGCAGAAAGGTTTTTAAATAATATTCTTGCCAGAGTTATCAGAGGGTGACTTTGGTCAAGCTTCTGAACATAAGTTTTCTCACCTATAATACTGGCATTTAATTAATAAAGTAGTTTCTTGACTTGTTCAGCATTGTTGTAATCAGAGTCAAGGTTGAAGATCCTAATTGCTTCCATGGAGGAGACTGAAGCACATATAATATAAAGAAAGAAGACATAGTCTATCTTACTTTGCCAATGGTGTACTTATAAATCAGCCAAAAAAAAAAAAAAAAAAAAAAAAATAGAAGTAATTTGATTAAAATAAATATATCTATATAAAGGATCTATAAGGCAATAGGTGTGACTAAGCAAGGGTGCCACAGAAATATTTATTGATGTGTTCACTCTTTCATTAACTTTGACCCAGGCATTGCAAACAGGTCAGTTATTCTTAGCTCTGGTTGCATTTTGCTTTTTTTTTATTAGAGAAGTTGTGGGTTTACAGAACAATCATGCATAAAATATGGGATTCCCATATACCACTCCACCACCAACACCTTGCATTGGTATGGAGCATTTTATAATTGATGATAGCAAATTTTTATAATTGTGCTATTAACTAAAGTCCATGGTTTAACTTAAGCTTTCTGGCTGCATTTTAATGAAACTTTCCTTGATTAATTTTTCCCACTTGACAAGGGACTCCTTGTGTCAGCAGCTGCTTTTTTGTTTTTTCTTTTTCAATGACTTTAAGCTTGTTTGCCTGATCCTTTAGTAAGCACTCAAAGTGTTAGGATGGATGGATGGATGAATAGATTGGGGAACTGAATATTTAATGTTAAACTGTTCTACCCACATGTATTTATTTGATTTGAAGAACAAAGCATAATGACCTCTTTGTTAACTGTGCAATCTGCCAATATTTTAACCAGCTGACACAATTCTTCCAATGACTTCTTGGTGTCTTGTAGATTTCTCTCAGCCGTTGTTCTGTCCACATCAGATTATTATCTCTAGTACTGAAAGTAAGTGTTTTTGAGGATTTTTCTCTACTGTGTACTATTTTCTATGTTCTTAATATAATCAATTCTTTCTGATTTTAGGTTTCAGGAAATGAAACTAGTTATTTATTAGTTAAATCCTATGCTCCATACCACAACACTCACCAGTATGCATCAGAATTTTATTTTATTTTTTTATTTTTTTATTTATTTTTTATTATGGGTAAAAATCAAAATTCTCACAATACATACAAACATTTGCAAAATGATATATAAATATATATGCATATATGTGTATTTGCTTACAAAAATGTTATATATATATATATATATATACATATATTTTAAGAGGTGCTTAGATTACCCAAAATATCACACGGAACCCACTGGGATTCCCATGTTGCCCACCTCCCACACCTCCCACCACATCCCACACAAACATCTCCCACAGTGTGGCCCACCATCCTCAATGAACTTACACATCCTGGAGCCTTGCCACCAACCATAGACCACAGTTCACACTGTAGACCACACTCTCTCCCACTCAGTTCTGAGTGGTGTGTGCTGATTTAAAATGGCCTACCTCCGTTGCCACAACAGTACTCAGGACAACCTCCAACTCCCAAAGAAGCCACTGTATTTCAACTGCTCGTCCCCTCCCTACCCCAAAAGTGTCAAGTGGCCACTGGCTCCACCTCATTGTTATAATTTCTTGCATTGCTAGAATCACCATATGTGAACAAGAGAATACCATCAAGTCCACTCTAGTCCATAGTTCTTCCCCCAATCCTGAGGGGACTGGGATGGTGATGTCCACTCCAACTCCAAGTGAGAGAGGACTTATATCCCATGAATATGGTGGGTGGGATGATCCTGCCTGCAGATGCAGGCCCTCTCCATTCCCTGGTGCATCAGAATTTTAAATGCAATATTTATAAATTTCGGCTTATGTTTAGAATTATTTACATGCTTTGGTATTTTTACTCATGATTTCATTTTAGATGAATTCTATTACTCTCTAGACTGTAGCCTGTCCTTTGCCTATCATTTGACTGATGGGCTAGTTTCTGTCCTCTTCTCTGAGTTTGATCCTTATCTCTTAACTTTGACTGTTGGAACTGGGGCAAATGTTTCCAGGCACTATGAATATATCAAAGTAAACATAGTGTTGGCAGTGTAAGGACAGTATCCTGATCTAATGCTGACTATAGAACAGATCCTACTTTCTTTTTGACAAATATAACTAAGGACAAAATATGATTCATGGCATCTACTGTGTCCAAAAAAGAGAAAGGAAGACAGTCCAAGTCCTACATAAACTTATATCTGTCACAAGTCTGTACAGGGCAAACAAAAGAACTAACATTTAGATGTAAATTGAGAAGAAAATGCCCACTTTCACAATGCAGGGGGCTCTGGGTACTAAATGCAAAAAAAGAAAAGGAAAGAAAAGAAAAGGACTGAGACTAAGAGAGTGGGGAATGCATGAGAGGTATAATAAAGGAAATAGAGAAAATGAAGCCCCTTCTTTCTCCTTGGAACTTGGGGCATTAGGTCTTGGTGAAGGCATGGAATGGCACATTGATTTTTCCTCTGTGGGCTTATTCATACATTTGTATTCAACATTGTATTCCTTGGCCATGCACTGTTCTAGGTGCTTGGGATAAAGCCACGAAAAGAAACAAAGATGCCTGTCTTTGTGGAGCTTACATTCTAGCAAAGGGAGACAGACAATACACATAATAATTAAGTAACTGTATAAGAAGTCAGAAGATAATGAGTGCTATTGAAAAAATTTAAAACGTAGAGTAGGGGATTAGGATCAGGATATGGTATAAATACAGCTGTCAGAACAGATAGGCCTCCTTGAGGAGGAGGGGTTTGAGCAAAGACTTGAAGGAGATGAGGGAGTCCAACAGATGAGGGAAAAGGGAAAAGTGTTCTAGGCAGAAGGAACAACCAATGCAAGGAACCTATGCAGGGAGGGCAGCTAGAGTGGTCAAGGAGCAGCAAAGAAGTCAGTGTAGCTGAATGGAATGAGAGAGAGAGGGTGACAGGAGAGGAGGCAAATCAAAGAATTCCATAAGGCTCTGTATATTCACGGTTTGTCCTCTTCTTCTATCCCTCCCCAACTTCTACAACCCTTTTATAGTTCCCTACGGAATTCACAGTCCATAGTCATGTATTCTGTTATAATGGAGCAAAACTCTCCCCTGTTGACTTACTTCTTCAGCAGCCTTCAAGGGTGGTTTCTTCTACCACCCTCACATCACGAGGCCTGGAGGTGGCTTGGGTGTTCTCATTGGCAAGTAGTTTTCCATCCTTTTAAGCTCAATTTATAAGATAGCTTGTTTCAGCTGAAACAAACAATGGTGTTAGAAAAAGAAAATATGGGTTTACACTCTTGCTGTGCTGATTAATTGTGTGACTTTGGGCAAGTCATTTAATGTCTTATATCCTAAGTTACTTATAAAGTGGGGATAATAAAACCCTGTCTTTCAGACTTTTAGTGAAGATAAATGCAATGATGTTTCTGAAAGTGCTTTCTAAACTATTCAAGGGTGAGCCTTGTTACCCTGTGTGGCTGACTTGGTCAGTAGCCCATCATGGATCTCCTCTATGCTCAGGCCTGATCACTGTGAACGCCTGAGATTCTCTGCCGATGTCTTTGTTCTGGTCCTGGGAACGTGCTTAGCAGCCTGTGTGGCAAGCCAGAGTGTTAGAGAGTTAATGCCCCAGGAACAGCCTTGAACCACTGATGAACAGAAGGTTGGTGGATAAATTCTCAGCCTCCTATCCCTTGATTAGGATAACTCTGAGGTGAGCTCTTACTCTCTCCCAGATTTCCCCAGCAGAACTGTGCTCCAGCTGTCCCCACAGGTAGCTGACTTGATAACACACCCTGTGGTAGTCTGAGTTTTTGGTGGACACCAGGAAATTCTGATATTGCTTCTAATATTGTTTCAGATAAAGGTTATGTTATACGTGTTATAGGATTTACCTGCTCTGTGAATTTAAGTATAATTAGTCACCTTCTTTAGATTTTCATATTGAGTTTAAAACAGCTCAGGAACCTCACTTGCCCGATTAGCAGGAAGTTTGAGAGTTTCCTTTTCAGGTTTACCCCATTCTATGAGTTGTTTAAAACAAAAACCCCTTCAAACATCATGGTGCTTCTGAAGTCTAAAAAGAGTTTCTAACTTTCACAGCTGATATAATATCAGCTGTTATCATTCCTACCTACCCCTCTCTAATACCACACACATATTTCAGAAAAATAAATCTTCCCCAATCGATAGATGATGCTGGGTCCACTCTGAAATGGTACCTTCTGGTCCATCTCCATCTCTGGCACTTCAGTTTTTTGCAGGCAGAAAATCCCACCCCTCAGTTTTGGGCCTTGATAGAAGTGCTCCACTGCAGGCTTCCCTTCCTTCCACAGCCCCTTGCGCAGCTCCTGTTCCTTGGATCACGAGTACTATATTCTGGTGGCTGGCCGGGAGGCATTTCTAGCATCAGCAGTTCACGCATTTAATGCAGCTCTTCCCTCATTGACTCTGGAATCCTAGTCCTGAGCCCAGTTTACTAGGTTAGGTCTCCACTACCCCAAACTCCATTTAATTTCAAATCTATTGTGGTCCACCCTGACAGGTCTCCCAATCTTCGCATGTCAGGGAACAGCAGTTGGTTAAAACTCCAGTTTCTTGCCTCCCGGAAGAACCTGAACTCACTTAAATTGATCCACTGTCTCCCCCGGTGGTCGTCGGCTTTACAAAGCATGGATGAGTAGTAGCCTTGGATGAGACTCAAAAGGTTGGGCTTCATCCTAATCCCTTCTTGTCCTGCGTTTGCCTCATGGAATCACCCCAGGGCAAAAGAAGGAACACTTCTCTGGAACAAATTATTTGAAAACTATTCACTGGTGCACAGTGATTCTATGCCTTATATCTTAGACAAAACTCTTTGGCCAGCCTCTGTTTTAAGGAGATATTCTCTTCAGAAGCTCTACCTCCAGAAGAATTAAGGATAAAGATGGAGAAAGGCTTGTTTCATCTTTGTGCCTGGAAGAGTACATAGATTTCTCTTTTTGTAGGGGAGCTAGTGCCAGAACTAAGTTAAAGATGCCACTCTCTTGGCCTGTTAAATTAGGATAAGCATGATCTTGGAAATAAGCAGAAAAAGGAAGAGAGTGGACACAGATTGTATCAGAAAAACTCAAAACTCACCTTTGAGAATTTCCTGACTAGCTGCAGCCAGGGGTGGTGGTTCACTTCTTTGCATTCTAACCCTCTGCGGTGTGAACCACACAATCTGGCACAGGATTCTATTTCAGCCGGCACTGTTCTCTATCTGTTTAATGTATAAAATTCTTGTCTCTCCACGGGGATCGAAAGCTTCTTAGGGCCTAACACAGTGGTCTCAACACGGCAGGCATTTGTCTGTGGGCAGGATCAAGATGTTTTATTTTCAGGCAACTGTATTCTACTGCTGCCCTACTCTCATAGAGGAGGGGAAAAGGAAGAGGGCCCAAAGTTGGTTAACAAAGAATATGCACTATTATTTTGAATACAACGTTATTTTCCTCAAATTTTTCTGTAAGGACAATTGTATTTATCTTTCTCTAGCTTTTTTTCTCCTTCCTTCCTCTCTCTTTCTCTCCTTCCCTCCCTCCCTTTCATCAATTTTACAATGTTATTTGTAAACAAGCATTCCAGGAGGCATGTTTTAGATATTTTTGGACAGCATTCAGAAACTCAATATTTAAGTATGTGTAATGTGCACCACTGCAGTGGGCAGACCTGCTGGTTGGCTGACCTAAGTTATCTACAGCTGCTATCATCCAGGCTCTCTTGCAGTTATAGGTGGCCAAATGGCTTAGTTGTAGCCTGTCTTCTGTATGTGGCTGGCACAATAGCTTTGGCTTATCTAGATAAGAAGGACAGATTTTGTTGTCAGGGCCCTTCACCTTTGCCCTTCCCTCTTCTTACCTGGAATAGGTGAGGGGATGGCTGCAGGTACTGTATATAGCCAGATCACGAAGCAAGAATATTGCTAAGGATGGTAGAGCAGAAGAAAATAAATGTCTCCGGATTTATTATATGAGAAAAATAAACCTTGGTTTGTATAAGCTACTGTTCATCAAATTTTATTTGTAGCTAAATGCACTCCTAACTGGTACATCTAGGTGTTTAGGTACTGTTCTGAAAAAGGAGTTGATGAATTTGTCTTCTCAACAGTTATTACTTCTTCAAATTACTCATCAAGTATTTATTGGGCAACTACTATGTACCAGACTCTGTGTTTAAATATTAGGGATATAAAAAAATATATGAATAAAACATGGCCCATCTATAAAGTCCTAGAGGATTTTATAATAATATTAAATGGTATATTGAAAATGATATTAATCTAGCTGATTAAATAATTACTAGTCATAGCAAAGAGAATGTCTGCACTGGCTCTTTAACAGAGCCCAAAATAAAACAGGCTTAAACAAGATGGACGGTTTATTTTTCATTCACATATCTAACGTAAAATATGTGATTTACTCAAACTTATATAACTGAGAAATGGCAGCTTTGGGACTCAAACACAGGCCTGTTGGTTTTGAATTCCACATTCTTTTGGTTATACCATACTAACATTACCTTATTGTAAAAAGAATACTTGAATGTTAGATGGGATGCTTTTGAAAACTCTGTTTTAAAGATTATGTTCTCTTTTGCTTCTTTGGATGCAGTTGAGCTCTGAATGAATGAAATATAATGATTTAATAAGCAGACAACAATCATGACAGTAACTAGTACTTACAGAAGTCTTAATGCTTTTCAGAGATTATTCTAAATAGTTTACATATATTAACTAATCTCCACAGCAATATTATGAAGAAAGTACTATTATTAACCCCACTTTACAGATTAAAATTTTGGAATAACTGCCCTGAAATCAGTCTTTTTGGCTCTATATAAGCAGTGCTGGTCTTTGAAAAAATCCGGTGCAAAGGCCAGTTGTCTCATCAGGTCAGAGACTCTGTACCTGGCAGGTCTCATACTAAGGAACCAGGACTAGCTAGACACAATATCCCTTAGTGATATTCTAGGGTCTCATAAATTTTCAGGATGATGTAGTTTTCTCATTTTCCAGTTCAAAAATCATTTGGTTACCTGCCCAAATGTAACCTCCCACATGGCAGGTCCTGGGTTCAGTTCCTGGTGGCTCCTAAAGAAGTCAAACAAACAACGAGCAGACAACAAGCAAAAACAACAAGCAAGACAACAAGCAAACAATGAACAATGAGCAAAAAAAATGAACAGACAACGAGCAAAAACAACAAGTAAGACAATGAGCAAACAACGAGCAGAAAATGAGCAGGGAGTAGATGTGGCTCAAGCAGTTGAATGCCCACCTCCCACATGGGGGTCCCAGGTTTGTTTCCCAATGCTTCCTAAAGAAAAAAAAACAAAAAACAGACAACGAGCAAAAAACAATGAGTAAACAGATGAGGGAACCATTTCAAGGAAGGAAAAACAAACAAACAAAAACCACATTATTCTTGTGGGAACATGTTGTGGGTGTGATATATTTATTAAATTATTTCTATTAAATAATACACATAATAGCGTGGACTTAGTAAGGGGTCTATGGTTTTCACCTGACTGGCAAAGGGGTCTGTGGAACAAAAAAGGTTAAGAACCCCTGCTTTAAAGTAACATATGCTTATAAAAAAATTCAAATTGTACAAAAGGTATTAAGTGAAAAGTAAATGTCTCTTCTTTGTCCCCTAGAGTAAACCACCAATAAAATTTCTTATGTGTTCTTCCAAAAACTTTCAATTATATTTACCCACATGATTATATTACATGCTGTTCTCAACTTGCTTTTTAAATTTACTAGGTCTTGGACATTTTTCTCAAGACAGGTACAAGCACTATATTCTTTTTTAATTGTGATATGGTATGAAACACAATATAGATAGACCATAATCGTTAGAGAAATGCAAATTAAAACCACAATTGATATTACTACATACCTATTGGAATGGCTCAAATTAAAAAAAGACAACCTGGAAATACTAAGTGCTCTTGAGAATGAGGAGCAACTGGAATTCATGTTAATTGCTGGTGGAAATGCAAAATGTTACAGCCACTTTGAAAAAAAAATAGTTTGGAAATTTCTTATAAATACACACTTAACACCTGCAATTCCACTCACTAATATTTACTCAAGTGAAATGACAATGTAGGCTCTAGCAAAAATCTCTACGTGAATGTTTATAGCAGCTTTAATCATAATCCAAAACCTTAAAATAACCCAAAATTCATCAACTTCAACAGGTGAATGAATAAACCATCTGTGGTAAATCCATACCATGGAAGAGAACTCAGATTAGGGTGAGGCAAGTACAAAAATTATGGGTGTGCCAACAAAATTCAGTAATCAAGATAAATAATACTAATGCAATATTTTAAAAATCAAAATATATCTAAAAATAAAACAAAAATTTTAAATAAAAACAGCAGCTGTCCCTCACTTGCATGACCCTGAGAGATTTTATACATCATTGCAGGTGCATAGGGGATTCCCATATGCCCCGCTCCCTAGCCCTCCCACATTTTCCCACATTAACAACGTCCTTCATTAGTGTGGTACATTCGTTACAATTGATGAACAAATCTTGGAGCATTGCCACTAAGTGTGGATTATAGTTTACATTGTAGTTTACACTCTCTCCTGCACAATTTTGTAGGTTATGGCAAGATATATAATGCCTTGTGTTGGAGCTCGGGCTCTTAGTGGTTTTTGGTCTGCTTCTTTGATGTCAGATGTGCACAGACCTGTATTCCATGTGAGACACAACAGCAGCAAAATGTACACTTGGTGGCTGTGTTGCAGGGCACAGCCTTGAGGAGTGGGCTTAAGTGCCCTCTGTGTGGGGAAGCCAGGGAAACAATATTGTTTGACAGCTGGGACTCTGGACTTTGTCAAATAGCTCTTTGTATACCCACCTTTGCTTTGTCAATCTTCTTTAAATGTTTGATAGAATTCAGCAGTGAAGCCATCCAGTTCTGGGCTCTTTGATGGTAGGTTTTTGATTACCGATTCAATCTCTTTATTTGTTATAGGTCAATTTCTTCTTGCATCAAAGCAGGTAATTTGTATGTTTCAATATTTCATCTAGGTTTTCTAATTTGTTGGCATATGTAATTGTTCATAACACCCTCTTATAATCCTTTTTAATTTTGTAACGTTAGTAGTAATTTCCCCACTTTCATTCCTGATTTTAGTTATTTGTGTCCCCTCTCTTTTTCTGTCAGTTTGGCTATAAGTTTGATGATTTAATTTATCTTTTAAAAAACCAACTTTGGTTTTGTTTATTCTCTCCATTATCCTTCTGTTCTGTATTTCATTTGTCTCTGCTCTAATCTTTACTATTTCCTTCCTTCTACTAACTTTGGGCTTAGTATGCTCTTATTGTTCTGGTTCCTTTAGGTGTGAAGTTAAGTTATTGATTTGTGATCTTTCTTCTTTATTAATATAGGCATTTAGAGCTATAAACTTCCCTCTTACCACCACCTTCTCTGCACCCCATAACTTTTGGTATGTTGTGTTTTTGTTTTCATTTGTCTCAAGATATTTCCTAATTTCTCTTGCAATTTTTTCTTTGACCCATTGCTTGTTTAACAGTGTGTTGTTCAATTTCCACACATGGTAAACTTTCCAATTTTCCTTCTGTTATTGATTTCTAGTTTTTTTCTATTATGGTAGGAGAAGATAATTTGTATGAATATTTTTAAATTTATTAAGATTTGATTTGTGGTGTAACATAAGGTCTATCCTGGAAAATGTTTCATATGTACTTGAAAAGACTCTTGTGGGATGAAGTGTTCTATATATGCTCATTAAATCTAATTGGTTATTGTTTGAGTCCTCCATTTCCTTATTGAGCTTCTGCTTAGATGTTCTATCACTTATTGAAAGTGGTGTATTGAAGTCTCCAACTATTATTGTAGAACTATCTATTTCTCTCTTCAGTTCTGTCAATTTTTGCTTCATATATTTTGGGGCTTTGTAGGGAGGTGCTTATGTGTTTATAATCATTATCTCTTCTTGCTGGATTGAACCTTTTATTGGCATATAATATCCTTCTTTGCCTTTTATAATCCTTTTTTTTGCTTAAAGTCTATTTTGTCTGACAATAATTAAGCCACTCTGGCTCTTTTCTCATTACTTTTTTGCTTGTAATATCTTTTTCAATCCTTTTACTTTCAACCTCTTTATGTCTTTGTACCTAAAGTGAGTCTTTTTTAGACAGTATATAGCTGGATCATGCTTTTTCATCCAGTCTGCCAATCTCTGCCTTCTAATAGGGTAGTTAAGGTAATAACTTAGAAGAAAAATTTAGTCCTGTCATTTAGCTATTTGTTGTCCTATATTTTGTATGTTTTTCTTTTTGTTCCTTAATTTCTCCATTACTACCTCTCTCTTTTTTTTTTTTTATTTAGTTGCTTTTTTGTAGTGTGTAATTTTGATCTCCTAATTTCCTTTTCTCTGTTTTTTAGTTATTTTCTTAGTGGTTACCTTTGTAACTACAATTAATATCTTTAGCTAATTACACCCCTGTGTCCAGTACCAACCTAGTTTCAATAGTATACAAACTCTGTACCCCTACTTGTCTCCATTCTCTCACCTTATATTATTATTGTCTCAGATTACATATTTATAAATTGTATGCCCATTAACATAGATTTATAATGTGATTTTACACATTTTCCTGTTAAGTCATATGGGGGGATAAAGTAGTTACAAACTAAAAGCACAATAACACAGGATTTTATATTTACTTATGTAGTTATATTTATCAATGTTCTTTATTTCTTCTTATGGTTCTTTATTTCTTCTTTATTTCTTCTTATTTCTTCTTATGGTCTGATGTCCTTTTATTTCAACCTGAAGAACTCCCTTTAGTGTTTCTTGTAGGGTGGGTCTTCTGGTAATGAACTATTTCAGCCTGTAAATGTCTTAATTTCTCCTTCATTTTTGAAAGATAATTTTGCCAGATATAGAAGTCTTGGTTGACAATTTGTTTCCTTTAAGGACTTTTAATATACCATCCCACTGTCTTTTGGCCTTCATGGTTTCTGATGAGAAATCTAATGTTAATCTTATTAGGGATCCCTTGTATGTGACAAGTCATCTCTCTTGCTAATTTCAAAATCCTTTGTCTTTGGATTTTGACAATTTCACTATAATCTGTTTTGGTGAACATCTTTCAGAATCTATTCTGCTTAGAGTTTGTTGAGCTTCCTGGATATGCATATTTATGTCTTTCATCAGATTTGGGAAATTTTCAGTTATTCTTTCTTCAAATACTTTTTCTCCTCTTTTCCCTTTCTTGTCTTTCTGGAACACCAGTGATAAGTATGTTGGTGCACTTACTGGTATCCCACAAGTCCCTCAGGTTCTATTCATTTTTATTGTCCTCACACTGGATAATTTCTATTATCTTATCTTTAAGTTCATTAGTCCTTTCTTCTGCCTGTTCAGATCTGCTGTTGAATCTGTCTAATGAGTTTTTCATTTCAATTATTTTACTTTGCATCCCCAACATTTCTGTTTGGTTCCTTATTACAATTTCCATCTTTTTATTTTGTTCAAGCAACCGTTTCCTGATATCCTTTAGTTCTTTGTGTGGATTCCTTTGACTCATTGAACATATTTAAGATGGTTGATTTTAAGTTTTTGACTAATAGTTCTAATGTATGAGCTTCCTCAGGGGTTGTTTCTCCCCCCACCCACCCAGGGAATTGGCCATACTTTCCTGTTTGTGTATTTTGTAATTTTTTTGTTGAGAACTGGATACTCTGAGTATTGTGTTGTTGCAACTCTGGAAATCTAGTTTCCCACCCCTATTGGATTGCAAAAGTTTTTGTTGTTAAAGGCTGGAGCTGTCAACTTGTGACTTTTCCAAACTACTTTTGCTCCCAAATGGGTAACGGAAAGTATCAAAATAAGAGGGAAAAAAAAGGTTCTGCCTCTTTAAGATTTCTCTACCACTTTTCCCTGAGCGGGGTTGAAACAATGGCTGCCCTTAGAGCCACAGCCCACCCCCCATGACCTGAAGTAACTGACCCAAAGCAGTGATCAGTGATCAGACTACACTCCCCTAGATTTTGAAGGACTAGATCCCTATAGCCCACCCTGACAATGGCAAGCTTTACCAGGAGCTCAGGGTGCCCTCCCCACTAAAAACTGCCTGTGACACACTTGGAGTATGGGAGATTATGATGGTTAGGCTAATGTGTCAACTTGGGCAGGTAATTGTGTCTAGGTGTTAGGTCCAGCAAACACTGGGCTAATTGTAATACAAGAGCATTTATGGGCTTTGATCACCAGTGAGTTTACTGCAGGGATGGCTGATTACATCTGCATCAACCAGGGAGATTGCATCAGCAATGGGTGACGCTTGCTTTTATCCAATCAGTTGAATGCCTTAAAAGGGGAAGTGATTTCAACATTCAGAGAGAATTTCCCAGCTTGTCTTTGGACAGCCAACTTCTCCCAGAAACTCATCAAGGACCTTTCATCGGACTTTCACCAGAGCCCCTGGCTTGCAGCCTGCCTGCAAAACCTGGACTTGTGCATCCCCATGGTCATGTGAGAGACTCTTATAAAATCTCATATTATTGACAGATAACTCCTGTTGATTCTGTTTCCCGAGAGAACCCTGACTAATACAGAGATGGTAGCTTGCTGCATAAAGGGTTAAAGTCACTAGTATTTACCACAATTTACCAGCCTCTTTGTCCAGCTCTTCCCTGATTGCATAGTGTTCCACTAGACTCCAGAGGTCCAAAATAGTTGATTCACAGTTCCTGCCATTTCGATTTTTTTTTGTTGCTGAAGGGAATGATTCCTTGAACTTCCCATTCTACCATCTTTTCATAATCCTTTCATTTTTATATTTTTGATACAAATTTTAATCTAAGTATAATTTATATGGATTAAATTAATATAAATTAATTCAAATTTATTATATTTTCTTTAATTAAACATTGTATTGATTTAAATACATAAAAATTTCTAAATATATAAAACTTTTGGACACATATGGCATCAAAAAGCCAAGTGATGTAATGTTCAGGAAAAGAAAAAATGCATGCAAAAATGGATCAAAACTATACTGGGCAAAATAAAAACAAACAAACTGTGGAAGTTACAAATTTGGCTGGAAAACACAGTATTTCAACCACTGAAAATGATCAAGTCTCTAACATTGACATTATTAAAACAGAATTACCATCAAATTTAGAGTTAAAGAATTCTCTTTCAACTGTGTGGAGAAAAACTGAAGAAAGGGAAATGTTAGACATTTCAGAAAATAGAGAACATAGATGTGAGCGAAAAAGTAAGAAATTCTGTTTGAAATAAATGTTAACAGTCCTCCATGTGGCCACAAATTTCTGGTTTAAAAAAAGTAATTTAAATAGAACCTGGAGCCAAACAAGTGTAAGATGCTTATTATAAAGAATATTTTGCATGATGGTCAAAGATTTTCAAAAGACTCTCTCTCTTTTTTTTTTTTTTTTTAAATAAAAAGTTCTAATGGCAAGTAAATTCATTGTGACCATCTCATTGGTTGCAAAGAAATAAAAATAGAAATTATTTATTTTTTTTTCCATGTATGCTTTTTAGCAGTAATACAACAGAATCAAATATTTGCAATTCAAAAAAGACTACACAGATGGAAGAATTTAAACAGAATTTTGACCACAAAAATGTTGTGTTTCATTGTGATGCTTTTCTAAAATGGAAATGTTTTACAAAAAAAATTCAAACTTATTTAAGAAATGATACTTGGCAGAAAGTGATAAAATCAGAGAAACAAAAATGATGAAATGTTTTGCAATTTATTTTAGAGTTATATTTTGTGTAAAAAACTATTTACCTCTTAGAAGATCACAAGAAATTATTGGAAGTCCAAATGCTGGAATGTTTCTAAATTTAGTTGAACTTATAGGTCATTAATGTAGATAATCATGTAATTAATCATAAAATGGGATTTGTGGTTTATTTGTCTAATAAAATTCAAAATGAATTTATAATGCTGCTAGAAAATCATATTAGGTTTTAAATACAATAGAGAATAAAAGAAGCAAATACTTTTACTTTCTTTTGATTGTACAACAGATTTAGCCCATTGTGAACCGGTGTGTCATATTATTAGGTATGCTCATATTAAGAATGATTTCGGGGGGTGGATGTGGCTCAAATGGTTGGGAGTTCGACTCCTATACGGAGGGACCTGGGTTCAATCCTCGGGACCTTCTGGTAAAATAAAGAAAAATATAGAAGGCTCATGGGCTTCCAGCCCCCAGACTCCGTGTGCAGGCATGGCCCTGCCAAGCCATGCAGCAAGATGATGATGTAACAGGAGAGTGACACAAAGGGAGAGTCAAGACGAGATGCACCAAAAAACCAGGAATTAAGATGGTGCAGGTGGCAGAGCGCCTCTCTTCCACATTGGAGGTTCCCAGGATCAAATCCTGGTGAAAACAGGAGAAGGATGAGAAGAGAGGGCAGGAAACAGACACAGAGAATTGTCCAGTGAATGGACACAAAAACAGCAAAAATGGGAGAGGGGGTTTAAAAATAGATAAAAGTAAAATAAATAAATAAATCTTAAAAAAAAAAAATCATGGGAATTGGATGTGGCTCAAGCAATTGGGCTCCTGCCTACCATATAGGAGGTCGAGGGTTCGATTCCTGGGGTCTCCTGGTGAAAGGCAAGCTGGCCTGCGTGGCGAGCTGGCCTTAGTGGAGAGCTGGCCTATGCGGAGTGCTGGCCCACACAGAGAGGTGCAGCAAGATGATGCAACAAAAAGAGACACAGAAGAGAGACAGTAAGAAATGCAGCAGGCTAGGGAGCTGAAGTGGCACAAGAGATTGAGCACCTCTCTCTCACTCTTGAGGGTCCCAGGATCGGTTCCTGGTGCTGCCTAAAGAGAAGACAAGCAGACACAGAAGAACACACAGTGAATGGACACAGACAGCGAGTGCAAAAACAATTGCGGGGGCGGGGAAGGGGGAATAAATAAAATCTTAAAAAAAAAATATCATAACAATAGAAGGAAGTTTTATTGACTTTATTGAAAAGAAAGAGAAAACTGGATATGGTCTAGTTTGTTAATAAATTGCAAAAGATGTTATTGACATTAAAATGCCCATGGCTAGGGATATGATAATGGAGCAAATATGGTAGGTATGTATAATGGTTGCAATTATGATTTTCCCCCAGAAATGATTATGCCAAATTTGTGCAGTGCTTATTTAGTTTATAATCTTAATTCAAAATGCAAAAATCCTACTTCTGTGAATTCAAATGTGATAATCTTTTTTAGTATCATACAAAGAATAGAATGTATACTTTTTGTGAATTCAGTGAGCAAATGGGATGATATTCTTATATCTGTTTAAAAATTACATTATGGATACCTGTTGGGCATCAAAAGCAAATGCAATCAAGATACTTCACAAATAAATTAAAGACATTTTTCAAGTATTAAAAGATACATTATTGAATAGAAGGGACTGGTGAACCATGTGCAGGGAGAACTTATTTGAGTCTAATTCTGTCACTCTCAGGAGCACAGATTCCAAAATAGAACCCACTGATAAGGCATCAGTCTCTGGGGCTATCCCCCCTTATATAGGACCAGGGTGTCTCCGGAGCTCTCAGGAACCCCACTGAGTGGGGTGATAGGCACCTAGATGTTCTATGTGCTCCTACTGAGGTGTGCGTAAGAGTTACCTCTGGGATGACCTCCCGACTCTCTTTGAAGTCTCTTAGCCACTTGAACTCATTTGTCTTTACCATTCCCCCCCCCCCTTTTTTTTTACTATAGAGTTCAGATTTATTTATTTATTTATTTATTTTTTATTATGGGTAAAAATCAAAATTCTCACAATACATACAAACATTTGCAAAATGATATATAAATATATATGCATATATGTGTATTTGCTTACAAAAATGTTATTTATATATATATATATATATATATACATATATTTTAAGAGGTGCTTAGATTACCTCATTTCCCCCTTTTATTCAAGGTCTTTTTCCAGTTGTGTTGCCAGTTGGCAATTGGTATTAATCCCTCGTTGACAGGGAGGCTCATCCCCGGGAGTCATGTCCCACGTTGGGGGGAAGGTAATGCAATCATATGCTGAGTTTGGCTTAGAGAGAGGCCACATTTGAGCAACAAGGAGACTCTCAGGTGGCAACCCTTAGGCACCCCACAACTGCAGGCTAAGTCTCATTTACAAGAGCAAAGACTCACAAATAAGTCCTCCCTGCACATGGTTCACCAGTCCCTTCTATTCAAACCTATATGTGATGCTGGAGTTTTTAGGTATACTTCCAGAGACTGGAGCCTCCCGCCTACCTATGTGCCAGGTGTGCATGAAATCTAGGTGGAGCTGCAACTCCTACCCTACAGCTCAATGGACTCATCCAAGTCACCTGGTGAGGAGACAACGATGGGCAATGGCCATCCCAGGGAATGGAGAGGGCCTGCATTTGCAGGCAGGATCATCCCACCCACCATATCCATGGGATATAAGCCCTCTCTCACTTGGAGTTGGAGTGGACATCATCATCCCAGTCCCCTCAGGATTGGGGGAAGAACTATGGACTAGAGTGGACTTGATGGTATTCTCTTGTTCACATATGGTGATTCTAGCAATGCAAGAAATTATAACAATGAGGTGGAGCCAGTGGCCACTTGACACTTTTGGGGTAGGGAGGGGCTGAGCAGTTGAAATACAGTGGCTTCTTTGGGAGTTGGAGGTTGTCCTGAGTACTGTTGTGGCAACGGAGGTAGGCCATTTTAAATCAGCACACACCACTCAGAACTGAGTGGGAGAGAGTGTGGTCTACAGTGTGAACTGTGGTCTATGGTTGGTGGCAAGGCTCCAGGATGTGTAAGTTCATTGAGGATGGTGGGCCACACTGTGGGAGATGTTTGTGTGGGATGTGGTGGGAGGTGTGGGAGGTGGGCAACATGGGAATCCCAGTGGGTTCCGTGTGATATTTTGGGTAATCTAAGCACCTCTTCAAATATATGTATATATATATATAAATAACATTTTTGTAAGCAAATACACATATATGCATATATATTTATATATCATTTTGCAAATGTTTGTATGTATTGTGAGAATTTTGATTTTTACCCATAATAAAAAAAATAAAAAAAAAAAAGATACATTATTGACAAAATTAATTATGCTAAATCAAAAGCATCTTGGTGCAATAGATTACAAAAATGTATGCAGTTTATCATGTGGGATGGTATTTTGAACAAATGGGAAAAATTAGTAGAGCTCTACAGTAAAAAACCCAACCATGATTATAGGATTTATGTTGCATGCTTTACAAACTTTATTACTTTCCTTACAATGAATGAGAAAAATTAACCTTGGAAATACATTTGATGAAAAACTTTAGCAAGAGATATGAATATACTTCCTGAATTTGAAAATAAATGAAAAGGGAAAATAAAGAAATTGAAAATAACAATTTTTATGGGAAAAGTTCATTTAAAAGAAGAATTACAGACATTATACATATCCTAAGTTTACATTTGAAATGGAGCCATGAAAAATTGAAATGTCTTCAGATTTTGAATTTTTAACTAGAAAAATATTATTTTCTATGAGTACATCTGATTTACAAAAAGCAGTCACTGGGAGAGTATGTGGCTCAAGTGGTTGAGTGCCAGCTTCCCCCCATGGGAGGTCCCAGGTTTGGTTCCTAGTGCCTTCTAGGAACAGAAAAACAGATAACAAGCACACAAACGAAGGGAACCAACTCAGGGGAACCAATGTGGCTCAGTGGTTGTGCGCCAGCTTCCCACATAGGAGGTCCAGGGTTCAATCATCCCCGGACGGGTACCTGAAAAAAAAAAAAGAAAAAAAAATTCCCTGAGGAGTGGATGTAGCTCAAGTGGTTGAGCGCCTGCTTCCCATGTACAAGGTCCTGAGTTTAATCCTCACTAACTCCTGAGAAACAAACTATCAAACAAACAAACAAAAAGCAGCCACTGTCCAGGCTCTTAAGTATTCTGGCAATTTAAATCCTATAGAAATTTCATCTGAGAATAGTTAGTGCCTTAGTTTCCTAGGGCTGCTGTGACATAGTACCAAGTACTAGGTAGCTTAAAATAGCAAGTTTATCTTCACAGTTCTGGAGGCTTGAAGTCTGAATTAAAGTGTTGGCAGGAGCATGCCTTCTCTGAAGTCTGTAGGGCTCTGGCGGTGGCTTGCTGGCCATCTATGGAATAACTCAATCTCTGTCTCTCATGTGGCTGCTTTCTTTCTCTGTCGCTGTCCCAAATTCTCTCCTTATAATGACACCAGTCATTTTGGATTAGGGACCACCCTAATCCAGTTTGGCCTCATTTTAACTAATAATATCTTCAAATATTCTTTTTCCAAATAGGATCATATTCATGAAACCAGTCTTGACCTATATCTTTTTTGGGAACAGTTAAATCCATAGCAGTTAGTTTAAAACGGCATACAGGGAAGTGGATGTAGCTCAGTGGTTGAGCGCCTGCTTCCCATGTATGAGGTCCTGGGTTCAATCCCTGGAACCTCACAAACAAACAAACAAACAAAAATTATAACATAGTGAAGCCTCATATAAAATACAAATATGTATGATATTGCATATATAAGACTGTTTTTACAAAATATAAATGCAAATAAACTAGAGAGAAGGAAACAGAATAGCGGTTATTTACTGAAGGGAAAGCATAGAGAGATTGAGAGTTGATGAGTTTTGTTTGTTTTACTATTACTGGGAATAATGAAAATGCTCTAGGAATGATTGAAATGATGAATGCACAACTATGTGATTGCACTGAATACCATTGATCATATACTTTGGATGGATTTATGCTTTATTAATATGTATCAATAAAATTGATTTGTTAAAAAAACAGCATGCAATATCAATAATTTGTAATATAAAATCAGTATTGTGTTTGGAGTTTCTAAACTGATTTACAAATTTTGTTTAGGGAAATCTTATCCAAATTTGGAAATGGCCTTGGCAGTGTTCTTTAACACCAATTACAATGGTACCCACGAAAGAAAATGCAATAAGCAAAGAAGATATTAAAAATATAATTTTTGCTTCCATTAAAGCCAGGAAAGTAAAATTATAATAAATTCTATTTGGTATAAATTAAATATTTACACTTAAAATAATATTGTCAATTTTAATATACCTAATTTTAAGTGTTTCAATATTTTTGATAATTTTAATATTCTGGAAAAAATACACATAAAAAACATGTATATGGGGCCTTTAGTTTTTTTTACCTCAGGCTCCAGTGTAGCTCAGCATGGTACTGCACTGGAATACTGTTCAGTAATAAAAAAAGGCTGAGCTCCCGATACCTGCCACAGCATTGATGAATCTCAAAAGCATTATGTCAAGTGAAAGAAGCCAGACCCGAAAGGCTACATACCATATGTGACAGTTTGAGATAATTTTTATGAATCCCAAAAAGAGATTATGTTTGTAAACTAATCTATTCCTCTGGGTGTGATAACCTTTGATTACATTGGATTCAGTTGAGGGACCCTTGATTAGGTTACCTGTTAAGATTAGGGTTTTGAGGGCTTTCTTTAATTAGACCATGTCAGTATGGCATGATTTAGGTTGAGTCCCCACTCCGTTGGTGGGTCTGATATAAAATGGAAACTCACTCAAGATAGACACATGGGAAGAGAAAGAGCTCTGTTTCTGTTCCTGGGGCCCCAGGGAGGGATGAGCCATTCACCTGATAGTTTGCAGCTGACGCTAGGAAGAGACCAGATCAGCTGAGAAGGCCAGGAAAGAAATGAGCCCTGTGCCAGGAAAGAGAGGAAGTCCTGAGAGATAAGCCCTATGCCAGTCTGCAGCTGAGAGAGAGGAAGCCCAGCGGGGAAGGCTGAATCCTCACAGAGATCAGCAACGATCTTGCTTCAACACGTGGCAACTGACTTTGGTGAGAAAGCAACCTTTTTTTATTTTTATTTTTTTCATATATATTTTAAAAGATGCTTAGATTACATAAATATTACACAAAAATTGCAGGGATTCCCATGATCTCCACCTCCCATACCTCCTATAACATCTCACATAAACATCTTTCATTAGTGTGGCACATCACCTGCAATGGATATACACATCCTGGGGCTTTGCCACTAAGCATAGACCACAGTTCACGTCGTAGACCACACTCTCTCCCACACAGTTCTGCATGGTATACAGAGATGTAAAATGGTCTATATCCATTGCCACAATGTTACTCAGGACAATCCCCAAGTCCTGTAAAACCCCTGTATTAGAACTACCCTTCCCCTCCCTGCCCCCAAAGCTTCTAGTGGCCACTGGCTTCACCTCACTGTTATAATTTCTTCCATTGCTTGAATCCCAATATGTCTACAACAGAATACCATTAAGTCCACTCTAGTCCATAGCTCTTCCCCCAATCCTGAGGGGACTGGGAAGGTGACGTCCACTCCATCTCCAAGTGAGAATGGGCTTATATCCCAGGGATACAGTGGATGGGATTATCCTGCTTCCAGCTGCAGTCTTTAGGGCCTTGTAACTGTCAGCTTTTACCCCAAATAAATACCCTTTATAAAAGCCAACCAATTTCTGGTACCTTGCATCGGCACCCCTTTGGCAGACTAAAATACCATATGATTCCATTTATGACACTCTAAAATAGGCAAAACTGTAGGAACAGAAAGTAGATCTTTGGCTTCCAGGGGCTGGGAGCGCAGAAAGGCTATGTAGGGGTAGGGAAGGATTTTTGGAATGGTTCCATATGTTGTGGCTGTAGTTACATAACTACATGCTTTTATTAGAATTGAGAATTGTACACTGAAGAGTATTTCTATTGCTCTGTTGGTACAGCGAGCCTTAGCAGATTTCACAGCAGTGCAGCATCCAAAATGCTCTTTGGAGAGGGTTGCTTTAGCTATGGTAAGAAACATAAGGTGGTGTAAAAAGATTATAGAGACAAGGAGACCAGTTCAAATCTAATTTAATAGCCCTTTGGAAATTGTTCACTCTCTGAATTCCTTTTTGTCCTTCTTGATTATTGTGGAGTTCTCCATTTTGCTCTACTTCTTTTACAGCTGATTATCTAGTTAACATCTTATTTGTTTATGGGGTCTAAATGTTCCTTGCAAGTACTAGACCCAAAATGTTAACTAGGTCCTTCAGAATTTCCTAACTCCACTTGAGGCTGAGAGTTCAAGAGCCTCTTGGGAGCACATGTTTTCTAAAGGTTGGGCTTAATTGCCTTTTAGTAAAAATCTTGGCAGAGGACAACCATATTAAGGATGCTTGTCAGAACAAGGGCTGTCTTTGGAGCTTTCACCCACGTCTCAATTACATTCTACATTATCCTTTTGGCAAGCTGGCTGGATTTCTAAACACATGGAGATCATCTAAGACTTTGTATCTCCTGAGATGCATATACCTCCCCTCCCAAGTGACTAACAGTAAAGTATGATTAATCTATGTTTCCATAGTCTACTTCACAGATTATATGAATCCTTTTTATAAATGATTATGAAAACTCAAAATTGGAAGAAGCTTTAGGACCTCACTATTCAAACTGTGGTGCATGAATCAGCATCTGTATCATCTGAAAGCTTGCGAGAAATGGATCTCAAGCCCAACACCAGGCCTACTAAATCAGAATGTGTATTTTAACAAGACTTCCACCCCCACCCAGGTGATTCGTGTACACCTTCACAATTGAGAAACATTTCTGTAGTTGTCGTTTGGCCTAATCACTTACCTGGTGATTGGCTCTGCTTTTTCCAAATTGAGATTTCTTTTTTTTTTAAGATTTTATTTTTATTTATTTACCCTCCCCCCCTTGCTGCTTGTCCTCGCTGTTTCCATTTGCTGTGCATTTTTTTCCTGTGTCTGCTTGTCTCTCGTTGTTGCGCCATCTTTCTGCCTTCACCAGGAGGCCATGGGAATCAAACCCGGGGCCTTCCATATGGTAAACTGGAGCCCTATCGATTGAGCCACAGCCGCTTCCCCCAAATTGAGATTTCTAAGTATAATTATTACATAACTTTCTCAGTGTTTTGCAATCAACATACTCATAAAGAGCTTGCAAAGAGCTGAATGAGTAGTTTATTGTATTTATGTTCCTTACAATACTATATTGTGTGAAATACAATTTGTGTAACTTAGTGCTTGTACAATGTAATATGAATATTGAACAATGAATATTTTGGCTATTATCTATCGTGTTTTAACAGAAGTTTGATAAGCACACAAAGTATTCATAGGGAGCTATTAGATATCATTTGCATTGTAATGTTGAAAAGAATCTGCCTATTTTCAAACAGTATAATTTCAGAGTAACGAACAGAAGCAGAGTTCTTGTGTAGTTCCTTTATCATTGTAACATCCTGCAGCAGTCTCAGGGTGCATTAAAACTGTCATTCTGGTCAGTGATGTTCCTGGGGGCTAGTCCAGGGACTAGTTCAGCATTCCAACTTATAGAATGTTAAGAATTTAAAAAGCATATTTGGCATCTTTACCCTAAGTGATTGGTTTATATAAATGGTTTAAATAACTCAAATTTAAGCACAGTTTTCATTTTACTTTATTCTAGATTGTAAAAATTTCAGGATTGTTTTTCATTTCTGCCTAATTTAAAGTTACTTATGTGAATACCCTAAGCTTTTTGCCAAACTGTATGTTTACATTGAGGTCATCTTGAGAAGTTCAGTTCCACAAACCCCTATTTGAGCCATTAGAGCTAGACATGTTTAGGAATTCAGTTCTTTTTAAAATTAGAAAATACTGTTTATTATGTAATATTTCAAGCAGGGTGTGGGACAGCACCCCTTAATCAAACATATTACTATTCTGCAACAAATAAAATATGCGTTCACACTAAATCATTAAATAAAGACTCTCATAGCCTCTCCCTGGATCAGATCAAGTTTTTGCTACCAAATTGGTTACAGCATTTCCAGTTTTCATAGTTTTTTTATTTTGCATTTTATTATTTTGGATAAAGAAAGGTTGTACTATTTAAGATAACAAAATGAGAAGAAATTTTAGGATCACTTGAGTCACTTTTGCCTGCAAGTAAAAAGGAATTAGCAAATATTAATGTAAATAGATGTTTTATCCCACACTAAGATTTCTTGGTATAGTTATTCCATAACTTTCTCAGTGTTTAACAATCAACATAGTCATAGTATCATGTGAGGCTGAGGCCAACCTTTTATCTGTTAATGTCAATTCTCATCCCTTGTTCTTTCTAAAAGAACCTAACTTTATCCAATGTGCCAAACACATAAAAATAGTTGCTTTTCCAGACTGTCTTGCAGCTAGAGGGTCCATGTGTTTCAGTGGTGTTCAGTGAGATGTAAGTGGAGGGCTTCTGTGAAAACTTTTGTTTTCCTGACATAGGCCAATCCCCTTCCCACCTCCCATATCCTTCTTCTCCTTGCCTGGAATATAGATGCGATACCTGGAGGCGCAGGAGCGATCTCACAACAAAAAGATTACAAGAATGGAAACAAGAATGGGGAAGATAAAAACAGACAAAGGGGTAGAGGTAAAAACCAGCAAAATCCTGGGTCCCTAATATCATTGTAGGGCCTCCATAACACCCTGGCCCACCCCAGACTTCCTGATGCATGCGACAAGCTTATTTTTTAAGCTACTATTTTTGAGTTTCTGTTATTTGTAACTAGACATATTTTGAAATGCTACACTGTGTCACTACATTTTTTCCTACAACTTACTTATATATATAATATGGACATAAATTGGCATGATAAGTATGGCTCTGTAATGTGTCAATATCACTATTACTTATTTGTCAAGTAGAAACAACCTTAATTTGTCTTGCTTCTCAAGGTCACTTTTAACCTATCAAGAAGGAATATCATACAATGCTTCTTTCGTCAATAGCTTTTGTGCCACTCACCTTGTCTTAAACATGTGTGTTTACTTAGGTAAAATTATTCACCTTTTCTCCTAATATAAATCATTTGTCAGAAAAAATAACTATAGAAGCTGAAGAAATGCTTAAAATAATTTTTAAAATATCTTTTTTAAATAAGTTTAGAATAATTTTTTAAAAGTTCAATTGGAAAATTCATATTTTTCTTCACTTTTTCTATTCTTAGATAATATCTACAACAGATCTTAGTTAATTATTGATCAGTTTAGTATTCAGTTCAGTTAAGTTCAATTCATGTCAAATTAGTACATTATAATTGAATCCCATCCATTTAACTACCTTTTAAATCTGTCCATTCTTTTCTCAAAATGTTCTGCTCTCCCCATTTAGATTTTCTTTCTTCTTCTATCTCTTTGAAATTTAAAACATTTATTTTAAAATTTCCTTCCAGTTGTACCGTTTGTGTAGTTCCTTGAGTGTCATTCCTCATATCTTTTTGTCTGCTGACTCTCTCCTTGGACTTTTGTTTACAGCAAACAGATGTTCAGAGGTAATTGTGTCTTCTGTGGCTGCCATTAATCTCAGAATTATAGAAGAATCATTATGATTTGGTTTCTTGTTTGCCTTAGCTGGGATTCTATGTGTTCACGTTTCTGTACATATTCTTACCTTCATCTCTTGATTTGAGGCTTCCATAATGTGGAGAGAAAGGCTTGGAGAATTTGAGTCTCCATCTATACTGTGAATCACCTGGAAACTCCAAATTCTTGAAGCTTTTTCCACCCATGACCTCTGGCAAGTGACTGTTTCCATGCCACACTCCTGGGGTGATAGGCAGAGTTTCTGATGAGGCAAACTTTATTAGCTCCTTGCTATCAGGTATCTCAACATCCCAGATCCTAAGAGATATATCCAGGCCACTTGTCCCTGTGGAATCTGCAGTTTCAATTGTCAGTGACTCATTGTGGGGGTCCTTTACTTTTCTGGCACTTGGAGATGTTGTCTTCCTGTTTTGGAGCATGGGAATACACATTAAAATCATTTGTTAATATTCTGTTTAGGAAAGCAATGAATGAGCAATATGAGAATCTTAGTAAAAACACAGATATTATAAAAAGGAACCAAACAGAATTACGGGTGTTGAAGACCACAATAAATGAATTGAAAAATTCCAAGGAGATTGGAGAGTAGAAAAAAGAATCAACAAACTTGAAGATAAGACAACTGAAATGAGTTAGGCTGAGGAGCAGAAAGAAAAAAAAAGTTTGAAAAGGAAAATAGCCAGCATCTTTGGGATACCATCAAGCATTACAAATAGCATTATGGTCTTCCCAGAAGGAGAAGAAAAAGAGAAAAGGGAAAAAAGAATATTCAAAGAAATATGAATGTAGATACAAAAATCCTCAGTAAAACACTAGCAAACCGAATCCAACAAACATTAAAAGAATTATACACCATGATCAAGTGGGATTTTTCCATGGTATACAAGGGTGATTCAACATAAGTAAACTAGTTAATGTAATAAACCACATTATCAGAATGAAGGAAAAAAAAAAACATGATAATGTCAATTGATGTAGACAAGGCTTTTGACAAATTCAGCAACCATTCTTGATAAAAACACTTAGAAAACTAGGAATAGAAGGAAAGTTAATCAACATGGTAAAGAGCATATATGAAAAACCCACAGCTAACATTCTATTTAATGGTGAAAAGCTGAAAGCTTTCACTCCAAGATCAATACAAAGATGTCCAATGTCACCACAATTATTCAACATTGGTTTCTGTACACAAGCAATGAACAATCAGAAGAAGAAATCCGGAAAAATATTCACTTATGATAGTAAATATGTTGTTAATGTGGGAGGTATGGGTAGTGGGGCATATGGGAATCCCCTATATTTTTTAATGTGACATTTGTATAATCTAAATATCTGTAAAAAAAAACCAAAACAATAGTAATTAAAAGCATCAAATATCTCGGAAAAAAATCCAACCAAGGATGTAAATGATCTGTATTCAGAAAACTACAAAACATTGCTAAAAGAAATCAAAGAAGACCTAAATAAATGGAAGGACATTCCATGATCATGGATTAGAAGACTAAATATTGTTAAGATGCCAATTTTCCCAAATTGATGTACAGATTCAATGCAATCCCAATCAAAATTTTGCAGAAATGGAAAAGCCAATTTTCAAATTTATCTGGATGGGGAAGGGGCCCTGAATAACCAAAGCCACCTTGAAAAGGAAGGATGAAATTGGAGGACTCACTCTTCCCAATTTAAAAAACTTATTACAAATTCACAGCAATCAAAGGAGCATGGTACTGGCACAAGGACAGATATTTCAACAAATGGAATTGAATGGAGAACTCATAAATCAATCCTCATATTTATGGCCAACTGATTTTTGAGAAGGGGGTAAAGACTATTCAATTTAGAAAGAATAATCTCTTTAACATATACAACTGGGAAAACTGGATCTCCATTTGCAAAAAAGAGAAGGTGGACCCCTACCTCGCTGCTTATATAAAAATCAACTCAAAATGAACAAAATACCTAAATATAAGAGTTGGAACTATCAAACTCCTAGGAAAAGACATAGAGAAGACTCTCCAGGACCTTGTGTTAGGCAATGGTTTCTAAGACTTTACACTCAAAGCATAAGCCACAAAAGAAAAAATAGATAAATGGGACTACATCAAAATGAGAAACTTCTGTATCTCAAAGGATTTTATCATGAAATTAAAATGACAACCTACACCATGGGTGAAAATATTTGGAAACCACATATCTGATAAAGATTTAATATCCAGAATATATAAAGAAATCCTTTTTGCTTAACAACAAAAAGACAATCCAATTTAAAAACGGGCAAAATATTTGAATAGACATCTCTCCTATGAAGATATACAAATGTCCAGAAAGCACATGAAAAGATGCTCAACATCATTAGCCCTCAGGTCAATGCAAATCAAATCCACAATGAGATACTATTTATCACCCAATAAAATGAATGTTCTTAAAAAACAGAAAATTACATGTTTTGTAGAGGATAAGGAAGAACAGGAGTACTCATTCATTGCTGGTGGCATCGTAAAATGTTGTAGCCGCTGTGGTTTGGCAGTTCTTCAGAAATATAATATAGAATTTCCATATGATCCAGCAATCCCACTGTTAGATATATACCCCCAAAGAATTTTAAGGAGGAACTCAAAGAGATATTTTCACACTGATGTTCACAGTAGCATTATTCACAATTGTCAAAAGATGGAGACAACCCAAGTGTTATCATTTGATGAATGGATATTCAAAATGTGGCTGTACATACAGTGGAATATTATTCAGCCATAAAAAGGAATGAAACCTTGATCCTTGTGGAAACATGGATGAACCCTGAATATATCATCTTGAGTGAAATAGGCCAGACACAAAAGGACAAGTATTGTATGATCTCACTGATATGAAATAATTAGAATAAGTATACTCATAAAGTCAGAGGCTATATAATACACGTTACCAGGAATGAGGTAGGGATAGGGAATGGGAAGTTAAGGCTTAAAATGCACAGGGTTCCTATTTGGAACAATGGAGATATTTTGGTAATGGATGGTGGTAATGGTACCACAACATTGTGAACATAGTTAAGAGCACTGAAATATATATCTGAATGTAAAGGGGAAATATTAAGTTGTATATATGGTAACATAATAAAAAATTAAAAAAATTTTTTTAAATGTGTGTGTGGAACTACACCACACAGTGAATCCTAAGTTAAACCATAGACAATAGTTAATAGTACAATTATAAGAATGTGCTTTTTTTTCACCCAGGACAACTAACAAGGTGGTGATGATGGATAACACCCATCCCAAAGAACAGAGAGAGTCTAACTGTGAGCAAAATAGTTCCACCCATCTGCCCTATGGCAGCTAAGCCCCCTCACAATTAGAGGCAGAGTGGGTATCACCACCCCAAAATCCTCAGGTTTGGGGAACAATGGACTAAAGTAGACTTACTATTATTCTACTATAGACTTATTGCTATTCTAGCAATGGAGGAACTTTTATCATTGATGTGGAGTCAGTGGCCACCAGAGGTTCTGATGGGAGGGAGAGGGAAAAATAGGTATAAAATAGGAGCATTTGGGGACATTGGAATTGTCCTGCATGACGTTGCAATGACAGATCCAGGCCAGTATATATTTTGTCATAACTTATAAAATTTCATGGAACAGTGTAAATATAATTTAAACTATAGTCTGCGGTTAGTAGCAATGCTTCAATATGTGTTCATCAATTGTAACAAATGTACAACACTAATGAAGGATGTTGTTAATGTGGGAAAGTATGGGAGGGGGAGGGAGTGGGGAATATGGGAATCCCCTATATTTTGTAACATTTATGCAATCTAATGTTTCTTTAAAAAAATTTAAAAATGTGCTTTTATCAATTGTAACAAATGTTCCACACCAAAGGAAGATGTTTATAATAGGGTGATATATGGGGATCTTATATTTTATGCATGATTGTTCTGTAAACCCACAATTCACTAATAAAGAAAAAAAATTTTGTTTAGCAGTTACACGTGTTTGGAGTGAGAGTAGGAGGTTCTCATATCAACAGAGTTTGATATTTTTCTGGACATCAGTCCATCCAATCCATTTCAATTCATTTTATTTAAGGTATTCTAATAAATATTTATTAAATACTGTAGTAGTTAATAATAATGGGTTATACTTATTGTCTGCTTACAAGATGACAGGACTTGTATTAAATGTTTTATATGCATTATTTAATTTTCTCCTCACAAAAAATATATGACCCAGCAATTCTAGTCCTATACCCAAGAGAATTGAAAACAGAAGTCTATGCAAAAATTTGTACACAAATGTTCCTTGTAGCTTTACACATAATAGCCAAAAAGTGGAAATAACCCAAATGTCCACCAATTAATGAACAGATAAATAAAAAGTGGCATACCCATACAATGGAATATTATTCAGCCACAAAATGGAATGAAATACTGATACCTGCTGTCATGTGGTTGAACCTTGAAACCATTATGCTAAGAGAAAGAAACCAGACACAAAAGGTCACATATTATATGATTTCATTTATATAAGATGTCCAGAACAGTGAAATCCATAGAAACAGAAAGTAGGCTACTGGTTGCTGGGACTATGAGGAGGGGGATTGGGGAGTATCTGCTAATAGGTATGTGGTTTCCTTTTGGGGTGATGAAAATGTTCTAGAATTAGATAGTGGTGATGGCTGCAAAACCTTATAAATATACTAAAAAACACTGAGTTTTATGGTATGTGATTTGTGTTTCAATTTAAAAAATACATACAAAAAATGCTATATGATCAGATACTATTATTATTCCCATTTTAAAGATGAGAAAACCAAGATTAGAAAAGTTAGGTACCTTGCCCAGCATACATTTAAAAAGTGCTACAACCAATAGTAAAAAGCTAGGTGCTTTGAGGAGATGAACATTGCTTCTAACTCTATGAATCAATGAGTTGCAAAAATATAATACTTAAGCTTTACCTTCGATTCCTTAGACCAGAATTTGCAAGCAAGCAGCCCATAGGGCAGATTCAGCCCTCAGATAAATTTTGTTTGTGTAATTCAATGTCCACTCAATCTTTTTTAAAAAAAATTTCATAAAGGGAATTTGTTGCTACTATTTCAAACTCAGAGTATTTCACTTGAAATATGGATTTCTAATATCTCTTGAAAAATCAGAGGACAGTGAACACTGTGCCCACACTCCTACATCACAACCCGTGAGAACTTCCCTGATGAGTAAAGTTAACCAACAAAACTATGAGAATAATAATTTTTTAAGCCACTAAGTTTTGGGGTGGTTTATTACACAGTAATAGGTAACAGGAATATTATGTTTATCTACAAATTTAATGATATCCAAATAAAGATACCAATAAGAATTTTGGAACTAGACAAGATGATTCCCAGCTTCATATGGAAAAATAAAGTAACAAGAATAACCAGGAAAAATCAGAAAAAGATGAAAAGAGCAATGTAGGGGGTCAGGAGGGGAGATGGTTAGCCTTATGAGATATTAAAATGTATTTTAAAATATGATAATTAAAACAGTATGATCCTGTTAACTGCTGGCAGACAGAAATTCGAGATCTATCATAGAAGACAGAAACTCTACAAATAGGCCCCAATGCAAATTAGAATTTAGGATGTTATAAAGAAGGCATCTCTAATTAATAGGGAAAAGGCAATTATTTTATAAATGGTATTTGGAAACCTGGAATTTGTTGCAACTATTTCAAACTCAGAGTACTTCACTTGAAATATGGAAGAAGATAAAATTGTATCCATACCTCACATCTCACACCCATATAAATTACAGATGAATCAGAAATGAAAATATAAAGAAAGGAGACGCTATTAAAACACCAGAATACTCCATGGGAGTATCTTCTTTTATAACCTTGGAATGAAAAGATTATGAAACAAACCAAGAAGCCATACATGAAATTCAACTATGTAAAAAAAAACTTTATTGGCAACACTACCCATGATAAGGAAAGACAAAAGATAAACAATAAGCTGGAGAAAAATATTTGCATGACAATTCACAGATAAAAGGCTAATTTTCCTAATATATAAAGAGTGTCTTCAAATTAATAAACCAGCAATCAAATAGGAAAATGGACAAAAGATATAAAAGGAAGCGTCCAGAAAAGGAATTACAAATGACTCTTATACCCGTGAAAACATGCTCAACCTTTCTCACAATAAAAGCAATGCAAATTAGAATTATACAGAGGCATGATTTTTTTCCCTTATCAGATTGGCAAAGATCCAAAAGTTTAATTACACAATGTGTTGAAAAAGGTGTAAGAAAACTGGCCCTTGGAATTTAAATTTGAATTTATACTGGGACAATTTAAATGCATATGTCCTTTGGCCCACCAATTCCACTTTAGAAATTTTATTCAATAAATTTACTTCTCTGTTCACAGAATAACATATATAAAATGTTTATCATAGCAAAATTGGGAAATAACCTAAATGTTTACCAATTGTTGACTGATTAATGAAATACTCAGTAGCAGAGTAAAAATCAGTGAAATTTTCAGTAGAGACCAATATCCATGGTACCTTTTTTTCCATGAAAAATGCAAGGTGTAGAACACTGTGTGTAGTGTTCTAAAGAATTTGTGTAAGAGGAGGAAAACTGCATACACATGTGCATTTGTATATGCATAAAATATTTCTGTAAGATGCACAAGAAACGGCGCTGTTGGTTATCCTTGGGTAGAGGTGCTGGGTGGCTGGAGGTCAGAGCTGGGAGTGTATTACATTAAAAAAATAAAGTTAAAAGCATATATCTAACTGTGTGATTCAAATTATATGAAGTTCAAGAACAGACAACATTAATTATGGCAATAGAGTTCAGAACAGTAATTACCTCTGTGGGAAGATATTTTCTGGAAAGGGGCATGAGGCAGTCTTCTTGGAGGGGGAGAGCAGAGAGGTCTACTATCTTGGTCTAGATGGTGGTTTCATGGGGAATGCATATGTAAAAATTCATTGACTCCACATTTAACATTTGTGTGCTTTACAATATGTATATTTCACCTCAATATGTTTTAAAATAATATACATGGAATAATGAAAAAGAAAATTGAGATATATACAACTCAATAAAATTCTGTGGACTCCTTGTTCACTATGTTCTTAGTGTTACCAGATTTTGTCTAGGTTCTTGACTGTGCTGCAGAAATGAATTTCAAGAGCACATCGGGTTAGTTAGGCCAGTAATTTATTAAGGTAGCGGGGGAAGAGAAATGGGAGAAAATAACAGATCACAGGTCCCAGAGAGAGGAAGGCGCTGAAAAGTGATAAAGAGGGCTGGTTTATAGACTACAGTTTCCCATTATAGATTATAAATGCCCAGGTTTTACTTGTGTGTTGATGCATGTTGGGGACATGGCGAGAGCAGGGTACATAAGCTAAGAGGAACAAAAAGAGATTTTTGTGCCTGCTTTTTTTTTTTTTTTTTTTTTAAAGATTTTATTTATTTATTCATTTATCCCCCCCTTGCTGCCTGCGCTCGCCAGGTCAGCCAACCACGCTGCGCGGGCGGGCCTGCCCCCACCAGGAGGCCCCGGGAACCGAACCCGGGGCCTCCCACATGGTAAACGGGAGCCCCACTGATTGAGCCACAGCCGCTTCCCTTGTGCCTGCTTTTAAACCATTAATTATTCCACCCCTTTGCTAATGGCATGGGAGGAGTTCCAGCTGTTTGCTGTTTTGATTGATTGCCCACCCATCAATCCTCCAGGAGGGCCTAATGATAAGGCCCCTAGAGAATATCTGGGGCTTTTCCTGGCTTCTGGAGGAAACCTCATTCTGAATGGCAGAAATCTCCCGAGGGTCTTCCACCAGCCATCTTGGGGGTATTGATATCCACGTGGACTTCTTGCCAGGTTCCAGATCCGTCTATTGATTCCCTATATGAAGCCTGCTTCATTAGTTCAAATTTCAACTGTTTTCCCTCATTTGGGTTTTAGTTTTGTTTTTAAAGAAATTTCAAGTGAGAATGTGTATATATGCTTTGACTGTCAATGCAGAGATAATTTGTAGCCAATCTGTAATGTACTTTCTTAGCTTAAAACATAACCCTTCATTGATCTCACTTCAGTGTCCAATTATAATTCCATTTTTCTCTGCACTGCTCTGTGTGTGTGTGTGTACATAGACTCATGACTAAGTATATACTCAGATATGAATAAACCAAGTCACAATCTTTTACAAATTTGATATTAGACTTTTGTCCAATTTTAAAATATTACCTCAGGGCAGCTTTGATTACTGCACAGTGAGTCAGCAAGAACATAAATGTGAATGCAAACCAATGACAAAATTCCTTTTGAAAGAGATTTTGGATTTGTATCAGATCACTTCCTGCTTCCTCTTCAAATAATTTTTCATCCTCGAAATTCATAGCCAAATTTTATAAATATACTGCTGAGCAATCTCTATCTTTGGTTTTGATGTAACAAACTGCATGTTTTCCGGGTAACAGTAGCGTGGTGTGACAAGGCAACATGTTTGGAGCACGCAGTAATAGGTGGTTCACTGTGAAATGTTACCAGATTCAAATGACAAAAACTTGAGTTGGTGCTGAGTCACTGTGATTTGGTGATTCTTTAGTGAAAAGGGTATGTGGAGAGTTTGTCTTTCACTTCCTTTCTTTTGCTGACAAAAGCCAGAGGCTCTCTCACATGATCACTGTTCATTCACAGAAGCTTACATTTCAAGTGCTTCTCCCTCTTAAAGCATAATAAGTAGCAAAGTGTCCCCTGGGGGACACCCTGTCTGCCTGGCTGTTTCCAGGACTCCCGATCTTATTTGCCTGGGGACTTTAGGCAGGGGTGTATTGAGGAGTTATCAGGGGTTATTGAACACAGTATAGGTATTTCAAGTTGCTTTAGAGAGAGAGTTACGAAGACAAACAACCAACAAAAACAAACCACCTTTCAGAGGAGCCAGACAATCCTTTGGAACATCGATAAGAGAGCTCCAACATTGGTGTGGTGAAGACCCTTCTAACTTGGTAACAGCAGCAAGGTCCGCTCAGGTGGGACTGATTATTTGAGCCGTCATTTGACACTGTCCACTGGGAGAGGGTGGAGTTAGAGTTGCCTGGCAGCAGGGCAATACTCAGGAATACCAAAGAATATTACCAAGGATCTAGTATTTTCTCAGGATAAAAGGGCTCCTGGAAGTCTGCTGGGTGGAACCCCACGGCCTTTTTCATCATCTGTTGTGGTGAGCCTTGCCTTCATAACCTCTATCAGACTGAACTGTAGTTGTCTGCCTGCTCCATTGCACTGGAGCTCCTTGAGGGAAGGGCCTTTACTGAGCTCATCTGTTTCCTCAGCGTTTAGAAAATGTTTTTGTTGAGTTAGTGAATAAGTCCTTCTATCCTTTATTCTGTATCAGCAATCTGAGATGTGCTGAAAAACTGATGTCTCTATTTGTGTTTTGGATCCCCCAGTAGGGTCTTTGCTTCTATAATAAAATGCTCCTACACAGAGTAAGTGCCACAGGCGTGTTAGCCACATCTGCCATGATTACTTCTATCTCTAACTTTGCCCTGAATCTTCACGCAATATGTACGCATGGAAAAAAAGCTGAAGAATATTTACATGGAAGTATACATGTGTTTATAAATTAGTATTATACAAAGGAAACACCACAAAGACCATACGTAAATATTTCATTCATCAGCTTTTTTTTGCGTGAGTGTATATTGCATAACCTCAGTTGTGTTTTTACAAAAGCTCCCTGAAACCTTTTCTTCTATTTCCTTTGGGCTTTTCCCACAAGAAATAGTATGGTCCTCCACACATAGTGGACACTAGCTAAATATGGGTGAAAGTGGGCAGCAATTTAAAATGTAATATTTTCTCCTGCCAGCAAATTGGATATTTAACTTACTTAAATGTGACTCTGTGACAATTTGTCCAGACACTGCCATTTATTTCCTGCTTTGAGGGAACTATTGTCTATTGCTAACTTGCTGCTTCTTTGGGTCTTCTATTCCTGCCTAGCCCAGATGGAGAGAATGTTGCTTAGGAAGTTAGACCAGGACATATTTCGTAGGGGTTTTGCTCTCTGTACCACTTGCCAACCTATCAAAAGACCAGGGACTTACATGCTAGGCTGCGTGCTTGTAAAGGAGGCAATGAGGTTTACTTGGGAGAGAATGAACCAGTAGAAACTTCTAGTGCCAGACTGTTGGGGTTCAAATGCAGGTTTTTGCCATATTCTAGCAATGTGATTTTTGCCAAGTTACTTAACTTCTCTGTGCCTCAGTTTCCTCTGCTGTGAAATGGGGATGTATTAAACTCATAGGGTTGTTGTGAGGATTAAATGACCAAATGTATGTAAGCACTACATATTAGCTTCCACTACTGGGACTACTGAAGCAGGCCAGTAAGATAGGGAATCAATAGATGGATCTGGAACCTGGCAAGAAGTCCACATGGATATCAATACCCCCAAAATTGCTGCTGGAAGACCCTGGCAAATAAGATTTCCTCCCGAAGCCAGGAGAAGCCCCGGATATTCTCCAGGGACATTATCATTGGGCCCTTCCCTGTGGATTGATAGGTGGGGTAATCAATCAAAACAGCAAACAGCTGGAACTCCTCCCATGCCATTAGCAAAGGGGTGGAATAATTTATGGTTTAAAAAGTGGGTGTAAAGCCTGAACTCTCTCTCCCTCTCCTCCCTCCCTCTAAAAGCGGGTGTAAAGCCTGAACTCTCTCTCCCTCCCCTCCCTCCCTCTCTTTTGCCTTTTGTGCCCTGCTCACATCATGTCCCCACCCCCATGGATGAACATGCAAGTAAAACCTGGGCATTTATAATCTATAATGGGAAACTGTAGTCTGTAAATCGGTCCTCTTTATCACTCTTCAGCCCCTTCTTCTCTCTGGGACCCATGATCTGTTATTTTCTCCCATTTCTCCTCCCTCCCTCCCTTAATAAATTACTGGCCTAACTAACCCGATGTGCTCTTGAAATTCATTTCTGCAGCATAGTCAAGAACCTAGACAAAATCTGGTAACACTTCTACTCTTTTTAAGTTTGAATCTTTGTGGGTGAATGTGGATTCAGATGCTACATATAAAAATTGATGAAAATGAGTCCTTAGGTTTATTCACCCATAAGGAACAGATTCTGGAAGATTAGAATAGCACACATCAATTTTTACCTTCTAAGGCCAAACAAACTCTGAAAGGGGCTGAGAACAGTGAAAACTAGTTCCTATATTCTTCAAACTAGCTCTGCATTCTTCAAAACTGTTGATGTCATGAAAGACAAAGGCTGAGAAATTGTTCCAGATTAAAGGAGACTAAAGAGGCATGATAACTAATGCAATTTGTGATACTGGATTGGTTCCTGGATGGGGGTGGGGAGTGGGGAAAGGACATTACTAGGAAAATCAGCAAATCTTGAATACAGATAATATAATAGATAACAGTATTGTATCAATGTCAAATTTTCTGATTTTGATAGTTGCAATGTGATTATGTAAGAGAATGCCCTGTCTTTGTTCTTAGGAAATACATATTAAAATATTTAAGAGTAAAGGGACATAAAGTCTGCAGCTAGATCTCAAATGGTTCAGAAAAAAAAAATCTCTCTCTGTGTGTGTACATATGGAGGGAGAGAAGAGGAAAAGAGAGAATGTGGCAAATGTTAACATTCAGTGAATCTGGGTAAAAGGTATGCAGAGCTCTTTCTACTATTATTGTATTTTTTCTATAAGATGCAAAACATGGGGGTACCCTTGCTAAGCCCCAGGGCAAGTTTCTATATCCTGAAAATGTCCCTTTCACCCAGAAGACCAAATTAAAATACAGTCAGATCTTTGTCAATTTATCTCCAACTAACTTCCTCATTCCTAAGCAACCACCTTCTCCCGCTTTGTCAGGACTGCCCTCCCCTCAGTAAAATGGAAACTTAACATCAACCAATCAAAACATTTCCTCATTTGCTTCCACATTTGCCCTGCATGAGCTTCTTTCCAACCCTTGGGGAGTTCCCTTCTACTTTCTGGATGGGATGCTGCTGGATTCATGAATGGCTCAAAGCTGTGAAATGCTAAATTGCATGAAAAGTTTTTCTTTTAACAATGTGTAGTGTCTTTTTCTTTGTCACATTTAGCTAGCAAGTTCTTTTTAAGATACACTTTCATGATACAGTTAATTTTAAAATCGGATTACCAAATAGTAGACATACTATCAAAAACACGACAACGTGGTTTCCAGTTTAAAATGGAACGTGCTCTGATGCAGTCTTCTCTAAACTTATACATCCAGATTCATGAAGATGCTGAAAAATGATGAATCCACATAAACATGACAATGGAAAAGAAGCTTGAGCTGCTGCCAGAATATGGGAGGAATCACAAAACCTTAGAATATTTGTATTTTGGAACTTCATTCATTTATAATTAAAAGAGGTGATTTGCTGCAGCACTGTCTGTAACAACAAACTCCTGGAAATAGTCCAAATTTCTATCCTTAGGGGATGGGGACACTCTTCAATATATGACTGTGCAGCTGTGAAAAGAATGAGGTGTATCTCTCTCTATCTCTCTCCCTAGCTACTCCACAGGATACTTGTCACATGAAAAAAGCAAGGTGGAGAAAAATATATAGTATTTTTATCCAAAAAAAGTGGCAGGGATATGAATACATATTTGCTTATATTGGAAATAACAACAAAACAGTGGAATAATAAAACAAAACTGGAAAAACTAGAGACTGGTTATCTATATTGGGAATAGGGATGAGGAAACAGGGATCAAAGTCTTTCTGATTATACCTTGCTTTGTAAAGTTTACTTTGGAATTATGTAAACATTTTACATAATTACAAAATCAAATTAAATTTAAGAAACAATTCCTAAAAATCAAGCATAAAATGAAACAAATGAAAATAACCATATCCAGCTTAATGGCATAGAAAGGAATGATTTCAAGTGACTTTAAAACTCAGTTATTGGTTGGGAAGCGGCTGTGGCTCAATCGGTGGGGCTCCCGTTTACCATATGGGAGGCCCCGGGCCCAGTTCCCGGGGCCTCCTGGTGAAGGCAAAGCCCGCCCGCACGGCGTGGTTGGCTGACCCAGCGAGCGCAAGCAGCAAGGGGGGGGATAAATGAATAAATAAATAAAATCTTAAAAAAAAAAAACAAAAAAAACCAAAAACGCAGTTATTTAACTGTATAAACCTAGTGGGATATATTCTAAGAACAAAAAGAATTACATCTTATGCTAATTTCAATTATCATGCTTACTGTAATAATTTAGCCCTGCTACTCTGAAACTATGGTATATAATAAAGGATAAGGCAAATCAGTAATTACATTTGTATTATTAGGAATCAATATATTAATATGAAAATAAAAAAGATAAAAATATAAAATCAAAGAATTACAAACTGTATAATCCCCGATTTGAATTGGAAACATCAGTATGAACTCAAGATATATTTTTTTCTTTAAAAAAACAACATAAAATGTGTTTCCTACTTCTGCCTGTCCAAATGGCCTAGAAATAGTGATCAACCCAGTAGCTATGAGAGCCCATAGCACCCAGACTGTGGTCTTTAATACTGTTCCTCACAAAGGAAAACCCAAGTTCTTGGAGAAACAGCTGGAGCAGGAAAAATTCAATGCGGACTTGTCATACCATAAAGCAAGAATGTTTCAGTGACCACCAAAGTTGTATCAAGAGGACTCAGGATCCAACTTGAATATCTTTTCACTGGCCAAAAATTGAAAAATTTGAGAAATGGATTGAAACACAGGAAATATTAAATCCACAGGATCATAAGAAACAATAATAATAAAACCTCTAGTTGCTTAATGGAGGATGCTGGGAAATCAACTTATTATTTTGAGAATTGATAAATAAAAGGAAATTATCAAGAATTTATCCTGCCTTTCCTGACTAACTGTACCTCAGAGTAGCCAAATAGTTAATGAAGAGAAGTTTCATTCTTCATTAACTATAGAAGTATTTGAACTAATAAATGAATAAGGAATGAAAATTAGAATATTTGCAAACTCGAAGGCAATAATGGATTTAGGCAAAAAGTGCTAACATCACAAAAAGAGGGGTGTGGCAGCTTGATATTATTGATGATTTCCAAAAAGAAATACTGATTGTATTTGTAAACTGGTCTGTTCTTCTGGGTGTATTAGATTGTTTTAGACTCAGAGGTTTCACTTTTATGTTATTAAATCAATATTAGGGCTTTTATTTTTATTAGGGCAACTTGATTTGAGTCCCGCCTACAGCAAGCCTACAGCTGTGGGTTATATAAATGGAAGCTCAGTAAAAGACAGGGCAGTAAATACACAGAGAAGAACACAGAAGGAGATACACAGGAAGAGAGAGTGCTCCATAGACAGGGGCCTGGGAAGAGAATGAGCCTGATAGTCTACAGCTGACCTTGTGAAGAGATCAGAGCAGCTGAGTCCAGAAAGAAACGAGCCGGGGAGAGGGACCAGCCTTATGCCAGCCTACAGTTGAGATCGAAGAAGCTGGGACCACAGAGTCTTAAGAGGAAGGAGGAAGGCTGAAACCTTGCAGACATTGCCCGCCCTCTTGCATCAACACATGGCAACAGACTTTGGATGAGAAAGTACCTCTTATGGTACCTTGAGTTGGACTCTTTAGGGCCTGGTAACTGTAAGCTTCTACCCCCAATAAGTACCCTTTATGAAAGCCAACAGAGTTCTGGTACTCTGCATCAGCATGCCTTTGGCTGACTAATACAAGGGACAACTGGTATTATGTGTCTGCTAATGAAAGTCCCGACACCATCAGCAATGAAGTCTTCTTGCCACAATTTCCAACCTGTAAGTGATCAAGTACTGTTAAGTAGAAGACCACAGGAAATGCAGGGGACAGCAAACATATTACATGACATCACCTGGATGCAGTCAACAAAATCCAGAATTTCTTCACCTTATAAGTGGCAAGGACAGGAAAGAAAGGAAGTCAGGAGGTGCCCACTGCTCTGCTGACTCCCAGCTGTCAGTAGCTGCCTCTCTGTGCATGAAAATACCCCAGCTCTTTTAACCCTCACAGGGATAATTCTGAGGTGTATATTTTATACCTTTTCCAAAAATTTCCCTGAAGGGTTAAGCTTTAGTCATGCACTGGTAACTGGCATAATAGCACAGACTCTCTTGGCTGGCTTTTATCTCCTTTATCACGTTCTCTCTCCTTTAGTGTCCCCTGTACTTCCCAGATAAACTACATTGGATCCTTGTCTTAGGGTCTACTTCTGGAGGAACTCAAACTAAGTAAGGCACAGGGGGAACTACCGATTAAAAGAGATTTAGGAGGCATATCAACCAATTGCAAAGCATGGACCTTGAGTACCTACCTCCCACATAGGAGGTCCCGAGTTCAGTTCCCGGTGCATCCTGTAAAAACAAACAAGCAAAACAAACGAAAAAACCAACTCAGGGGAGCCGATGTGGCTCAGTAGTTGAGCGTCGGCTTCCCACATACGAGGTCTCTGGTTCAATCCCTGGCCCCAGTACTTCAAAAAAAGATTTTTTTTTTAATTTATGAGACAATGAAAAAAATTTGCACACTGACTGAATATTTGATAATATTTAGGAATTATTGTTTTTTTAAAGTGGCCTCATGCTGTTATACTTATGTTTAAAAATCAAGAATAGGGAAGCGGCTGTGGCTCAATCAGTAGGGCTCCCGTTTACCATATGGGAGGCCCCGGGTTCGGTTCCCGGTGCCTCCTGGTGAAGGCAAGCCCGCCCGTACGGCGTGGTTAGCTGACCCAGCGAGCACAAGCAGCAAGGGGGGGATAAATGAATAAATAAATAAAATCTTTAAAAAAAAAATCAAGAATAAATACTGAATATTTACAGATAAATGTTATGATGTCTGGAATTTGCTTTCAAGTAATATGGGGTAGAGTTGTGGTTGGGGATATAGATGGTATAAGACTGGTCATGTGTCGAAATTATTGTTAAAGCTGGATGATGGGTAGATGAGGGTTCATTATACTAGCCTGTCTAGTTTGGTATATGTTAGAAATTTTCCCTAATTAAATTTTTAAAAGTTGAAAGCTCTGTGAGAGTTGTTTATAACTATGTTCTCAGAACCTAATAGTGCCTGGCATGTAGTAGGCAAGGAGGTACTCAACATGTCATTTGTTGAATAACTGTGTTTTCCTTATGTTGGGGATACCGAGGCAAATATTGTTAATATTAATACTTTTAGCTGATATATCAGAAATCTTACAAAGAATTTTATACAGATTATAGGAAAAAATAATCATTTTATCAATTATGAGGATGTCAGGTTTTTAAAATTTCGTACTACCTTCATCACTAATTGAAATGTTTCTTTAGCTTGGAATTCTCTACCTTCTGTGACTCGAAATTACTTTTGAGTTGTATATAGTTTTATTATAATGCGCCTGGGTTATTTTGCTAACATGCTGGAGTTTCTGGGATATTTTGATGATTTGGGGGATCAATGAGGCAGGATACTTGAAAGTAGGAATTTCTCAGAAACTCTAAGACTGTGGGTGCCGAATTTACCTGAGGTTGTGAGTTTCTGAAATTAAATTGGCTGGCCTTTTTTTTTTTTTTTTTTTTTAAACCAAAATGGCGCAGCTGATAAATCTAAAAATTTATTGGGAAATCTTTTAAATAAAAGAATAGTTTATTAAGTGGAGGGGTAGGGGTATATTTGAAGTCTTAGAAGCCTGTGAACAGAAACTTAACAATCAATTCCTACCGAAATTTTCCATTAAAAAAAAAAATAGAGCTATAGATGTATAAAAATCCTATCACTTTCCAAGAGTTCACACTATTTCTGAGATTTGCTTTCTTGTAGGATTTTCTAATGACAAGGTAACCCCTGTTTTCAAGCTATCAGGTAGAATAATAGTAATTTAATTTGACAGCAAGGTATAAGACTTTGATTCTAGGATGACTTATTCAAAGATTCTAAGAAGTGCACTGGAATACTTTTGGAATGTCTTTCAAACAGACAAAGTTTAAACTGTAAAGAGTAAAAAGTTAAACATTATATATTTATAAATAGTCCAACTTTTTTTTTTTCTCATCTGGTTAAAAAGTTGGTACCAAATTAAATAAATAGCTTTACATAGTAATGATTAATTTAATTGAATTCATTCTGTTTCTATTTCATGTACTTATCTTTGTTTTCCCCTTTTCTTATGCTATTGTGATGACTTGGAGTTATGTACCCCAGAAAAACATGTTCTTAATCCTAATCCATTCCTGTGGTTGTGAACCTAGTATATATGGGAGCTTTTGATGAGGTTACTTCAATTAAGGTGTGGCCCAACTGGGTCTTAATCTTGTTACTGGAGACTTTATGGAGAAGGCCACTGAGAGAGAGAAAGCCACAAGGAGCAGCCAGGAGCTGGAGGTCAATAGAACCCAGAAGAGAAAGGAGAGGACACTGCCATGTGCAGTGCCATGTGATCCAAGGAGCCCAAAGATCACAGGCAGCCAGTCCTACTACACCAAGTCTTCTGTAATCCACAATTTCTCTCTCTCTTAAAAAAAAAAAAAAAAAAGGGGGGGGGGGACCGGAAGGAATCAGAAACTGGAAGCCAACAGATTATGGAAAAGAAAGGAGAGGACATTGCCATATGACAGGAAAGCCAAGGAACTCAAGGATTGCTGGCCAGCCCGGATGCTACTGACTCTGGGAAGAAACAAGTCTTCTAGCATTTGAAAACATAAGCCAATAAATTCCTGTTAAGCCAAAACCAAACCAAAACCAAACCAAACAAAAACCGTAAGACAATAAATTCCTATTGTTTAAGCCAACCCATTGTATGGTATTTGTTTACACAACCAGGAAATTAAAAGAGCTGTTGAGCTATATTTTATAAAACCAGCAAGTGGCCTTTTATATTTTATGGAAAACAGTGTGGGAATAGCTAACTAAAAAACTTTTACTAGTTAGATTGAAAAACTAAAACCAACAAAGTAAAGAATGATACAACTATGTGCACATGTATTGCTGTCCTGACACTAATAATCATAGATTTTATTTAAGAAATTTCAGAGAATGAAATTGCCAGCTAAATTCACTCAAAATGTACCTGTATGAATTTGACTGTTTAGCTTGTATGGTTAAAGCTTTATAAGTTTGCTATTTCTTAGAATCAAAACTTGTTTAATGAAATGAAATTAATATAAATTAATGATGGACTTAAAGTTTTTGCTAATAAAAAGTCAAAGAAACTTATTAGTATTAGGCTCTACATAAGTATTTTGATTTCCTTAATATGTTAAGGGACATTTGGGTTCCCCCAAAGGACTCTGAATTGGCTAAGTACTTACAAGAATGACTTTAAATTTTCTTTTAATTCAGTTTTAAAAATCAACGAAGACAGTAATTAATTCTTGCTTCATCAAATCGTAATTTCCATTAATTCATACACCTTCCTTTCAGCAATTTTGCTTTATAATATAATTTTATCTTTGAGCTTTCAATTTTGATCTGTATACAGTGTTGTGCTGAGTTCTGTTTACCCTCCTTCAGCCTTTCTGCTGAATGACTTTCTGAACCTCCTCTGGGGTTTTCATCTGAGTTCATGATAGTTGTATGCAAAGCACATTCTGCCTGTATGGTGGGTTGTGAGGGTGCAGAAGTCCCCACTGAGCAAAACTCTTCCATCCTTTGTCCACTGCCTTCTAAAACTGGCCTCAAATCCCATGCACTTTTGGAACCAAACACATTACCTCTAAGGAGGTGTATATTTTGTTAACTCGGGTGGGAAGCCAGGATCCTTACAGTATGTGTTGCTTTCTATGTGCCTGCCTCTGAGCCAGGAGCTTTGCATTTATCACATTTGATCCTCTCAACAACCTGATGAATAAAGAAATATCTATTCTGTACACGGCCAAGGTTAAGGCCCAAAGAAGGTACTGTACTAGTCAGCCATGTACAGTTAGCCTGTCTAATTCAAAGCCTTTTCTCAACACTAGTCTTTTCTGTATAAACTCACAGTCCCCTGGCAGAAAGCAGTGCTTTGAGGAAATGGACCATGGATAACTATGTGTTGACCCGGCTGTGGGCATGAGGGAATAAAAGCAGTTTATGGGTATCTGGGAGTGGAAGTCCAGGTAGTTACCAAAATAAAATCGGTGGAGGAGCACTGAAAGGAGTAGGGGAAATTAAAATTTTCAAACTTCACATTTCCCCCTTTAGGCCAAGTTGGAGCTTGTTTAATGGCAGAAATTAGGCAGTGAAACTGGTTTATAGGGCAAAGAAATTTTCCTTGAAAAGTCTAGTAAATATTTGCTTTGATGGAGCAGACAAGAGTATTTTTCCTAAATCTAAGTTTTTGTGTGCTTTGTTAGAATGAAGTGTGAGTGTTTGGGTAGGATTATATTTTCCTCAATTTCCATGATTTCCCCCCTCCTCTCCCATTTGTGTAATGTCCCTTTTTTCTTTGCCTTAGCCAAAGAAGCCAGACAAAAATGCCAATTTTCTCTGGAGTCAAATTTTTCACTTAAGGGTAGATGACTGTTAGATGGCAGAGGGTGAGCTCTGGCTACTGTAAAACTAGGCGTCACAACGATTACAGTCACCAAGTCAGCTTCTCTGAGTCTTCCCCTCCCCACATGGTATACTGTGCTTTGATAGCAGAGAAGGCTGGTGATGTGCCTGCCGAAGCTTTTTATTAGTCTTCATTTATCCTTTTCCTGAGTGGCAATTCAGGACACCGATCACTGGTTTTGCAAGGATCAAAAACAGATTGATATTAGCTCAAGTAAAGGGAGGTTTACTAGAAGGATATGAAGAGCTGTCTTGGCACCCATTTGTAGGAAGTGTGGCTGGACCTCAGGGGAACCCTCCCTCTCTCACATTGTCTCCTTGATTAAGGTCACTACTACTTTCTGCTACCCCCAAGGACTGTTCCAGTAATGTTCACTCACTACAATGCTGTAATATCTACACAACGTCTCAAGTTAATGAAAAATCACTTCTCTTTAGCCAATGTGTTGCAAGTTGTTTCAAGGGAAGCTGTAAAACTGCTCACAAGAAGTCATGTTAATTCACATTCATTTAAAATAATGAAATGAATCTACTATATAATTTTGTTTGTACAAGTGCAGAAGGGGATTCTGTCACATCATGACTAGATTATCAAGTAGTTAATGATAGGGTGCCAGAATTCCAAAGAGGTTGAGGGCAGTCAAAGAATTGGTTCCCCAACAAGGCACATGGCTCCCAGCCAGCATACCTCATAATTGATTCCCCTCTATTCCCAACTGTTTCACACCCGCCCACACCCTCCCTGTCCTCCGGCCCTGCATTTTTGGCCCAGAAAGCTTTTTTTGCTCATAATGTCTCAGTTTAGCCAGGAGCATATAGAGTGTAAGGTAATTCTGCTCAACTTTTAAACATTCAAACAGCTACTTCTTAGATACATGGCAGCTTGTAAGGATTGGATGTGCTGGTCTGGTTTTTTATCCCTTCAAAGTTTTAAAGCCTGCTTTTCAGTTCCTCGTTTCAAGTATTTGACCAGAGGTCAGAGTCTAGAATGTTAGACCCAGATGGTTGTAAATAGCTGCATAAGGGGACTTGAAGGTCATTGGATATAAACCAATCTAGTGTGTGATACTGAGATCAAGGACTGAAAGGCAAATTTGAATTTCTTTAAAAGGAATAAAAAAATAGAATATCATAAAATAGAGTATGCAGGGAGATAGAGAATGGAAAGAACTTGTTGGTTCTCTGATAAATGACAGGTTGGTCACCTCCATTGCCATGACTTTGGCCATACTGTACTGCCCATACTACCATTGTAACTTCCAGAAGGTGGAATCTGATGAGTCATGCCTACTCTGGAGTGCCTGGCCAGGGTGGTAACTGGAACTACTTGGATGGCTAATGCTGTTGGCACCAAAAGTCCAAGAGATAACTTTGGTCAGATTAAATAAAGATATTTTAGGGACACAGAGAAACGGAAGCAGTTTTTTTTTTCTTTCCTAGAAGAGAATGATGCAATATATTACAACCAGCATTTGGGTGAATCCCTCCTGCTAGGCTTGGAGGGAGCCTGGGCTACCTGGCAGAGAGGCGAGGGTAGGTCATTAGCGAGGGTAGGTCATTAGCCCTAAGTATTCGGCAAGGGGCGCACAACCAGAGCCTGTTTAGTTTCAAGGCAAGACTGGAACCAGCATTGTTTTTCCATCTGTGAATGGCCCTGGGGCAGGGGGCTGGGAAAGGAAGATACCACTTTTAATCCCTTCTGGAGCAGTCCCTAAAGCCCTCTAACTATCTCAAATGTTTGGTCTACTGAAGGTGTGAATTACAGTGTTCTTTTTAATCTAAAATTGATTGATTGATTGAATGATGAATTGACAATGCTAGGCATTGGGATTTTAACATGAAAGCCATAAGATCTTTTTTTTTTAATATACTTTTTATTTTTTAATTTTAAAGAAACGTTAGATTACATAAATGTTACATAAAAAATATAGGGGATTCCTATATGCCCCACTCCCTACTCCTCCCACACTTTCCCACATTAACAACATCCTTCATTAGTGTGGTACATTTGTTACAACTGATGAACACATTTTGGAGCATTGCTAATAAGCATGGATTATAGTTTACATTACAGTTTATACTTTTTCCCACACATTTTTGTAAGTTATTACAGGATACCTAATGGCCTGTATCTGTCATTGCAATATCATTCAGGACAATTCCTAAGTCCTGAAAATGCCCCCATATTACACTTGTTTTCCCTCTCCCTGCCCTCAGAACCTCCAGTGGCCACTGCCTTCACATCAATGATATAAGTTCTTCCATCGCTAGAATCACAATAAGTCTATAGTAGAATAACAATAAGTCTACTCTAGTCCATCATCCATTCTTCAATTCTGAGGATTCTGGTATAGTGATGCACAGTCCTCCTCTAACTGAGAGGGGACTTAGATCCCACGAGACTGATAGATGTGACTATCTTGCTTGCAGTTGCAGATTTTCTCTGTTCCTTTAGATGGTCATTGTCCATCATTATCTCCTTTTTAGTTATCCTGGCTGAATCCAATGAACTGGAGAGTAGGTGTTGTAAAGCTGTTGATATTCAGGGCCCAGCTGGTGCATGGACAGCCCACAATTTAAGTCTCTTGGACATATACCTATCAACTCTAGTACTAACTATAGGTTTAGATAGAAGGGGCAGAAGAGCCATGTGTAGGGAAATCACAATTGAGTCCAACTCTGTCACACTGGGGAGCATAAATTCCAAAGTAGGGCCCACTGGCAGAGTGCCAAACTCCTGAGCTGTCAGCCCTGCCTATAGTGTCTGGATGTCTCCAGAGCCTTCAGGAGCCCAACTATATGAGGCAATATTTACTTTGGAAAGCCATAAGATCTTAACCTTTAAGAAACACACAGGTTAATGGGCAAGATGGATAAATATTTATGATATTGTGTGTAAGCGCCATAATAAAGCAAGCACAAGATATAGGAGATCTTCTGGGATTTTTGTTGGACAAAAATGTCTCTGGGAGGCCTTTTTCCTGGAGGCAAGTATTGGCTCAACTCCAGCTCCAGCTACGCTAAGAGTACTGATTCTAAAGATCACAGATCATCTCTTGTTTGGAGCCATGCCCACTGTCTGAAATTTCAGACCAAGTTATTGGTCTGCTCCCTGCAGGCCCATTAATTGTTATCCATCCCACATTGCTACTTCCTGAGCCAATACCTGTCAAGATAGTGCCAGGAACAGTATAGCAAGTGTTTTTCTCACACGATCTTCTTCTGCCAAGACAGGCTCTTTCCCAGTCTGGCTCCCACGCACTAACTGGTCCCTTTATTTTCTGATTTCTATTACACTCCTCCCGGCAGCCCTATTCTCCAGGGTCAGCTTGTTGCAGAGCTCAAAAAGCAAGAAACCAGTAATGGATAAACTGATAGACTTGAAGCTCAAGAGCTGAGCAGTAAACACCCAGCACACGTGAAAATAAATGGGAGAATGCAGTTATGCTGGATAAAGAACCCAAGACAGTGTGTCTGTTTTCCTCACCATTAGCAGCTCTTTCTGCATTAGTATTTGGGAAAAAAAGAATTCTTTCTTCATGCAAAATTATAAAACACATTCTTTTAAGAAGATGTAAAATGCTTCTGCTTTAGACAAATCTTGTGAGAGTTCAAGGATCACCCACTTTTTGGCAAAACTGAGTTTCAGTGGCTTAAAAATTAAATAAGAAAACTAAAAAGCACAGGTTTCCTTGCCTTCTCTTTCTACTTAAAAGTACATTTCTTAGGCCTTTGTTCTTCAGCTTGAAAACAGGAATGGAGAAATATTCAAGAGATACTAGTAACACTAAAGTTTCAGCAACCTGAAGATGAAGCCTGTTCATAGAAGCAGATGTTCCATTTAAGAAGCTGTCTGAAAACCATGTAGCATTGAAGAAGCTGTAATCACTGGTTCAGACCTTGGTAAAATAATATCTAACAAATATTAGGTGCATTGGATAGTCAGGCATAGTTCTAAGTGCTGTGCATATACTAATCTATTTATTCTCTTAGAAACATAAAGGATTAGGGGTCCCTTTTGGTTCTGGTGTGTCCTGAAATGAGTTAATACAGAAACTGTCACAGAAAAACAGAGTCAGTAAAAAGGGAATGGCCAATATAGGCAAAACTATCCCTGTGGCTTAGTGGTAAAGATTGGACACTTGTACCCTTAGGGAAAAAATGATGAGGTCAGAGCAGACACTGATAGATCACATCTGGTGCTTTTGGCTTTTGCTGCACAGCCTGGAATCAAAGATGATCTGATGGGAAGCCAGGCAGACAGTTTGGCCCAGGCATTCACCCACAGGGGCTGGTCAGAAAGGCATGATTTGAGTTGAGACTATGGGCACCCCTGATCAAAACAGGAGGGCTGGAAAAGGGTGTGGGTGCAGGAGCATAGAGAGAAGCCTCACCCTCTGGGACAAAGTAGCACATGCTTTTTACAGGGCTCTATTGTTTAGGGGTGCCCTACGAGGACTCTGTGAAGGGCCAAAGGGTTTCCAGCACCATTTGAGTACACCATTCCAGGTCCTGGTGACCCAGACAAAGGAGGGGATAAATTATGAGAATTACAAAAGCAGGGAGAAGTTGCACCACATTTCATCCCAACACTAACAAGTGGCTATAAACCAGGATAAGAAAAGGATGTAGATCACCTGTTCAAACCTTAAAGGCTGTGATTCAGTGCCACCTTTTCTAGCTGTTGTGGGATTCTGGTCCTTAATCAATAGTACTGATACTCCCCACCCCCCCATGGCTCCCTTGTCTGTCTGCTCGTTTTCTGCTTGTTGTCTCTGCTTGTTGTGTCTCCTCATTGTGTCTGCTTGTTGTGTCTGTACTGATTTTTGACATGTCTACTCCTATGGTTGTTTTCAGTTGTTTGAACCCTACTTGGCTTTGACCAATAGGCACTAATGCCAGGCTTTTACCACTAAGCTCATAATCTTGTCAAAGAAATGGTGATGTCAAGAGGTTCATTGCAAATTATTATTTATAATCCACATGTGTGGGGGGTTTGGTGTCTTGTGGTGTTCTTTAATCCTAATCCCCTAAATAAAGGCCAAGTAAATTTTTTTGGTAAAGAGCTAGATAATAAATATTTCAGGCTTTGTGGGCAGCACTCAACTCTGCCATTGTAGTGTGAAGCAGCCATGGACATGGGGAGGAAAAAAAAACCCAACCAAACAAACAAAAAACACCAAATAGGCATGACTGTGTTCCAATAAAACTTTATTTACAAAACAGGCAGCAGTGAGAATTTGGTGCATGGACCATAGTTGCATGATCTAAATAAATAAATACACAAATAGACAAACAGATAAATTTCATACTTTCCATGAGCAATTTCTTTTTCATTGTCCTTTCCTAAAGGATGCAGTGAGAGAAACAATTTTGCCTGCTTGGAGCCGTAAGTCACTGCCACTTCCCTTATTGCTTTGGAAGTAAATAGCCTTAAACCAAACTTCGTGCCTGCTTTCATGGTACAGTGTGAGCTGGACTGTGAAAGAGAGGGACCCCATTTGCTCCTTTTCCTCCCATCTAGTGAAGTTCTTTGTACAAAGCAGGTCTCTGGTATGAGTTCAGTAGCTTCTGCTACTGAAGATGGCCTCAATTCTTCCTCCCACTTCATTGCAAAAATGACCAGCCAAACAGCCTTTGTAATTTTACCTTCCTCTGGGTGGCTTATACTCTTAAAGAGTTAATAGAGTTAAAGACAAGGCAAATTCATTTCCTCTAAAACCCAGAAGAGACACCAAGACAAAACTTGAGTGAAAAATTACTAGCAGAGAGTTATTCTAGCCAAAATCAAGTCCAAAAGTTAAACATGTTTGCCCTTCTTATCTAAGGAATGGGCAGAATTTGCCTAACTCTAAATTCTCTTTAGCGATTAACAAATTCACCTCCTGTGGGCTGCAGTAAAATAATAACTCAAATTTTGTGTTGTGTTCCCTTCTGCTCATTTTTGTTAGACATCCTTCTCCTTAGTATTTAGATATCTCAGTAATGGAGCAAACTTAATAATAATCCTGTCATGTATGCACAGGCTACCCTCTTGTTTCACTCTGATTTCTCTTTCATTCAGATAATATGGGACTTTTAAAGTCAAATGGGAAGCCACAGTTCTATTGCTTTTCCTCTTTTTGATATGTGAAATCGGGGCCAGTGCTGAGAGTAATTTGGCAAACTGTCAGCAACTGATAATATGGCCAAAAAATTTGACATGTCAGCTATTCTACTGTGTTAGCTTCTTTGGGTGCCATGAGCCCATGAAAAGTAAAAGTCCTGTATTGTTCCCATTCATCTGTATATATGGCTAGTGTTCATGTAACTGTTTTTGTCATGGTCTGTGCCTGTCAAATGGGGAATTCTCAGGTGTCTTTGTTTTTCTTTAGAGCATTTTCCCCCTAATTTGATTTGTATTTGATAACTAATGTGCACCAGGTACCTGGTACAGCAGGATCACACATAAGCACTGCTAAAGCCGTTCTTCAATGTTCCACTCTTCCAACGGGGCTGACAATAGAGTCAAATGTAGGACATTTCACAGGAAGAACTGTAGCAGCTAACATTTACTGAGTACTTCCTATTGCCAAACACTCTTCTAGGTATTTGAGAGCGGAGAACTTTCATTCTCACAGCAACACTATGAGGAGGGTGCTAGTACTATCCTCACTTTATGGCTAAGAAACTTAAGTTACAGTGATAACAAGTAAGACTTGCCCAAGGCCCAGGGTTAGTGAGGACCAGAGCTAACATTATGAACCCAGGGTGATCTGGCTGCAGAGCCTTACCTTTAAGCATTACTCTGCTGGCTTTCTACCTGGGAAATATTCCCCATACTAGATCAGAATCTTGTTATGTTTTCCTCATTGAAAATCAGTGTTCTTTAAGTCCTTTCAGCTAATGCCAGATTAGTTTTGGATCTATGTACTTGATTATGGTTGCAGGATCATCTTTACAGGAAGGGACTGAATTAGGCAGCCTTTTGAGGTCTTTGCCAGCTCTGTGGGATTCAGGATTTGATCTCTCAGCCTATGAATCATCAAGGCAACTCGGGCACCATTTATAAGCAGTTACATTTTCTCTAACTAGGCCTAATCACTGGAAATGTCACAACTCTCCCCAAATTAAACATTTTATTTTTTGTTATATAATTATTGAATAAAGTTAGATAGTGACTATTTGCAGGCCTACTATTTCCTTACAGAGTGTGCAGTCAGGGAGTGTCAGAGGCCCTGGAAAGAGAGGGTTAGAGTCCAGGATCTCTCCCAGAGTAGACCTGCAGGCCAGCAGCTCCTACTGTTGCAGTGGTTCAGAGGGGAAAGGAAACTGATGGGTCAGAATTGCTGCTAGAGCAGAGGGTCAACCCCATCAACTCCAGCACCCCTATTTATAAATTTACTACATTGAAATGAATTTCATAGATAATATACCCTACTTATACATGTAACTAAAAAATGAATATAATGCCCCACCTGAAACATAAAGAAAAAATAAAAGACAAGTAAATGATATTAAAATAAAGTAATATTTATTGCCCAGGGCTGACAACAGTAAAGTCATAATGATGTAGTCAAATGCTTGCACCTCTATGTAGACTCTCCACACATGCAACATCTACAAGTGTGAATCAACACAAGGCTGATGTGTATGTTTCACATACCATAAGTGTTATTGCCATGGGAGATGAGATTTTCCCAGTGGTAAGGGCTCTAAGTGAAGTTATAAGCAAAACAATATGCAGTCTTCCTTTGGTTGAACAAAACTTTCACAACAAAACAAGAAGCAATTTTCTCTATTTTAGTGGCATTACTGGGAAAGCCAGCTTAAATTAAAACTAGGCAAAAAAAAATACTTGTGTTAATATGTAAAAGAGAGTTGAGCCCTGGATTTGTCACCTACCTGAATTCATTAAAAAGTTAAGCGGGGTGTGGGATTGTTTTTTGTGGTATGGGTCCATCCCACACATTTCACAACAGCTACCAAATCTGGACCCACTCACTAAATGTGAATAAAGACCCTCAATTGTTGGGACAAACAACCACTCCTGTAAATTTCCAACATACTCTCCAAGGGTGATAGCACTCCAATTGACAACCATTAAGTTAGGGCTTCCTTATTCACAAATCTTCCTCTATCTTGCTCCTCCCTCCCTCCTTTTCCTCTTTCCCTTTGCCACCCTCTTCTTCATCTTACTTGTTCCCTTACTTTCTCCCCAACTTGTTCTCCTTTTTCTTAACCCCTCCATCTTTCCCCCTTCATCAGTGAGGTGGTATCCAGTCAAGCTTTCTTCTTTTAGACTTTTGGGGAATGCTTTTTTTTTTTTTAGTTAATATTGAAGAGGGTGAATTATACGGTGAAGCATCTGTAATTAAAATAAATATATCTTTATCTGTTCTAGGGTGACAGAATAATTAGATAATGCCATTGTCATTCCTACTTGTTCCTCTGTGCATTACATGTATAAAGGAATAGTCTGAAAGCAAGAGCTGGGGGTCAGTCCTGGATTTGGTCCTGTTGAGCTTGGGTTTATTACTTCACCTTCCTCAATCTTCTGCAAGTCAGCTAATCCTTCAAAGACTTTGGGAGGCAAAAGAGAACGTATGTACAAGGCTTCAACAGAAATGTGCTATGGAACTCTAAGGAATCATTACTAGTTTCATCAATCCAAATAACCTGGTCTTTTAATATATATATATAGTAATATTCATGAACATGGGCAGTTTCGTATAAGAACATTGCAACCGGGATTAAATAATCATACTTGAATTTGTATGGTGCACTGGTGTTTTCAAGGTGCTTTCACATAAATTGTCTAATTTAATCATTACAATCATCCTATGAAGTAAGCAAGATGGTTATGATTAATTGCCATTTTTCACAGATGGGGAAACTGAGGCCCAAACCATTTATTTAACAAATGCTGGGTTTGGGAATAAAATTCCAGTTTTCTAACTCTCAGTTTAGATGGCTTTCCAAATGATATAAGAGGTTATTAGTCACTAATTCTTTGTAATTTTCTTGGCAAAATTCAAATATACTTTATAAAGCTCTTTGAACATAGTACACTATTCACAGTAGTATAGAATTTGTAAATCTTTTAAAAAATTTAGCTCAAATTTTACTTCTTTTGCCCTGACCCCTCCAGATAGAACTTGCCAGTCACTCTTGCAGTAGTCCCGTGAAGCTGTGTACACAGCCCTGTAATTACACATATTGCATCGTACAGCAATAATTTGTTTACATGTCTGTCTCCCCAGCCTCTCCTACCTCACTTTCTCCACCCCCAGGGGACAATGAGACAAGGTCTATTCAACTTTGAGCCTCCAGCACCTAGCAGGTTGCTAGATATAACAAAAGCTCAATATCTTTTTTTTCATAAAGGGAAATCTTTTTCTTTTAACTGCATAAAATTTAGAAATGTTTAAACAGCAAAGAATATCCTAAACAAAATGACAAAGGTTAAAAAGAAATAAAAAATAAGAAACACATGGTTGCAAAATGTCAAATCCCCTGAACTGATTTATGAATTTAGGACTAACCTAATACAAATATCACTAAGTTTAGATTTAGTTGGGTGTGGGGGTGTCAAAGGGTTGTGTGTATGTATTGTGTTGTTTTTACAAATCAATCAAAATTTTAAGGTAAATGTTTATTTTTACTTATAAAGATTTCTAATTATAGCTCATTGGATATAGAATGGTTTTTCTTCTTTCAAATGTCCCCACCTGGTCATGCCAAAGCGCAATGATGGTGTAAGTAAGAGTGAGCAGACCTTTTATTTCAATCAAAAGACCCATATGATCTAATTCTATAGGGTCCTGTGAAGTAGAAATAATATATTCATAAGAATTATATTAAAACGATCTATATTTGAAAAATACTATCTTAGGAATTATAATTCTATCAAGCCTCTATAAGAGAGCAAATGTAGCATCAATTAAATAACAGCAGTTAAACTAAAAAGAGATAAATCAAAATTAGTCTTAAAGAGAGAGAAAACAGGCAAATCTCCTTATATGGCTATGGGTGCTCAGGGGTTGGTTGCTTTGAAAGCTGAGTCAAACTTGTCTGTGGCCCTGCATCCCTGAGTCCTCACACTTAACCCTCTTCCTTTCCTGTGGACCTGGTGTTCCAGGCACTGTCCTGATCCTATTGGGTCTGTACCCAGGGCTGCTTGCTAACTAGGAGGGGCATTAGTTTTCTATTGCTGCTGTAAAAAATTTTGCCACAGTTTATCACCCTAAACCAATATAAATTTATTATCTCACAGTTCTCTGCTTCAGGTTCACAAAGCTGTAATTGAAGTGTCAACAGGAATGGCTCTTAGGAGGAGGCTCTGGGAAGAATCTGTTTCTAGGCCTGTATTAGTTAGCCAAAGCAGTGCTGATGCAAATTACCAGAAATATGTTGGCATTTATAAAAAGGGTATTTATTTGGGGTAGAAGCTTACAGTACCAGGCCATAAAATGTAAGTTACTTCCCTCACCAAAGTCAATGGCCACATGTTTGAGCAAGATGGCTGCCGATGTCTGCCAGGGTTCAGGCTTCCTGGATTCCTCTCTTGCCAGGGCTTGCCTCTCTCCAGGCTTAGGCTTGCTTCTCTCCACAAGGTCAGCTGTAGACTATCAGGCGAATGGCTCGTCTCTTCCTGGGGCCTTCTCTCCTTCCTCATGATCAAGTTCCTCTGTGTGTTTGCTTCCCCGGGCTTCAGCAATAAAACTCCAACATCAAAACTCCAACTCTGTCCTTTGCCATGTCTTTTATCTTTGAGACCCCACCCACCAAGGGGCAGGGCTCAATGCCCTATTGATGTGGCCCAATCAAAGCCCTAATCATAACTTAATCATGCCCAGAGGAACGGACCAGTTTACAAACAAAATCCATACCTATTTTTGGAATTCATAACTATATCAAACTGCCACACTCTAACCTCTGAATTCCAAAAAGACATTACAATATTAAAAAAACCTTAAATCAATAACAATGCAAGTACAAAATCATAACATAATCAGGATAAAGAAATATAGTTTGCCTTGGGGCAAAGTCCAGTCTGCAGTAGATCTCTGAAACTTATAAAACAATTTATCTGCTTCCAATACACAAATGAACAGACAAAGGATAAACATTTTCATTATCTTACAGAGAAATTGGGATGGAAACATGAGTCATGGGTTCTTTACAGTTCAGTAAACCTGCAGGGTATCCTCCACTTGGTTTCAAAGTCTGAGAGTCATTCTTTTTTTTTTTTTTTTTTTTTATTGTGGGTAAAAATCAAAATTTTCACAATACATACCAACATTTGCAAAATGATATATAAATATATATGCATATATGTGCATTTGCTTACAAAAATGTTATTCTTAAGACAATGGTTTCTTCTCCTTGGGGCCACATGGGGACCCATCCTTTCCACAGGGTTGCCCAATGGCCATTTTCTTGGTTCCACCCTCTTCGAGCATCTGGGTGTTAACCAAGCTCTAGACCTCACCCTCCAAGAGTGTTGGGGTGATTGCCATACCTTACTCAATCTTTGAGTTAGAGTCTTAGTCCCACTAGTACAATGTGGTGAAGACAACATTCCCCCTAACCTTTGGCATACAGGCTCAACCCTTTCAGAACAATGAGTTGACCACCTGGCCTTGTGATGAAAGGCAAAGCCTAGAGAGCCTCATAGTCAACCGCTGACCTCGTGGAAATAGCAGAGTTGCTGAGCCCGGTGAGAGACAAGCCCTGGGAAGAGAAGAACCCAGGAAGCCTGAACCCTGGCAGACGTTGGCAGCCATCTTGCTCCAACATGTGGCCCTAGACTTTGATGAGGGAAGTAACTTACGCTTTATGGCCTGGTAACTGTGGGCTTCTACCCCAAATAAATACCCTTTATAAAAACCAACCAATTTCTGGTATTTTGCATCAGCACCCCTTTGGCTAATACAAGGCCCATTCGTTGTTGTTGGCAAAATCCACTTCCTTGCAGCTATAGACTGATCCCTGTATACTTGCTGGCAGTCAGCTGGGAGCCACCCTTATCTCTTAGATTTCTTCAGTCTTTGCACATGGACACTTATATCTTGGAATTAGCAATGGTGCATTGAATCCTTCTCACTCTTAGAGTATCTTGAATTTCTCCTCCTGCCATATCTCTCTTCTGCTGTCCTCTTCTGCCACATCTCCCTGTCTCCAGCCAGAAAAAGTTCTCTGCTTCTAAGGGCTGAAATGATTAGATTGGGCCTACTTGGTTAATCCAGGATAATATTCTAGGTCCATAACCTAAATTACCCCTGCAAAGTTTCTTTATCCATGTAACATAACATATGCACAGGATCCAGAGATTAGGGTGTAGGCATTTTTTGGGGTGTCTTTATTTGGCCTACTATAGTGTCACTTGAGAAAACTAGAATTTGTTTTCTACATCAGCCAATTTTTGTCTGTTATGAGCATTTTCTTTCCTTAGCTCATAGAGCTTTCTCTTAGGCGAGAGATCTGCTGAATGCCTTTCTTGAGCATTTTTTTCTCATGGAAGATAATCATTCCAGGTTTGATAGAAGGAAGCTGTTCATGGCCATTCTTTCACTAGGTCTTTAGCCATCTTCCTGTAGGGGTCTTGCTTCTGGTTTATTCTTATCATCCTGACATGTTAGGAAGTTTCTTCTCTGCTAAGAGGTAAATTTTCTCCTCAAATGATTTTTTTGTGAAGTTTCCCTACATGTTCTTGATATACTTCAGGTTGTATTTGAAGTTTCAGCTGAAGCTTTTGAAGCTCACCTTCAAGCTATGAATTTTCAGACTCCTTGCTCAGTTTGGAGACTTTTGTTTCACCTGGAAGTTCTCCATTCATTTGATTTTCTTTGCACAATTTAAAAAATATCTCGGTTTTCTCCTCCAAGCCTTTTAAAGGAAACATTTAAGTTGGCAGCATCAAACTGACTTCTGACTGATTGTCTAAGTGTTCTCTATTTTCTGATTCACTCTTTTTGTCTAATTCCAAATTGCCATTATCTAAGTAATGTTCTCTAATAGAGCAGGTGAATTTATCATCTTCAGCACAGTTTCAATCAGAGATTTCTACTGGTTCTCTTTATCATTTACAACCTATTTCATTTGTGTTTTTGAGTTTTCAAGCATTTTTTCCCTGGGTTTTTTGTTTTTTTGTTTCTTGTTTGGTTTCCACACTTTTTCCTTTCATCCTATAGCTTCTTGGGAAGGAAGTTTTGGGCTTTCTGAAGATTATTTTCATCCAAACCATCCATTATTTCCTGCTGAAGTTGTTCTACATTCTTCCAAGATGACTTTAAGATATTTTTGGGATTGGACACCTGAGATTAGAGGGATTTTGATGCCTCTTGTAGTGACTGTCTCTGTCCTTGAAGGTGAGCCATCATCATTCTATGAAATGAGAGTTTTAGGAGGCTTGCTTTTCTATTCTTTGTTGAGAAGGTCTACTCTAGCCTCAAATGACGAGATGAGGTAGACTTGTTTGCATTTTTTGTTGTGTTTCCAGAATGCTTCTAACCTCAGAGGACTGGCTTCCACAGGAGGTGACTCATGGTCTTGTATGACCAGTCTAATCCCACTGGCTTTATCATATTCTTCAACCCGGGCAGAAAATCTTTTGGCTACCTCCTTTTCCATCCTTAAGGTATGTGGGATCTTTATTGTAAAAACAGAGCAGCAGGTACCAGAATCTCTGGGCAACCCAAAGAGACTTTGGTGTTGTCTCCTCCATCATTCAGACAACATCAGCAGAGCACTGAACAGCTGGCTGAGGCATTGGCAGTCAGCAGGCCCTCCATGGCTCCAAAGGACACTGCAGCTCTGCCCCTGGTGGCCAGTATCCTGTGGACCACAGCAACTGCACAGGAACCTGTGGAGTGTTCTGCCTTTGACCAAAAGAAGTGCCCTGCAACCAGGGCTGACCAATGGTGGGGCCGGGGGAGGTCAGATTCTACAAAACAGTGCTCTCTAACTTTGCTCTGTTCACTGCATATATAAAAACTGTTATTATATGTACAGTGCCTTGGAGGAAATGGAAAAGGCTGACTGTACCCATAGAGACCAGCTCATGAGCTTGGGCCACTCTAGGCTTACCTGACTCTACAGCAAATCTCAGAGAGGGGGGATCAAAGCAGGGCCATGTCATAGCCCATTCTCTGTCCCTGAGTACATCAGAGCGTAATGGTGGGACATGCTGCATCAGAGGACCTGTGTGCCCACATCTCTGGGAGAGGCTCATTCTTTTCCTGATTTATAGTTTGCCTTCTACAGCCTAGAAATCTGATCTGCCTATAAAGGTCAGAGGGATCTCCCTCCCCTAAAAGCTCCCTCCTTATTTGTGTTTGTCAGTGCAGGCAGGCAGGAATGGCAGAAGACTGAACAGCTTCTCCAAAGTATTAACTTATTGGCCTGGGTTTTAATTGTATGGATTTAGGAGAAATCAAGGGGAACTGGCAATGTTGTAACATTTCATGGATTTTCAGTGGAGCCAGTTTGTCTCTGTTCAATCCAAACTGGATGGGGAGACTCTTCTCGGGGGGAGACAGTGGCCCAGTCTCCTTCAGTCACGTGGTCCTGCCCTCTTCAGCACACGGCTCCCCAGGTTATCCTGGGGTTCGTCTCCTGTCTTCTGAGTTATCTTCAAAATTGTGCCTCTGTGGAGAGAGTAGCTCCATCTCTCAGCTGCATTTGCCATCTTTTATTTCTTTATGCAACATTTTACTCTCCTAGTATCCCAGACCCAGAGTCTCCTTGTCCATCAGCCAGGACTCTGCCATGAGCAACTTGTCTCCAGTATATTTACCCATGAGCAAAATGAGAGAACTGTCTGAGAATTCTAAAGGGCACCAGGTTGGGGCTGCTGGTGCTTCATTCCCAGGAGTCCCTTTTTCTCTCATCCCTGAGTCAGAAAAAGGCCTCCGGGTACCTATAGGTAAGCTCTACCTTCTCTGGGAACATGGCTGGCCTCAAGAAGTATTTTACATAAATGAACATTGCTTATTAACTTGTTAAGCTCTCATACAAGGTAAGGCAATGGACTCAGAATGGCTGTTAATCTCAGAATGTAAGCATGCAAGCTTGCAGCAACATGATGCCATATACATATGCTATTAAATGATGTGTCTATGTGTATACACACATGCATACATGAACACTTTTTAGCTAAATGCTGAAAGTAGTCTTAACCTGTTTTGGAGATTTGGCAATTATAAAGAGAAAGCACGTAATTTAAAAAATAATGGCGGAAATAGCTATAAAGATAATATCAATCTTCTGTGAGAAATTTTTATAAGAGAAATGTACAGTAAAGACATGATTCATTATAATTTCCACCTGTAATTTTCCTTAGGAATTTGATTTTTGGCTCCAAGATGGTTTGCAGAAGTCCCAGGTATCATGGCTGTGTACTTTATCATGCCCATCTCTAGTGATTCATGAGGTTAGAGAAAAATGCTTTGAATATAGTAGATGTTCATAAGTATTTGCTGATTAAATAAATAACATTGGAAAAGGGATCCAGCAAGCAGAAAGTGATAATAGTGGTTTTTTGTTTTGTTTTGTTTTGTTTTGATTTCATTCATTTCACTCAACAAAAAGGTCCCCTACTATGTGTCAGACATTGTTCTAGGTACTGGAGGTACAGCAATGAACAAGACAGATAAAGTCCTTGCTCTAAAGGAACATATTTCAAAGGGGTGGCAGAACATACACAAACCAACAAGAAAATATCTGGAAATAGCTATGCTGAGGATGACTGGGAGCTGCTTAGATCCACGAGGCTGGGCAGGTGACATTAAGCTGAGACATTTAAGATGAGATCTGAATACGTGGCAGGAGCCATCCATGTTTAGATAGGGTAGAGAATAATGCAGCCAGAGGAAACAGTGAGTGGAAAAGGCCAGAGGGGCTGGGGGGCATGAGTACAGGGAACAGGGGTAGGAGATGAGGTTGAGAGGAAGGCTGAGCCCCAGAGCATGTGGAGCCCTGTTGGCCGCAGTAAGGAATTTTTACTTAAATGCAATGGGAAGGCATTTTTATTTGATTTAATTTAGAAAACATTTTATCACTCAATACTGGACTATGATTCTGGGGATGTGTATTCTATACTTTGTTCTGCCATTTACTAAGCATGTGGGTTTTTGAACGCATCACATACAGAATCTTCCATAAAAATTGGACATTGATCTGGATGTTCTTTTTGATTCCTTGCAACCCTGAAGTTCTATGGATTATGAGTATAAGCCATTTTCATGTCTGTATTATTAAACTGCAAGAGCCACTCATGAAAGAAAGCAAAATGGGAACAGGAATGGGACAGGACAGAGGGGCTGTGGAGGGCTGAGAACCACTGGATACATGGAGGCTGCTCCCCAGACACACTTCTGAAGAGCATGAAGGAAGGGATGTGGATTGGTCTGTGATCCAGAAGGAAATAGAAGGCCCATATTTAGATGAAAGTCTGAAGAGACTTTACCAAAAGAACTATTTGCAGAGCAAGGTTGAGGGGACCAACAAGTAATGGTGAGACACCTGGGCACCAGGGCCATAGGAAGCTGCTACTACCCTTAGGATTGAAGGTGCAGGGGAAGAAACCATACCCGGAACCCAAAGAAAGTAGCTATAGTTGAAGGAAAAGGCTTCCCCATAGGATTTGTTTCCTTCAGTTGAGGGATGCAGCCAACCATCCAGTCTCTTGCTGGTACCTCATTGGCTAAATGCAACAGGAGGCCAGGCGGCAAGGGCGCAATCCACGAAAGTCAGACTCCAAGGTACTAAGCAAGGTGAAAAAGGGTGAGAGTAGATTTAGAGTGGCACAGAAAAATTTCCAGCATATTCTGGATAAAACTAGCCATCTATATGGGATTTTACCTGTCCTCCGTTCCTTGATAAAGAGACTGTTCTCCTTAAAAAGGAAGTTTTTTCATTCATTAGCAATACGTGCAAGGGAGCACACAATGCAGGGCCTGTATGCCATCAGCAGCAACAAAGGTATCATGTGTCTCTAGCCACTTATCAAGGATGGAAGCCCAGAAATATCATGGAGGTGCTGCCTGGGTCAGAAGACATTGGCTGTGCAGGTAGAGATCCCTGGAAGATAAGTATGAGATCAAAGGAAAGGTCAAGGGGTAGATATCTTGATTCTAGAGCCCTGTGAGAACTGGAACCAGGAGGGGCCATCTGCCAGAAGTTGTAGTTGCAGAACAATAGAGAACCATGGCCAGAAGCACAGAACTGAAGCCAGTAGAGAAGAGGAGTGAGATACCCCAACCTCTCCTTTCTCCTGCCCTCTGATGTCCTTCTGATATCTCTCCTTGGATGACTACAACTTATAGAGCAAAGAATTTGGGTCTGGACAATGTAGTCCATGGTGGTCAGCCTCCCAGAGAACAGAACAGGGAAGAAAAAGGCTGGTGTGGAGCAGGCTGCTAAAGGAGAAAAACCTCCAAAGTGAGTCCATTAGTACCCTAAGCTTTCTTCCCCACAGAGCTTAGAGAACATAGGATTTAGCAAAATCCTGGGTCTCAGTAAATGCTTGTTAATTTAATTTCATTTTGTAGGGTTGGCTCTGCCAGATCTAAATGAATATGCCTGGGGCATAAGAGACACCCCATGGGGATCTGGTTCTTCATTATCTCTAGAGAAATATAGCATGCTTGATGCATGGAAACTGTCCAATTAATATTGGGTAAGCCAGAAAAGGATTCTTTTTGCATACAGAATTTCTTTTGTTATCCATATATAGAATTGGGATTGAGTAAAACATTTCTCAACCCGGAACTCTTTAATAAATGGAAAGGTTGCATAAAGTTAGAGGAGAAGGCTGAGAGGACAGAGTAAAACCATTTCAATTTCCTTCCCATATATTTCTTTCCCTGAGAAATTCTTTCCTCTTACAGTAATTAAGAACAGATGTACATATGTCCTCTTTCAGATTCTACATAATGTGTTCTTTTCTCACCAAACTATTGTTTGGGGAGAAAACCTCCACGTATGGCTGGAGTGAGAGGAATTAAGTGGCAGATGTATATTTTAAAGTTAATATTGTTCTAGAAGATGTAAAATCAAGAAGAGTTTAGAGAATCCTGGTGGTAGAGGGACAGGGAGACCAGGAAGGGAGTGGTGAGGAGGGCATTCCTGATGTTAGATGGGGGTTTGTGGGTGCCAGATTTATGCAAACACTTAAGGCTTGCAGGATGTAGTTAATGCATGCTGTAGACCTGTAAAGACAATGGATTGAGAAAAGGCTGAGACAGTTGTCTGGGCTTGTTCTTCAGAGGGAAAAGGCAAGATACAGTATGGAAGCTGAGCTCAAGGCTAATAACCCATGAAAGGGTGAGAGGAGAGCAGTGTTGTGCGGTGAACAGATCCAGTGGGTTGCTGTTGATGGGAATTAGTTTGGCTGGAAAGGTCCTTGCTCCATCAATAATCAGGGAGAAAGATGAGAGAAGTAGTTTGCAAAATGTAGTCATTCTGTAACCAGATTTTGTCTAGGTCTTGCGTAAACTGCAGGAAATGAATTTCAAGAGCATACCATGTTGATTAGACCAGTAAATTATTAAGGTAGGGAGAGAAGAAAAATGGGAGATCATAGGTAGAGAGTAAGGGGCTGAAGAGTGATAAAGAGGACCGATTTACAAACTACAATTTCCCATTATAGATTATAAATGCCCAGGTTTTACTTGCGTGTTGATCCATGTGGGGGGTAGGGCACGGCAAGAGCAGGATGCAGAAGGAAAGAACAGGGGTCCAAAGGCAAGAGAGAGAGAGAGAGAGAAGAAAACAGACAAGCTTTTTAAAAGGGTGTTGGGTTAGAGACACAGACACTACTTAGCTTTGTCTCTTGAAGAGGTATTTCAGGCTGTTCAATGACTGGAACTCATATGTCCTGTCAGATGCTTCTGGTGAGCTGGAACTTTCTTGGGCAGATGGCTTCATAGGGGTAAGTGCACCAAGCTGGAAATTCCTTTAACTTTAATAGCTGTGGGAGTGATGAGAACTACAGAGTAAGTTTCCTTCCATTTTGGCTCTAATTGAGGGAGAGGCTTGTTTTTCTTGCCAAGTTTTGATCAGAACCTGGTTTCCAGGTCCTGGGTAAGGAAAGGTTGTCCATGGACCATCTCAAAGTAGGTCTTAGCCACCTCATTTGCTATTTCCCTTCTGGTGGGAAATGCTTAGCCTTGGCAGGATGGCATGTGGGTTTGCCAGTCCTCCCCAGGGTATGAGTGGGACAGGTTCTGGAACAAGGGCTAAGATGGATACCTGGGTTAAGCATGTTCATTAGCTACTTAGAAAATGAAGTTTACCAGGACTTTTAACATGTTCAATGTCCCTCTGCATATGCTCTAGAATAGAGGCTGCTCTTGGCTATACTGTGGCCATGTAGACCAGCAGTAGGCAGAATTTCCTGATCTCTGAGAAGACACTCCTATGGGGACGATGTCCATTATTCTAGGAAGAATGAAGAAGCAATTTTTAATCACAATATGTCTACAACAGAATACCATTAAGTCCACTCTAGTCCATAGCTCTTTCCCCAATCCTGAGGGGACTGGGAAGGTGACGTCCACTCACCTCCAAGTGAGAGAGGGCTTATATCCCATGGATATGGTGGATGGGATTATCCTTCCTGCAGCTGCAGGCCCTCTCCATTCCCTGGGATGGCCGTTGCCCATTGTCGTCTCCTCGCCAGGTGACTTGGATGAGTCCATTGAGCTGTAGGGTAGGAGTTGCAGCTCCACCGAGATTCCAGGCACAGCTGGCACATAGGTAGGCCAGAGGCTCCAGTCTCTGGAAGTACGCCTAAAAACTCCAGCATCACATATAGGTTTGAATAGAAGGGACTGTTGGAACATGTGCAGGGAGGACTTATTTGAGACAACTCTGTCACTCTCAGGAGCACAGATTCCAAAGTAGAGCCCACTAATAAGGCATAAATCTCTGGGGCTATCTCCCCTTATATGAAAGAAATTATAACAGTGAGGTGGAGCCAGTGGCCACTGGATGCTTTTGGGGCAGGGAGGGGTAGGGCAGTTGAAAAACAGGGGCTTTTTCGGGACTTGGGGGTTGTCCTGAGTGGCGTTGCGGTGACAGATGTAGACCATTTTACATCAGCACATACCATGCAGAACTGTGTGGGAGAAAGTGTGGTCTACGATGTGAACTGTGGTCTATGCTTGGTGGCAAGGCCCCAGGATGTGTATATCCATTACGGGTGATGTGCCACATTGATGAAGGATGTTTGTGTGGGATGTTGGGGGAGGTGGGGGAGGTGGGGAACATGGGAATCCCTGTAATTTCTGTGTAATATCTAGGTAATCTAAGCACTTAAAAAAAAAAAATATATATATATATATATATATATATATATATATATATAAGTAACATTTATGTAAGCAAATGCACATATATGCATATATATTTATATATCATTTTACAAATATTGGTATGTATTGTGAAAAATTTGATTTTTACCCACAATTAAAAAAATGAAGCGATTTTTAGTCAACTGACCTGGCATCCCAGAGTCCAAGTCTGACTAAAACGTTTACCACTCCAAATAATTTGGAGCTGATGCTCTGGTCTCAGCATCCTGAGAATTTAATCCAGAGCCCTGCCGACGGGTATTCCCATGGCCAACCTAGGTCTTGGGGGATGCCTGAAAATTCCAAAGTTCAGACCAAAGGGCCCAAGATGGATTGGTGGGAGACAATGGGGCAGTTACCCAAATCAAAGCACCTAAGTGAGATCTCAGGGGAGATTTGGATGCCCTCTGAATGGAAGGGCCCAAAGCATGGGGGTCGTTCGGAGTTTACTGCTCTGGTTCTCGGCACCCCTGCATTCCAGGGTCCAAGACTAACTGCATTGTTACCTAAACAGGAGCTCCTGAGATAAATCTCAGGGAACATTTGGCTGCTCTCTGAATCTAAGTGCCCAAGGCTTTCTAGGTCTTGGGGAACATTCAGAATTACTTCTCTTGTTTCCATCACCCCAGGAATCACAGAGACCCTGATGCTGGGCATTTCTGGGGCCATTCTGGACTTGGAAGACAGACCAAATAGATTAGATGCCTTCTAAGCCAAATATTGCTCCTTCCTGGAGAAGGAGCAGAAAAAAACTTCCTCTTTCTATTCTAACAGAGGTCTTAAAAGCCGTTCTAGTTTTATGACTTTACTGTTTAGAAGTTTCCCAGTTAGACCAGCCATCAAAAGTCCATTAAGTGAATAGAGATCAATTGTTCTAGCTAACAGGCTTTGGGACCCCGAGGCAATAACTTCCTTGCTAGCAAAGGCATTTTTAGTTTTACAGTTTTTAAGACATTCTAAAGCATTTTAACACAAACCTGTAATGAGAAATTCAGTAGTAGGAAGTAGGAAGGTAAAATGTGGGTAAAGGTTAATTATGCAAGGGTGTCCTGGCCTGTGACCCCCTGGGGAAGGAAACTCCCACAGCATCCATTTTGGTCCTGGCCACCGCCTTCCCACCCCATCCCAGACCAGGTAGCTAGGTGTGGTCAATAGGAAGGTGGGCCTGCAAAGGCGTGGACCTGTGGGGAGGTGCAAGCCCCAGCTCTCCATCATTGCCCTCATTGCTGCCAAGGAGAGAGGGTGGGAGAAGGCAACTGCAGCGAGGCCTGAGGGCAAAGCTGACGGCTGCTAAAAGGGTTTGAAAAGGCAGCTTAGCAGTGCTTAGATCTTAGAGGGGAGACCTCTGTCTTTCCTCCCTACCTTAATAATTTACTGGCCTAATCAACATGGCATGCTCTTGAAATTCATTTCCTGCAGTTTAGCCAAGAGTCTAGACAAAATCCGGTTACAATTCATTGTGCAGAAACAATGTTATATGAAAACTTTTCTTCTTCTGAGGCTGACTAGAAGACTTTCTCTGGGAGGAGGTGAACATGGGAATCCCTGTAATTTTTGTGTAACATTTGTGTAATCTAAGCATCTTTTAAAATATATATATATAAAAAAAAAAGAAAAGAAAGAAGACTTCTTTTTCCAGCACTGTTTCATCTAGGTGGGGCCATGCGATTAGTCTGACCAAAGCAAGGTGGTGGAGGTGATGTAGACCACTACCATACCTGGCCTATAAAAAAGAAATCCTGCTCATTTTTGCCTCTGATTGATCAGAGTGGTGATATCCCCAAGATGGAAGGAGGCAGAATTCCTATGTGTAGAGACAATGGGGAAAACCTAAATGTGAGCACAAAGCAAAAGGAACTAGATTAAAAGGCATAAATCCTCCATTCACATCATTGGATGCTTCCTTCCTTTGGGTACATGTCACAATAGTAGAGTTGGGGATGGAGAGGAGAGATGTGTTTGTTACTACATTCAAGGTCTTGCTTCTTCCTTTTTGATATATCATCTCTTCTGTGCTAAATAACAACAAAGACAAAAGTCTTTCTGTTTTGAAGATTGCAATCACTTCTGCAACTATGATTGAAAAGGCAAAGTCTGAATGGTAGTTACTCCAGGATGAACCAACATGACTTTATAAAGTGTTTCCCTAAAAGGGATCAGGAAAAGAGCTGTATTATACCTTTAGGCTAATCAGAGGTTACTGTGTCAGTCTAAAGGTTCAGGAAAAGTGCTTTCCTTTCCTTACCATTCTCTAAGGAGCAAATCTGGTCTGAAGCTGGGTAGGAGTTTGGTGTTGGCATAAAGAGGAATGAAGCTTACACCTAACTTCATAAACCAACCTGTAAACGTGGCTAGAAAGGAAAACAAAGGGGCTGAGCAGGGTGTTTCTAGGAGCCATGGGTTGGATATCTTCTCTCCTTCAAGGTCTGTTCCCTTTCTTGAAATGGACCTCTAATGCCCTTCCATTCCACCCCGATGAGAAGAAAGGCTGGAGGTATGTTTGAATACTCTCTCTAGTCTTTCTATTAAACTTGTGCAAAATAGCTACTCTGCTGATACATACTTGAGTACCATAGATGTATGTAATGTCATTAAATAATTTCACATGTCGTAAATTGGAAAGTGGATTGATGTGCAAATATAGGAGGGTGTGCAAATCTGTAGGGTAACTAGGAGTTATGTGGGAGTTCAAAGAAAACTTAAAAAAAAAACCATCAGCAACTCTGGAGCAGCTGGCTGGGACACTCAAGACTGACACGAGCTGGATTCTGTTTTGGTGTCAGTCGTGTCTCTTTATATGGTTACAGGCCTTGGGGAAGTTTAAGAAAAATGTACTGCTGCCATTCAGGATGTTCTAGACGTGACTATATGTTTAGGATGTCTAGACTAATTACACCTGAATGTTATTATTTAACCATTAAATCCTATCAGAGGTGGAGCATCTTATGTTGGTTAACTTTCACTTGTGCATTTGTAAAGGTGAAAGTAAAGGCTGTGAGGATTTATCTGTACAGCAAAACAATTTCATTTCCCAAAAAGTTTCATTGCAAAGGATGATGCACCCGAGGCTTTGCCAGGTTCTCTGTGATCAGTGGAAAGGAGGCTAGAAACCATCCTTAATCTATCACTTTAGGGCTGAAATAGAGCACAGTCGGGCTTTTGCCTGAATTATAAAGCAAGTCACTACTGATACTTTATAGCTATTTCTTTTGCTAGTCTTCTTCAAGCTACTGGAACACGTTTTTAAATTATTTGTCATTTCTTTTTTTGTGGTGGTTGTTGTTTTATTTAGGTGAATCATCATGGAAACTAAATAGGGAGAAAAAACAAACCTCAATCACAGAAAGAACACTTCAAAACTGCCGACATTTGATCACTGACTAAGACTGTATTGAATGCAGCTTTATTGATGATGATGAGGTTATAAAATAACACTACATACATTTTATTTTGTTCTTCTTTATATAGTACCAGAATATTTTAAGAAAAGAATTAATTTTGCCAACATTTACTAAAGAAATTAAAAGTTCTTTAGGAGTATCCAAAAGAAGTATTTTATTTCAAACTCACTGGGAGGGAAATGTAAATGGTCTTTGCCCTCTGAATGTGCTGGAGGGTAAATTTTAGAGTCTTTAGTTCTCATAATTACCATGGAGGCGTGTTTGGGAAAATATGCTACAGCTTTTATTGGTATGAAAAGAAATAGTGAAAAATACTTCCCTTAAATGCTGCTGTGTGCTAGGGGGCATATTCATCAGTGATTGGAATGGGGATCTGGTTCATGCAAAGAGAAAATTACATAAACTCATCCAGTTGTAACCAGGGGAATATAAATGAAATGAAATAATTTGTTTCTTCTATTTAGGAACTTGGATGAATTCTGAAGATACTTGGCCAGGATAACCAGCAAAAAGTCGACCTTTTAACACTTAACATATTTCCAGATAAACCTCCATTTACCTGCATGTTTACAAAATACACCTATTAAAATTGCTTCCCTGCTTTAAATTATAGTACCTTTCATTACATTCTCACTTCCTTATTACTTCATTTATACCTTCTCATTCTTAACACTCCACCACCATCTAATCATTGTTTGGAATTATATTAATTTGTACCATGACTGACCTTCTATTCATAACCATTCTTACAACATAGGAAATAAAAAGAAAACTCATCCAACACCACCGTTTACAGAATAGCAACTAATGAATCAGGGATGACAACTTGGCACCTAGAGTCTAACCGAAAATGGAAAGACTACGTTCAGTTCTGGCTTCCTGGGGATTTTTCTCATCAGGACTCTGGCCCATTCAGAAAAAGAGAGCTTGGGTTTTATTATTTCAGCTGCTGGGTAATATGCTAGCACTGTGACACATTGTACTGATGCTTTTATTTAATCACAGGACTCTGGCATTACAAAAATAACAAGTCCGTTTCTTTCAGGAAAATAAAAGAAAGTGCATGGATTGGCTCTGAAAACTTGGGAGTGTAAATGAATATAAGCTTAAAACACAATCAAAATGAAGTAAATTTCCCAGTTGGGATACCTGGAGAAACTGTTAAGCTTTCCAGGAGCAACTGCTTCAATAGTTAGGTTAAAGAGTATGTTTCACTGGTCACATGAAAGGCGACACACATTATTTTGATTTTTTATAGTTTTGTAATCTCTCAATTGCCAGTGCAGGATGTTTCAGGATATAAAGCTTTCACAAACTCTTAGAATTCATATGTTCTATGCTCCCAACTAGTGTGTTATATCAGAAGTTCCTGATTTCCAAATTTATACTTGTCTTTATTTGCTGACCTAACTGTTGAAGCAGGAGATAGAGTAGCAGTGTACCCAGAAATCTGGTAAGCTCAGTTATGTGTTTTCTTTGTCATCACATAACCAATGTAGAGAATTAAAGGTAATTTCAAATGATTTATCCAGCCCTAACATGTCTCCAGTTTCATTTCTAGAAAGCCACTGCCAAGTTTTTGTATAACCTAATATCTTCTCAAGTTCTGAGAGATGAAAAATCCTCTAGTTTCAGCATCTTTTCTCATTCTTCCATGATAAAATGTTACAACTGATGGATTCTTATTTCATTCTAAACCGTAGGTCCTCCTCTTTACATACTACTTTTAGGATCTCAATGGGAGACATATCAATTAGTGTGTATCAAGGGATCAAGTCTCATTACCACTTATGTTCAGTAATCCATAATCACTTGTTTTCCTCTCAAAATTGACAATATGCTTTAGGTATCTCAATTGTATGAGTATATACATATATTCATAATATATAGTTTATTTTCTTAGATTCACTGAAAGAAAAGGTGTCACAGTCACCCTCGTATAGGCTTACTGGTTGTGGCCAAAATGATTGATTAAAAATGACAAGCTAATTTTACCAATGCAGCTGCAAGAACAAAAAGGCTATATATAGGTTGTATCCTCAGTTAATTAAGAGCAAGTGATTTAACTTGCTCCAAAAACTAGTTTCTCACATAGCTTTATTTTCCAGCCAGGTCAGATGAGGCATCAAAGGAATAAGTACCTTTAAAAGCTCTGTGCTTGGTGAAGCCTCATGCTCTATGTGGGGTGAGGAAAAGCCCAGAGTTTTTACACTAACAGTGTTCTTTTTCCTAACTTACAGTGTTCATAGCCTTTACCCAAGTGTTAGCAACTAACACCTAGAAACTGAACTTTTCATAAGGGGCAATGATATAAAATTGTTCCACAAAGTGTACTATACAAACCACTTTTCACAGTTCTAATAAAATGTTTTAGATATAAATATCATAACTCTACACAGATGGGAAAGGATGTGATTAATGGAAACCCAGTTATATTTCCATATATCTCATGTCTAACCCTTTATGTAGTTTGTTTTATTCTTTAAAATACAATTGCACATAACCCATAATTGAGGCCATTTCCTCTCCAAACCAAATAAATGATCAAAGAATAAAGTGATAAATTAAAAGAAAGGAAAATATGTATCATTTACTACAATCATTCCTGCCTCCCAAACCTGGCAAATATGTTTAAAAAATGATTAATATAAAGTAGATACACTTTAATTTGAGCATATGATTAATAAAAATATAACAAAATGTACGTGTATTATTTTAATGTTACCATTTGAAATGAATGTGTTAAGTTTTTAGCTGAGAAATCAGGAGGCTCGATATGAAATGGGAAACAATGGTATCTACCAAAAGGAGAACCTATTCTTCCAGTTAATGTCAAATCCAGGATTCCAAATGTTTCCTTTACTCTCACATTTAGAGAGAGTGGAGGAAATTAAGTTATTGGTTGTATAAGCTTCAAACTTTAAGTTAACAATCCTTAAGGACATAGTTTTATTTAGTGCTGCTTATACGAAGTTCAAAGTTGCCTTTAACCATATTGGTGTGGTTTTTAGGGTGAAGGTAAGTCTCCCATTCTATCTGAAATTCCTTTAATAGGCAACAAGGGTTAAAGTGCAAATAACTCTGGGAGAAACAAAATGATTTACATTTACACTATAAATTAAAGGACTGATACCAGTTCCTTCTTTGAAAGGAGTATTTTATGATGGAAAATACAGTGGGGCATGGAGCATGGAGGAAGAAGGAAACAGATCTAAACCAAGCCTATCAACCTGACAGCTTCTGGGGAATCTCTTTTCCTTTCCAGTAAGACTTTATTTTTAAGGCTTTTTGATTTTGTCATGGGATGCCTTTCAAAATCCCTTACTGAGCCATATATGGGAAAAGAAATTGCATTGAAATACAGAATTAAAACTTCCCAAGTTTATAGATATAGACAGATTTCTGTTTTTTAAATAAATAAAATCTATAAATGAGTATTTTCAGTTTTCTAAAGAAACAAAAAGAGGCATAGAAAAGATAAACTTTTGTAACTGAAATCACTTACTCAACATAAGCTTCATATGTACTAAATTGTAGAAGAAACATCTCAAATTTGGATGTAACCGCTATACATTTAGGAAACAAGCCACATTGGAAGAGAGCCTACATCGAATTCTGTCTGCCACCCAGTGGCCGCCAAAGTAAATTAGGTTTCTCTCCTTTGTTGGCTATGGCTCTATATTTTGCTTAAAAAAAAAAATAAAATAAAAAAAATAAAGTTGACCCACAGGTAGATTAATACCATACCAGGAATTTAAAAACCATCAAGACATATGCCTCTCTATAATTAAAAATAGAGCCACTGTAGTAAATGTTATATATTTTCCTTTCCACTAACTCAAAAGTTTACCACGTGGCTATGCGAATAAATACTTGTTCTTCCTGTGTCCCCACATCTACCTGGGTTCAGATACTGACTGGCACGGAGGACACCGAGCTGGCCCGGGATTCCCGGGTCACGCTGTTGGGCATCGATAGAGTACAGCAGGACACGCCCACGGTGGCCTCGGGCAGCTCGTCCTCCTCAGTCCACTCGTTGAGCTCGGGGTTGAAGCACTGGATGCACTTCTTGTACTTCTTCTCGCCCTCATTCCAGCCCCCCACCAGGTAGGCGCGGCCGTGCAGAGCGGAGGCGCCAGCCGTGCTCACACCCACCTGCAGCGGGGCCGCGTAGCTCCACTGGCCAGACGCCGGGCTGTAGCACTCTACTGTCAGCACGTCTACGCGCTCCCCGCGCGGCCCCACCTGGCTGCCCCCCATCACATACACGCTGTCGCCCAGCGTGACGGCGCAGTGCCAGCCCCGCGGCGTGCTCATGCCCGGCCGCTCCTGCCACGAATCACTCGCCGGGTCGTACGCGCACACGGAGCGCGAGTACGCATTGCCGATGTAGCCGCCAGTCACCAGCACGCGACCGTCGGTGACCGCGCTGGCGTGGCAGCAGCGCGCCACCTCCAGGGGCGTCTTCTGCTGCCACTGATTGGTGGAGGGTACGTAACACTCCAGCGAGGCCAGGCTGCCTTCCGCGTTGCGACCGCCCACGGCGTAGAGGAGCCCGTCGAACACGCTTAGGCTGAAGTGCGTGCGCTTCTGGTTCATGCTGGCCAGGTGTATCCAGGTGTTGAAGCGAGGGTCGTATCTGGAGATGGCAGAGGAAGTGACAGACTTGTTATTGGTGACCCGGAAACCCAAATTATTCCGGAAACCATAATGTGACGATCCTGACACTAGTGATCCCTGGTAGGAGTCAAGGGACCGAGGGCAGCTGCTCACCTAGAGGCTGGTTGCTAGTAAAAATGTGGGACACTTGGAAAAGGCAAGGCAGGCATTTAGTGAGCCCCTCCTCTACCCAGCACGTTCCTTGAGACCACTTAGTTTATCCCAGCCACTTGAAGAGCCACAGAGATCCATTTCCTTTCCTCCATATTCAAATATCTATTGTCCCAGTAGGATGTCCAAAAGTATTAACAAAAGGCTTAACTTTTGATGGTTTCTCTATTTTCCAGAACTTATTATTAGGTAAGTTTTTTTCGTTTAGGAATTTCTCTATTTTCGGTGCTCAGCACTACAGTTGTACTATAAATACAGAAACCAATACTGCAAAAACAGTGACTTGAATACTGAGTGAGTTATCAGCAGGAGGAAAATAATCAGTCATAGTAAAATCCATGTTTTCATAGTTCAGAAGTATTGTAAACACAGAACTCACCCCTTCAGTTTGATGTTCATCTTTGTCCTATTTAACCTCCAAATAAAACTTAGAGTTAATTGTGATTCTTTCAAATAAAAGACACACATATCATGAAATAAAACAAAATATTTTTTCTGATATTTTGTATAAGTTCTCAGATCTTGCTCATTAGTTATGTTTGACTTTGTACTACTGCCATGATATAAGCATGATTTTTGAGTTTTTCATTTATATGGAAATTTAATTTTTATCCTAAATATATAAAAATAAGATGACATTTGAGTTCCATTTTCAGTAGGATTACTTATGCTTCTACTCTTCCTACATGCATCACAATATCAACATTTTCTATGCTCTTCAATCTTCAAATAAAGTTAATTAGCTGCCACATTTTTGGGGATTTGGGAGCACACAAAGTCCCCACCTTGGTCTGTGGTACGGAGGAGAATGGCAGCTATTATAACATCAAGCACTTCCTCCATACCCTTCTCTAGGCTAAGTGTGTTACATGTGTTACCATATTCAACCCTAGAAAGGATTTTTAAAAACTTTATTTAACTTCAAAAAATAAAATAACAGGCAAAAGTTAACTTAACCAATTATGGAAGCATTACTTTAAAAAAATCCTGTCCAGTCACATTTATCTTATTTAATCCTAAAAACAAACTCAGTTGTTTGTTCACTGTTCTGAAAGATGAATAAATGAGCACAGATTGGTTAAATAACATGACCAAGGTCACCTTGTTAGTGAGCTGCCACATTTTTGACGATCTCATCCTATTTAGCAATTATGAATCTGACCACAGTGAATGGCAGTCATTCACAAGAAACTGGTATTATTTTTATCTTTACCACTTAGTGTTAGAAACTAAATTTCAGAAAGGCAGTATTGTGAAGAGCACCTGACTAGAAATGAGAAAATGTGAATTGCCAGTTAATAGTGGTACATTTTCTCTGCATGTCAGGTTTCTCATATGTAAAATCAGAATACTTGTATCTTTCTCGTGCCTCACATGCTTGTCTCAGAAATCTGAAGTATATAATATATGGCAATGCATTTTATGTATTGTAAAGTGCTGTGCACATGTAAGATGGCATTATTATTGATTTACTGAATCCATGAACTGAGCTAATAGGCATGATTAATTTACTTCTATAGCAGGGTTATTTCCCCATCATATTGAGCCATTTCAGTTCCTAATAAAGGATCAAGTACCTGCAGAAATTGCTGACTGCATGCTTAGCTTGATTTCTTGCATCATTCTGGTCTTCACCACCAGCCACATAAAGAAATCCATCCATCACAGCCACACACTGATTAAAACTCTTGGCTGGCATTTCCGTTAGCTTGCTCCATCCATTTTCAGGGTCTCTATACAAGATATCTCTACTGAGGGACTTCTCAGTAAGGCTGGGGCGTCCTCCAACAGTGACTAGGACTCGGCAGCCTCCACGGATTCTGGTGCGCCTAGACTGTAGTGTGTTCTGATGATACGGAAGTAAGTGGTAGTTCATAGCATCTACAAGAAGTTTGTGACACTCTGCATCTTGCATCATTCTTGGTACAGACTGAACATAATTGACCAGGTCTTGTGCAGAGATGGTACCAAAGCGAATATTGCTCAAAAGATCTGCAGCGTATTTCATTCTCTTTTGGTCAAATTCTAACCATTTCATTGCAATCTGGAATGCTACTATTTCAGAAGGCAACTGTAAGTCATCGTCTATGAGAAGTTCATTAATCTGCTCAAAAGTAAGTTTCATAAACTGGTCTGATTCTGCAAATTCAAGGAAGTTATCCCGGATAAATTTCTGAGCTGCTGCTTTTGCATTTTTCAGGGAATATGTTTCAGCAATGTTAACAACATACATGCAATTCTCAACACTCATCTCCCGTATCAGAAAATCACTGCACATCTTTACAAGAGTATGGATTTGAAGATAAACAGCAGCAGAAACAATGCTTCCTATTGTATACAAGGAGAGAGTTAGCTTCCCAGTGTAGGCATATGCAATAACAGTGGCCAGGCCCAGCGGAGAGATATCATTGAGATCTACCCTTTGAGTAGATGGGTCTCTTTTAAGAACAGTGTAAAAGTACTCACTGCATGAAGCCATCACTGACTTGTGAACGTCAAAGGATTTGGTTTTGGTGCCAATGACTAAATCACAAAGGAAACTCTCCTGCCGCATTTTACTTAAACCTTCCAACAGGTTGGGGCCATAGGAAGCGTCTGTTAATTCAGAAGAAATGCAACTAAGGCCATTGCCTCCCTCTAGGAGCCCATTCAAAGCGTTTAGTTTGTTTAGGGGGCTGTCTTCTACAATTATAGTCATCTCATTTATATCTCCTTTGTTCTTTCTGACAGTCTTCTTTTTGGGTGCCATGATGGCAAACACACTGTCACAGGCAAGAGCTTGCTAAAAAAAAAAAAAGAGAGAGAAAGGTTTATTTTAATTATGTTTTGAACTTTCAAGTACTACATTGAGAAACTTTTCTTTTTTTTATAAGCTAATAAGGATTTTAGTCATAAAGTAGACTAACCCTCAAAAATAGATTTAAAGACTTACATTAAACTAGATGCACATTTTTTGACAGTTTAGCATCAAGCATTGAGGACAATTCTAGAAAGATTTATATGATTAAATAAGACCTTCTGATAGCTGTATTGCCGAGTAATTATTATATAGCAGAAATGCCCAAATTTTCTCTGATCCATATGTGTACAGTGATCATAGAGTAGTACTTAAACATCATTTGAAAGACTTAGTTTACTCTCATGAAAAAGTGAATTACAACCATTTGAAGGTTTTTCCTCAATAAAATATTAAAATTCAGATTCTAATGTAGAAAATATTATAGGAAGATAACTTTATTCTCAGTAGAAATGAAACCCATTATATTTTAAGAGATATACTAAACAGACATATCTCTTATGACTCATATGATAAGCATTATCGGATTCTGCAAGAGGATTTAAAAGAAGAGAAGATTCTAAGTTCTTATATGGAGAGACTGATGTCAGTCCAGTGAACTTCTAGTTATTATGTCCATGAGAATGTTTTTCTCTTTAAGGTGATGATTACATAGTTCAATTGAAAGAGTAAGTAAGAGAGAACATGCAAGAATTTTATTTAAAAATAATAGTGAAGGAAAGGCTTGCCTTTACAGATATAAAAAAGTACAGGAATTTAAAATGTGTGATACTTGATCAGGAATAGAAAAAAAGATCACTGAGATATAATAAACAGAGCAAACAGTTTATATATATATATATATATATATATATATATATATATATATTTAAATGTATAGTGCAGGATAAATTTGGTACTTAAAAATCAATAGGTGATCTCATTGGTTTCCTACTTTAAATGTTCACTAAAATAACCTCCAGATGAATTAAATATTGAAATGAGACATATACTCACATACAAATTTATATAAGAACTAGAACAAACTAGAATTTTTATTTTTTTATCTTTGGGTAGGAAAGCCCCTTCTAACCATGACATAAAAATACAGAAGCTGTAAAGGGAAAAGCTAAAAGATCTGAATATAGAAAAAAAAAAGAAAACTTGAGTAAAACAACGCTAACCATTTAAAAGACAAGCAACAGATCTGAGAAAAGAAATATTTGACACACACACACACACACACACACATAACAGGTAAAAGGTTAACTGCCATAATATTTAAAGAGCTCCTACAATTCAATAAGAAAAAAAACAATCCATTCAAATAACAGAGAATGATTAGTTACAAATTATAAAATACAAATAGCCAATAAATATTTTCTTAAAAGTCTAAATTTAATAATGAGGGAACTGTCGACGGAAACCCAGAAATCCTTTTTTTTCCTTCTCAATTTTGCTTATCAGATGGTTAAAAAAATTTTAAAGGTTCAATCAAATGTTGGTGAGGTACTCTTTATACATTGCTGTGGAAGTATAATTGATACAGACTTTTGGGTGATCATTTGGAAGTGTCGATCAAAAATAAAAACTATTTTTTACACTTTGACACTGAAATTATAAATCTAGGAATATGTTTCATATAAATACTCTTATGTCCATATATATATATAAGGATGCTCACATATTAAGGTTAGTAACCATTTCCCCATTATCAATTTTATAAATGTTTGAAGATGTTTTTAAAGCTGTATGAAGTATGTATTTCACTCTGTAAGACAGTTTTGAGCAGCTCTGATATTAAACTTAGACTTGAAATATATTTGTTTACTAAACATATACATAGCCCTTAGATTAGATTCTCAATTAGCCTTTCTCAAAAAATTGAGGATAAGCATCAGAAGTTATATCACTGGATTTTTAAATGGATTTGATTTACAGCATGGTAGCATTCACTTTTTTTGGGGTGAAGTTACTGGTGTTGCTAATTTTTCCTTCTTTCTTAAATTACACAATCAATATGTATAATTCAACAATTCACAGTTTGGTATGGAACATTCCAGATAATTGTACGCACTTATACAAATTTATATGTGCATATTTCTGAACAGCTAGTAAAACAATTCTCTGGGGGGAGAAAGCACTGATTTGTAATATGCCAATTTCTTTGGCGCTGTTTTCAATTTGTTAACTGTTTAACAGCTAACTTTCTAAATTTCTGAAAATTTAACAATCAGCTCTCGTGAGACAGTGTAAGACACTTCCAGCATACCACTATATGACAGCGTATATCAAAATAAGTTTGTACTTGTTGTTCAGCAATTTTCTCTTTTCATTTAGCAGTAACTCATGTCCATCTTTCCATAACAGTATATACATAAATTTACCTCATTCTGTATGGCATGGTATAACATACCATATGGCATGGTATCCCTTAGTTACGGATATATAATAATTTATTCAACTATCCCCCTACCAATGGACATTGAGGTATTTAAGTGTTTTACACCATGTGTGTGTGTGTGTGTGTGTGTGTGTGTGTGAAATCTTGCCATTGATTTCTTCCTTAGGGGTAAAACTAGGCTTTGATTCTCCTTGAAAGGTTAAATTACTGGAACATGTATTTTTAAAATTCTGTAACCCTTCTCTTCTTCTTGTCCCTATTCTTTTTCATGTCGCAGAAGTGCAGCAGGTATATGGGGAACAGAGAAGGTTTGTTTCTTTTCCAAGGCTTTGCTTTTCCTCACTCCAATTGTCATATTCACATTTATATTTGTTTACAAGACTGTAGCACATTTCTCCTCCTCACTCTTTTTGCCAATGATGCAAAAGCTTGTGAAATAGATTTTTTAAAATTGGTTGAATTTCGTTTATTTATTTATTTTATTTTATTTTTTTTTCTTTTTAGAGGTCCAGGGATTGAACTTGGGACCGTGTACATGGGAAGCAGGTGCTCAACCACTGAGCTATACCTGCTCCCTTGAAATAGATTTTAAATTCATCATCATTTTAGGCTTTAAATGCAGTCAATTTATGGACTTATGTTTTAAGCATCTCTTTGTTGGAATTTCTGGGGAAAGTGTTTTTTTTTTTTTTATTTATTTTGTTCAGCAAGCAGTTATCAGAGACCTACTGCTATGTGAGCAGCACTCTATTGGGAATGATGAAGAAGGACAAAATGTAATTTATGTTAGAGAGATAAGACATGAGAGGGACAAAAGCTAGGTAAGCATAACAGAGTACATTTCTTTTTAATAGTAGCAATTTCTGCCATGGAGGACCAAAGCACAAGTTTTTCTTTGAGGGAAGCCCTGTCTATGTTTTGGGAAGAACACTTTTGGCCAATTTTTAATTTATGCAGATGTAGCATTTATAGCACTCATTGCTTTGGAGGAAATCCTAAATCTGAGGTATAATCTGAATGCTTCAGAATGAAATTCTAAATATTCTGTTTATCTTTTGTTAAAAGACTGTGATGATATTTAAAATATTCAACAACTAATAAAACAGGACACCTTCTAACCACAATGGATTCAGATCATAGGGCTGGAGCTGAGCTTCAGAGACCCCCTCTGGGATACTCTGTGTAAAGTTTAGTTCCTGGATCATAGTCTGGTCTAGGAAGTCCTGAGAGAGGGCTGGGTGGGAGTAAGAGGGATTCATGGGAGCTCAGGCAGAGGTTTTTTGGTTATTTACCAAATCAGTACAGAGGCATCTCAATATTTCAACAACTGGTTTACTATACTGAAATATATTGTTCTTAGGTACAAGGTATAATTGTTCTGAGATTATTTTGATTTTAAGGATTTTTTTTTTTTTTTTTTTTGCTTCTTTTGGTAGGAATGGAGGTTTCTGGAGAAGAAGAAGAATCCAGTCTCAGTAACACAGTGAAATGCAGGGTCTAAGGAGAGAAAAGGCCAGTGGGGAATTCCATATGAAGAGGTGGCTGATGGACTCCAGGAGCAAAACTATCTCTTTCCAGTTTTAAATCTTCATTTTCTACACTGTTATTCTCTTATGTCATCCTGACATGATGTATCCTCAAATATCCTTAATAAAATGTGATAAATATCTGACTAGCTTATTCTTTGACTTTAGGAATATCATATAGTATAATTATAAAGACCTCAGCCTCTGAAGTCTTGCCTGGCTCCAGGCTCCATTATTGGCATTGCCAAGTAAAGCTCCTATATTTCCAAAGATAACACCTTTAATTTAGGAGGTGGGGGAAAATAGAAGGAACTATCCAGAAATAGTGGGGAAAACAAATAAGCAGGATGATTTTGTAGCAGAGTGAAATCATGGAAGAAGGGAGTGTATATGGTGAGTTCTCCCTCTCCCTGCACTTTTAGCCTAAGAACAGGCTGCAATTGTTTGTTGCACAGGGCAGCTAAAATTCCAGTAGAAAACTCATAGTATTTCTGAGTGGAAGAGCCAGGAGGCAGTATTCATGGCAACCATAGCCACTTGAAAGTGACATTGGAATTCTAGAAAGAGAGGGCCAGAAAGGGAAAGCACACATGTCTGACTGCTCTTGGTACCATGCGTATTCAGGACAGACTGAAGCAGCCTAGCTAAAAATAAAAGAACTAATCTTAGCTTTGAGCTACAGCTTAAGAGAAGAGAATTTGCACTTTAGAGCCAACCAAATTAATTGCTCATTAAAACAACAACAACAAAAATTAACATGCACCAGAGGAATATAACTGAATCCAGAGTCTTCACAACATAATATTTACTATATTCAGAATACAACCCAAAATTAGTTGACTTATTCAAAAGCAGAAAATGTCACTTGTTCTCAAGAGAAAAATCAAGAACAGAGAACTTGAAGCCAAGATTACCCAGATATTGGAGTTGGTAGGCAAGTTTCCAAAAGTTATCATAACTATACTCAGTTATGTAAAGGAAAATAGGCTCACAATAAATGAACATATAGGAAAGCTCAGCAAAGAAACAAAACTATTAATGTGGAAATTCTAGACCTGAAAAATACAATATCTGAAATTAAAAATTCATTTGATGACAAACTTAACAACAAAATGTAAATGACAGAGAAAGAGTAATTGAACTTGATGATAGATCAATGGAAGCTATTCAATCTTCAGATCACAGAGAAAAGAAAAAGATTGGACAAAAATGAACAAAGCCTCAGGGACCTATGAGTTAATGTGTAAACGTGTAACATACATACAACTGGTGTTCCAGAAGGGTAGCAGAGAAAAAATAAGACAGAACATTTTTTGAAGAAATAAATGGCTGCAATTTCCCCAAATTTGGTCAATTTGGTAAAAGACATAAATATACAGACTTAAGAAGCTCAACATACTCCAAGTAGGATAAATATAAAGAAACCCATACTTAGTAATATCATGATCATACTGCTGAAAACCAAAAATAAAGAGCTAGGAGAGCAGATCATCATCCATAAAGGGCTGAAAGAAAAAAACAAAACAAAACTGTCAACCCAGAATTCTATATCCAGGGAATATGTCCTTTAAAAATGAAAGTGAAATAAAGACATTTCTACATAAAAGAAAACAGCAAATTCATTCTCAGCAGCGTCAAAGTCAAGAAATGCTATAAGAAGGTCTTCTGGCTAAAAAAAAAGAAAGTCAGATGGAAATTTGAATCTTCAGAAATAATAAAGAATGTCAGAGATTGTAAATATCTGAATGAATATAAAAAATATGTGAATGAATATAAAAATTTTTTTTTTCCTAAAGGTATTTAAAATGCATATGACTCTTTAAGGCAAAAATGATAATGTCATCTCAAGAGCATTATAACATACTTTCATGTGGTAAACCTGACAATTGCAACATAAAAGGTGGGATGATGGTGGCAAATGGACCTATTCAGTTTCAAGATATCTGTGCTTTATGTGAAGTGGTATAATATTACCTTATGTAGCTTGTGAAATTTTAACTTTGCATATTGAAATCCCTAGAGCTGTGCTGTCTTATAGATATAGAACATGAGCCATGTATGCAATTTAAAATTTTCCAGTAGCCATATAAAAAAAGTAGAAAGAAACATGTGAAATTAATAATATATTTTATTTGACCTATTATATCCAAAATATTATCACTTCAACATGTAATTACCATAGAATTATTAGTATGATATTTTACATTCTTGTTTTCATACTAAATCTTCAAAATTCAGTGTGTATTTTTATAATTACAGCACATCTCATTTTGGAATAGCCATATTTCAAGTGATCAAAAGCCACATGTGACTGACTGGTGGTTATTGTATTAGACAGCAGATCCCTAGATCAACCACTTAAAAGAATTCAAAGGAGTATAGCTAAAAAGCCAATATATAAATTTAAATGGAATTCAAAAAGACGGCAGGAAAGTTGAAATAGAGGAACAAATATTAGAGGAGACAAACAAAAAACAATTTAATGGTAAACATAAATCCAACCATATAACAATGATCTTAAATGTTAATGGTCTAAATTTTAATTAAGAGGCATAAATTGTCAGAATGGATAAGAAAAGCAAGACCCAAATATATGCTGCTTACAAGAGACTCATTATAAAGATATGCAGATAATTAGAAAGTATATTGATAGAAAAAGATTTACCATGGAAATAGTACAGCATAAGAAGACTGGAGGGGCTACGTTAATAACAAATACAACCATTACCAATGATATAGGGGGGATTTCATAACAATAGCTCATTGTTATATGGTTAGTCTCGAAGACATAATCCTAAAATGTATGTGTCTAATAATAGAACATTAAAATACGTAAAGTAACAAGTGATGCAATTAAAAGGAGGCAATTCTATAATCATATTTGGAATATTAATCCATCTCTCTCAGTAATTGATAGAACAACTGGACATAAAATCGGTAACGATATAGATTATTTGAATCACACTATTAATCATCCTGACTTAATTGATATTTATAGAACATCACACCCAACAATTGCAGAATGCAAACTCTTCTTAAGTGTATGCAGTACATTCACCAAGACATAGCCTATTTTTGGCCACAAAACATGTTTCAGTAAATTTAAGCACATCAAAGTCAGAATATGTTCTCTGATCACAATGGAATTAAATTAGAAATTAAAAATAAGCTATTTAGGAAAACCTCCGATATTTAGAAATTCAACAATGCACTTCTAAATAACCCATGAATCAAAGAAGCAATAACAAGGAGAATTAGATAATATTTCAAACTGAATAATGAAAATACAACATAAATGCCAGTTTCACTACTTACCATGGTGTGACTTTCAGTAGGTTACCTAACCTTTCATAGTTTCCATTGATTTATCTCTAAGGTGAATATCATAATATTGCCTGTCTCATAGGGTTTTTATGAAAACTTAATGAGGAAATATCTATATAGCACCTAGGAAACACCTGGCAAAAAGCAAGTGGTCCACAAATTTGAACTATTTTCATTAAAAGCAACAGCTTTTGCTTAGCTATGTCTTCAAGAATAAAGGGGGAAAAAAACTTATCTAAGCTTTGGGGTGAAGTGGATTAGAGAAAGCTGCCACATCATGGAGAAGCAGTTTTGTGCAGCAGGAGGCAATATAGGGCAAGTACAGACAATAACTGGAAATGCGACTTGGCAGATAGCAACCAGGGGAGTTTTCTGGAGCACGTAAATATTTCTAAGTGATTTTTTAAAATATCAGGGAGAGAAATGGTATTTTGTGCAATCATATAGACTGAGGAACAGATTATTTTAATATGAATATGAATGGTAGAGGTAACCCTGGAAGCTAAGAAAACTTGGGTCATTTTGGAAATAGGTTATATAAGGAAAGCAGTAGATTCCATGGAACAGATCCAATCTGTGTACCTGGGCTTAAAGATTCAAATTAAGGAGATTATTTTGATGGGGGTAGTGTTAGGTTAGGAACATTTGAAAATAAAGTGAATCTTGCTAGGTCCTGGTAACTGAAAGGTTTTTAAGAGGACTAGGTAGATGAGGGAGAAAATCATTAAAAGTAGAGAAAATGCTTCAAATTGAAACAGGAAGGCATGACTCAGCATAGTATGTGCAGACTAAGATGGCTAGAATCATGAGGAAAACAGCTGGACTGGTAGTGTTGAATTGACCCTGGTCTGCCACGTTCATGGAAACTTTCATGACCCTGTCCTCTTATCTAAATTCTTTTGCCCTTGTCCCATTTCTCCAGGGTGCTACTAGATGATATACTAGCTAGTCTGACAAACAAATATAAGCTAGTCAGCTAATGGGCAAATCTACTCTTCCTCCAGTATTTTACCAGTGTTCCTCTATGACGCATACACATTTTTGAGAATAGTCCCTGTGGAGCATATTTTAATTTTGTTTTAAATAACAGAGGACTTTTAGAATCCTAGAAATTACTTTGTAGAGGGAACTGGTTTCTCTAACTCTCTCTAAAAGAGGCAGAGGGAAAGAAACAGGCAGGAGACCATTTAAGAGACCACTGAAATCAGTCTAAAGACAACTTCCTGGGTGGCCGTATTTTCCCAGAGATACTCATTAATTCATTATTTCTCCACTAGAGCTGCTATTACATCCTCTTCCTGCGTCTGTAACTCAGACATGATGTTTTCGTTCTACCTGGACTTTCAATCTGTGCCATATTCCTCCAGTGAGGACACTGTAGACCCTTCAGGGCCAGTCTTTCAAAGTTGGGCAAAGCTGTCGTCAAGGTTACAGAGATGTTCAGGGCTTCTACATCCTGAGACAGGCTCTGCCTCGGCCCTGCTGTCTCCACCTCCCATCAGCCCATGCTGGGGCTCCAGCCACTGCTTTCCTGAGTTTAAGAAGGGCTGCAGGCCAGTAAGAGTGGATAAGAGAAGCTGCATCATGCATTCTGGGCCCTATTGCAGAGAAGACTATATTCCTTATTATGGGGGATAAAAGCCAGAGGCTCTGTTCTCACAGGGCAGACAGGGAAGCCTTCAACAAACTCTCCAGGGACACGGATGTGGCTCAAGCAGTTGAGCACCCGCTTACCACATGGGAGGTCCCAGGTTTGGTTCCTGGTGCCTCCTAAAAAAAAGATGAGCACACAACGAATAGACATGAAGAGTAGACTGTGAGCACAAAACGGGGTTGGGGGGGGCTGGGAATAAATAAATGAAATAAATCTTAAAAACAAAAAACAGAAAACAAACTCTCCAGGCTGAGATCTTTCTAGGGAATACAGACACAAGGCAAGTCACATCGGGCATGTGTGCGTGCGTGCTTGTGCACACACATGCACACACACAAACTCACTATGCCACTTAACTGACCAGCATTTTCCAACAATCACATTTAAATGAAGAGCAAAGGCAGCTTTAAAGGAAATGTTATAAAAGGGCAGCCTAAGGAATATATGTTTGTATGAAAGGAAAGTGGAACAATTTCATTCATTTCCATGTATTTATTTGATCATGGTGATGGGCTTCCAGGCTAACAGTATGGGTTAATTGAGGGTGAGTAGAAAACAACAAAATATTGAAGAAAATGTTATTACTCAGTAACTAGGTCATATGTGAGCATGTAATTGAAAGCAATTTGTACAGGAACTCTTGCAATTTTTCTGGAATCATACAGATGCTCACTATGCATCCCTTGAGTCACATGGCATCTATCAATCCCAGGAGTCTGATTCACCTGATCACCAATGATGGACAAAATGACAGCCAAACTATGGTCTTTGTTTCCTCGAGGCTGCGAGGAAGAGGTGGTACAAAAATAAGTTGTGTATCTATATATGTTCATATACAATCTTGAGTCTAACCTAGATGCTGAGTTATAAATTATGGAAGCATTCAATTATTTTAAATTTAATCTGTGTATTAGCTCAAAGTTGGATGTAATAAGTAAAACAATGGTTTACTTATTGTTGCTGCTTTTTAAGTTTTTTTTTTTTTTAAAGAAGTGAGTGCCTTGTGGCCAGCTGCTCAGGGACTCCTCAAGCATGGTAGCCAGGGCAATTACCCTGGTTATAGCCCTCGAGGGAATGCTTTGACTCAAGTTATGGTCTGCATGGTGAATGCACCCTCACTGAGCTGCCCATGGCTTGGGAAGTTCTAAGCCTGTTAATTTGTTTTCCCTAAAGCACAACAGTATACAGTCTCCCTCCATAAGGGTGTGTCTGTGGGGTAGGGCTCACTGAAGCTGGAGGAAGAGCGCTGCAGGCTTCACCTGGGATTGCTAGTGCCTTGCACTTTCCACACTGCCCCTACTATAGTAAGAAACACTAGAAAGAGGAGCAGGTCTAGCTAAAGCAGCTGAGGTTGTGTAATGGGATGAGTAGCTATTTGGAGGCACTGCCAATCCCTTCCTGTCCCTTCCTTTTTTGGGTGAAAGAAGAGACTTTGCACAGAGTACAGAGGGTTGTAGAAGGGCCGTTATGCTACTGGGGGGCGTTATCCCTATATCCCGTGGAGGGAAACCGGATAAACTTCCCTTCCCTGGTTATGGACAACACTGCCTCTCTCCTACTCTGGTCCATCCGCTGTAACCCAGAGCAGCCTCTTGGACATGCTGGAAGAGCTGCACATTAGAAACTGGACAGAAGCGTAAGCAGGAAGCAATTCAATGCTCGCCTGCTCACTGTCCACCACAGTTCCTGGCTCTTGGGCCATTTCTATGACAATAGTGTCATGTTTTAGACACCTGATAAACAGCTTGACAGAGTTATGTAAATCAAGTTTTTCATCATCTTTTGTATTTGCCAAGTTTAAGTTTAGCTCATTAATAATTAACTCCTAAATATAAATCACCAAGCATGAATTTACATCGAATGTAAACTGAAACTTCTATTTTTACCTAAAATAATAATCAAATAGCTAGCACTTATTATTTGAGGGCTTACTCTGTGTTGTGCCTTGGGCTAAGTACTTTACATGCTTTTATTTTTAAAATGTGATAAGACAACAATCCTAAAAGGTAGGTTAAATTATGTTCATTTTACAAATGAGGAAATTATGGATCAGAGAATGTAAAAACGTGTTGAAGGTCACTCAAGTGTGTGGTATGTATTGGGGCAAAGACTAAAACCTGGATTTAGCTCTGACATCTATAATGCCTCCCTTAAGTCTAGAGTAGTTTAAAATCTGTAGTAAATTAGAGATAGCTCTTTCCAAAATGAGAAGATAGAGACTGAGAGTGGTAGAACTGAAGTTTATAAAATCAAAATTTGCTCATGGAGAACATGAAATGTTTCTTTAGAGCTCGAAATACTGAAATACAAGAATTTCCTCTTTGAATATAAAATAAATTTTGGGGGGACGAATAGACCCTGAAGATTTCTTTATTCTATTAGGAATAGTAAGAATATGAAACTCCAGTGAAAATATTTTGGAATATAAATAGGGTCAGGAAGGGTTTACATGAATTTGTCAATCAGGGAACCCAAGCATTTCCTTTCAAATATTAGATCAAACATGAAATTACATTGTTTTTTGTTTAAAAATAATTAAGTATTATCAATTTCATATGGTTCAATTTGGTTAGAGGCCCATGCCTGGTCTTTATTAATAAAATATATAGACTTTATACATAAATTTAATTTTGGTTCTATTCTCCAGGCCTGAATACAGGATTGCAAGGACCCAATTATCAGATATGGATGAACTGGCTGAGACAGGGGCTCTTTACCTGGGAACCATGTGTCTAGATCTGGGTTACTAGATTTAGCAAATAAAAATACAAGACATCCAGTTAAATTTGAATTTCAGATAAATGATTCATTTTCAGTCTAAGTATATCCCATGCAATATTTGAGATATACTTATCCTAAAAACTGATTTGTTTATCTGAAATTCAAATGTAGGTGTGCATCCTGTATTTTATCTGGCAATCCTGCTCTGGATTGATTTTCAGGTGGGTCCATGACTCCTTGGTAGTATTATGAAACATATTGTGCATACATGTTTATGTCTCTTTTTCAGAGTGGGCCCAGAAGTTCATGAAGTTCTCAAAAAGGTCCATAATCCAAAATAAATCCAAAACTACTGGACTGAGAATAATGCTCCCAAGAAATGAATGGTAATGTAATTCTACCCTCTCCGATGAGTGTGCAAAACCATGAGAAAGTATCTTACTAAATCAAGTTTTTCCTGGTCAGAAACAGATTCCAGATGAAAGCGCCTAGAACTGATTATAGAAATGAGTTGTCACTTTATCTTTAAGAACACTCTTCTTTCCCCTGCTGCTCACCCTTGCCTCCTGGGAGAGACTCTACACAGGGCAAGCTGAAAAGCCATGTGTGCTAAAGTATCACTGTCATGATCATGCCAGAATGAGTAGGGATCCCAGAATGTCTTCTTGCCAAAGGAGCAAATCAGCTGCTCGTGCTCCCAGTCCTGCCACATTCCAGTCCCTGCATCTGTCAGTGCTCATCAGCACAGTCTCCAGGAATAGAAACACCCTGGACTTCTCTTGCTTGCCCGTTTTAAGTAAAGTCCACCTTCAGGGGGATTTTCCACTTTACTGTTTCATTTCCAATATGATGTTTAATATTTAATATAAAACATATTAGTATAGTCTTAAGTACACATTTAAAACAAGAACTATAAGTTAAATAAGAGACTTTTTTTTGGGGGGGTGTTCTATTTTGTCAATAGGTTGTATTTCTGAGAATTCAAAGAGTTCCTTAATTTTTGTGCTACCAATTTAGTTAAATGAAGACATTACATTTTATTTAAACATATCAGATACCAAACATTTAAATGGTTCCTAATAGAAAAAAAGATGGAATTATAAACTTTGTGAACAAAATCTAAGAATTTTACTTTTTATAAAATAAAATAGTGGAAGAAAACATACTTTAAGCTCTAGGTACTTAAAATTATTGTTATAAGTTACAAGCATCGTCACTATCTTGCATTTCTATTACCATGGCATTTTCCCAATACGTCACATTCCTTAGATTTTAAGAAAACATTCTCTGGCTCCCAACTTCAGACATGAAGTCAGGGACATGAACAACCTGACCCAGCTGTGGACTCCTTTCAGTGGGATAGCTTGATAACTACAAACATTCAGACAGCCCACTCCTGCCCACCGCCACACCTCATATGTACTCCCCAATCTGGAAGATAGGAAGTAGTGAGTATGGCCCCAGCTCCTTACCTTCTGTGTGAATTGGCGTTCCTGAGCTGTGATGATGAAGTTTCAGCAGCAGACTCCTCTTAGGAAGCAATCTGTGGAGAGAAAGAAAGAGAAGGAGAAGGAAAACCTAGTGGGGAGCCACCAGCAGCCACCTGACAATCCCCACAGCAGCAAATTTTAGAGTGACCCTTTGTCTTCCCACTGGATAAGGCAGGCTGAACCTGTGCTCTCTTGTGCTCTCCCGTGAAGCAGCAGTTTGAACCCTCCTCTCCCTCTTTGGCCTTCATCTCCAGGCCACGCCAGGGCAGAGGCGGGGCTCTGCTTGGTGGAGAGGGGTTGGGTTTCTTGATCTGCTGTTGTTAAAAAAAAAAAAAAAAAAAAAGTCAAGAGATCAAACAACTTGTGCAGGAGGAAAGAAAATTAATTAGGTGGGTATTTAATTGTTGGAAGCAGGGAGTAGACAGCACTTGGTAAGAATGTAAGGCTATAGATAAAAGTTGCTTCTAGAAAGGTAAATAGCCTGGTCACCTCAGGTCCTTTGAGGAGATTGTGGTTATAAATAGACTGTTCTTTAGAAGAGGAACACATATTTACCAGGACATGGTGCTTTCTATGGCCTTTCACATAGGACACCAGCATAATTAGAGACAGCTTAGAGTTCAATAAAGTGAGGTTAATGACCAGTCCTTGATTATCCAGTGATCCATAAGAAGGTCTGAGGTTAACACCTGCTCTAGCACACATGCAGATCGGGGAATATCTATTTTGGCAACACTTCATGTGAAAAGAAACTCAGAGGATTATAATAGACCACAAGCTTGTATAGTTGATATTAGCCAAATGGCTGAGAAGCAATTGGACCACAAACTTTTAATAGGTATTCCAAGGGTGTGAAATGTCTGCTAAAAAAGTTAACATGATATTAGGCTGCAAAAATAGAAAAATAGATCATGGGAAATAAGTATTCTAATTATTCTTCATTAGTCAGATGATATGTTAAACATTGACTTTGCTACCTTAGCACACAGGAATTACTCTGTGTCTTGAGAAAGGTGACTGGAAAGAGGAGGGCTTCAGAAATTATTCACATCATAGACAGATGAGACTCCTGAGTGCAAATGTTTTGAGGGCTGTTGTCTAGAAAAGGGATTTGATTAAAAAATTTTGTAGTCTCAGATGGCAAAAACTAGGCCTCATGGTAGAAATTCTAGGGAAATAAATGTAAAATAAGGAAAAATTCTGACAACAATTGGGTTCTAATAATGAAAATGGCAGCCTTGTGAAGGAGCCAGTTCTCTAAGATTGGAAAGGTCAAAGTAGAAGAAGCTATACCTTCTTCTGGTATAGTATAGAGGAGGTGGGGTTGGGCTGGATCATCTCTGATATCTTTTTAGCTCTAAGACACTGTGATTCTAGTTCTCCTGACACCTCTCAACCCATTGAATGGCATCTTTCTTAGTTACCACTTCTATTTGAATTCCAGCCAGCTTTTTAGCAGAGAAAACTAATTGATTTTATTTTTAATTCTTTACTTTCAACTGTAGAGCTCGAGCCCAGGACTTGTCAGAAGCAAGAATAAATCAGAGTTATTTATTCTGTGATTCACATGAAGCTAATAGAAAACCACTTCCATGTGACCTGGACTATCTTGATTCAATAAGTAAAGAGCCAGAGCATTCAACCCTATTCTAATCATGATAAAAATCAGCCTTAAATCAACATTTATGGTAATTATGATATGATGATGGAAAGGTCCTTCAAGAAAATACTATATACCAAGATTATTGTCTACAAGAGTTCAAGCCTATTAATTCCAGTTCTACTGGAATAACACTGAAACATATTTTCAATAGAATATCAATTGAGGTAGAAGTATAAACACAAATGGAAGAATAAATGGCAAAAATGGAAAATCTAAGAGACCTTTAAATTAAAAACATTTACAGAGAGGTACCAAATGCAAGCATTCAACTATTACTGTGGCTGATATGCTGGAAACATAGGGGAATGGGACATGGGTGGAAAAGGAGCCAGACAGCAGCCTGTAGTGTACATTAAGAATTTGGTCTTAGTGTGTGGAGACTCACATAATGAGCAGGAAGGTGTTGTACTCCCATCCTGGGGAGTCCTCCTATGTTCTTAAATAGAGGAGTGGGAGTCTCTGGAGAGCATAGGCAGTGCCTAATAGGGGAAGACAGGCCAGTATGTCAAACCCTCAATATTGTTGCAAGTAACCATGAATTTTGTTCTTCAAGGAGTAAAGCTTGGTGGTTGCCATGGGTCCTGAGGGGTGGGGGAGGGAGGAATAGAATAGATGAAACGTGAGGTATTTTTTTGCGGGGATGGAATTGTTCTACATGATCTTGCAATGATGGATACAGGCCATGTCAAATTTCACCAAAATACATAAAAGTGTATGGTCCAAAATGTAAACCACCATAATGTAAATCATTGACCACAGTTAGTAGCAATATTTCAATATTTGTACATCACTTGTAACAAATGTACCATCCACATGTAAAATGTTATTAAGAGGGGGAAGGGGAAAAAGGGAAGGATGTTAGGTATATGGGAATCCTTTATATTCTGTATGTGACTTTTCTGTAACCTAAAGCTTCTTTGAAGACGAAATGAAAAAAACTAAGACACTGGGGGAAAAGAAAATGTCACTGTACATACAAGACAACAGATCTTACAGTGATGAAAGACATGATGTCAAAAATTTTCTTAAATTTTATATTTCTTAAATTTTAAAAAAAGTATTTTATTTATTTTAAAACTATCATTATTATTTCATTTTCTTATTAATTGATTTAGTTATTTTGTTTGCTTCATTTTTGAAGAAGTTTTAGATCATGAAGGGTTACAATTTTGGCAGGGGAGGATCATTGGGTATCAGTGATGGGGGATGCATGGGAGGAGTTTCACCTGGGGTATACCTATAAGGCATATGAATGTGTTTAAGGGTTCATCGGGCATTATCATGGTTGGTGGAGAGTCACACAATAACTAAAAGTATATCGGATTCCCATCCATTCTCTAATGGGACAGCGAGAACTCCCCGAGTACAGGGGCAGTGACTAGTGAAGGAGGATGGACCATTGATGGGCCCTTAATGTTGATGACTGTAGTGATGAACCTTTACTTTTGAAATGAAACATAGCTTAGTATTATAGGGTGCCTAAAAGTTACCTCCTGAGAGCCTCCTTGTTGCTCTAATGTGAACTCTCTCTAAGCCAGACTCAGCATATAAAGGTATTACCTTCCCCTCAGTGTGGAACATGACTCCTAAGGATGAGCCTCCCTGGCACCGATGAATCACTACCAAGGGCCAGCTAGCAATACAACTGGAGGAGGACTTTGACTAAAAAGGGAAGAGGGTAAAGACAACTGAGTTTATATGGCTAAGAGACTTCAAGGTGAGTCGGGAGATTGTTCCAGAGGTTATGCTTATGCACATCTCAGCAGGATCTCATTGACTGCCAAAGTAAATATTGCCTCAAATAGCAGGACTCCTGAGGGCTCTGGAGACATCCAGACACTATAGGCAGGGCTGACAGCTCAGGAGTTTGGCACCCTGCCGGTGGGCCCTACTTTGGAATTTATGCTCCCCAGTGTGACAGAGTTGGACACAGTTGTAGTTTCCTTACACATGGCTCTTCTGCCCCTTCTATTTGAACCTATAGTTAGTACTAGAGCTGATAGGTGTATATCCAAGAGACTTAAATCTTTGGGCTGTTCATTTGCTGGTTGGGCCCTGAATCTCAGCAGAGTTGCAACACCTACTCTCCAGTTCATTGGACTCACCAAGGACAAATAACACGGAGATGATGATGGGCAACGACCATTTCAAGGAATAGAGAGAGTCTGCAACTGTGGACAAGATGGTCCCATCCATCTGCCCCATGGGATCTGAGCCCCCTCTCACTTAGAAGCATCCCGGAATCCTCAGGATTGGGGAATGAACGATGGACTAGAGTAGACTTCCTGTGATTCTTATTGTGATTCTGGCAATGGAAGAACTTTTATCATTGATGTGGTGGCAGTGGCTGCCGGAGGTTCTGAGGGGAGGGAGAGGAAAAACTGGTGTAATATAGGGGCATTCTTGGGACTTGGGAGTTGTCCTGAATGATGTTGTGATGACAGATGGAGGCCGTTGTATATCTTGTCATAACATACAAAATTATGTAGGAAAGAGTTTTAACTACAATGTAAACTATAATCCATCCTTAGTGGCAGTGCTCCAAAATGTGTTAATCAATTGGAACAAATGTACCACACTAATGAAGGATGTTGTTGAGTGGGAAAATGTGGGAGGGGTAGGGAGCAGGACATATGGGAATCCCCTATATTTTTTATATAACATTTATGTTATCTAAGTATCTTTTAAAAAATTTAAAAAGTATATAAAAAAGAAATAATTTTATTGAAACACACACATACACAAAAAAACCCCAATAAAATAAAACAAATGAAATCTAGTTTTTTCATATATGTAATGACCTCCCAGAACATTTTCAAAGATTTTACTTATACTGGTGTCACAGTAAAGAGAGGATGTTGAGTGAGAGAGACACTTGGGATGCTGCTAAAATAACACGTATCCCTCCTGATACAATATTTTATGTGTGATATTTTGCTTGTTTATCATCTGCATGCTCCCCATAACAATGTTCTGTGAATACAACATTTTGTCTGGTCTATTTTTACAGTATATATGTGTTATATATATTGTGCCTGATACCTACCAATAACCCCAAAATATTTGTTGAATAAATGAATTAAGTAATTTAAAAAAAAGGAATTTGGTCTTTATCCTCAAGGAACTGGGGATCTACCCATTGAAGCTTATTTTAAAAAGTAGTACCGTGATGAGATTGCATTTTAGAGAGAACACTCTGACAAATGAGGGCAAAACCTTAGCAGACTTTAGAGGTTTAGATAGAAACTTAGTAAATAAGTTATCAATACAAACTGGGGTGAAGTAGGTGGTATGGGTGTTTTGAGGAGAGAGAAGGTGTCAAATTGTCTAGAGGAATGGAGGAGAACAGGAACTAGGATTGCTAGGCGGGATAGAAGCCCACTTGAAGTGAATGTTAGACTGAGACCTGTCAGCATGCTTGTATGTTTTTCCTGAGCCAAGTTCAGCTGTGGAGAAGCTAGAGAATTAACTGGAGGAGGGGTTTTATAAGGCAAGTAATTTATGTCTCTTGTTAATGTCTGTCTTTCCTCCCCCAACTTTCCCCACCCTTTGCTATACCCAGCTCAAAATTAAGTTCTATAAGTGCAGAGATCTTTATATATTTTGTTCACTGGTGTATCCCAAGTGCCTAAAACAGTGCCTGCACAAATGAGATGGTAAATAATTGTTCACTGACTGAACAAGTAAATGAATGAATAAATGACTGAATAAGATGAGAACGATGAAGTTAGAGGGCAAGAGAATTAAGGGTGTATGCAATGAGAGGGTTATAATGGCAGACCATGAAACTGAGCTGGGTAGGAAGTTGAAATGAGGTCCTGAGAGCAGGGATTTCTTCTTGTTTGTTACTACAATCCCAGAACTGAGATTCAATGCCTCGCATATTTATTGAATGAAATAAATATATATTGAATAAAAAATAATACTGGCAACACAGTAAAATGCAAAAGATGAAAATACCTATCAGTTCTTCCCATTCTCTTGTAGCCATCCCCTCTCTATCTGCTGGCTCATTTCCACCACAATTTAATGGTACTCAGGCTCTCATATTTAAAAAACAAACACAACAAGCAAAACCCTTCCTTAATCCCGTTTTCCTTCCAGTTAATGCAATATTTCTGTCCATTTCTTTATAGCCAAACTTCTCAAATGTATTTTTTATCTCTATACCTGCTGTCTCTATCTTATTGCTTCCCATTCACTCAATTCAATCCTACCAGTCTTCCCTGTTCACCCTTATAACAGAATGCTTTTGCTGAAGTCACCAGTAACCTCTGGGTCATTAGAGTTTTGGACATTTCTCAGTGTTTATCTTGTTTGACCTTTCCACACTATTTCAGGCAGTTGGCCAACTACTTATGATCTCAAAGTACACTCTCTTATGATGTCAGTATACACTAGAAGCAGGTCAAACTAAAAACTGAACTTCAGGGACTGAAGTTGTCTTAAAGTTGTTCTTTAAGTGGCAGCTAGAAAGTAAATCATGACTTATCAACTTGCACTGTAGCATGAGAGGTTTTAAACATGTACCCTCATATTTCTAAAATTTGGGTTCCCTGAGATATGCACTTTAATTTCATGCAGAAGAAAGAAAAGGTTAAGAAAGAAAAACTTCTGTCAGTGTTTGTATTCTTAGGAAATGAGACTGGAGAAGATGTTTCTTTGTTTAACAAAGGTTATAGCAAGTCTTTGGTTGTGCAAAAGATCATCAAGGAGCCAGAAAGGCCAGAAGCTAATTAGGCAATGGAAAAGTGAAGTTGATTGCCTTTACTTCCAGCCGCCCAAAGTCTGAACCCTTTCCTGTGGTTGTGCATTTTCCCACTGTATGAGATTGGATGGGAAGCAGAGCCTGTCACCCACTATAGAAGCTGAAGAGGCCAGATACTTGATTTTCCAGGCTTCTTTACATCTGGAACATGGATGGGCACAAGGTATGGATTTCACTAATCAGATGCCTGCAAACCAGAATTGAAGTTGGGAGCTAATGATGCAAATAAACAGAGCAGAGAGGAAGCCATTCTGACAATGGAGGTCAGATGGCTGAGTAGCTTCAGTAACATATGGTTTGCAGAACCAGCATGGACAGTGGGGCCAGTGGTGGTATCTGGGTCCAGAGCTGGAGGCTTTGGTGCATTAAGCTATGGCTTCCACCAGTAACTATGATATTTTCAATGTGGTATTTTCAGTGGTGTCTTCAATGGCAACTGTGGTGCCTCCAATGAGCTCAGTGACTAGCTCTTGGCTTGTGCCCTTGCTGCAGGCCCTTCCTTTGTTTCCTTCCCTTTTTTGGACTGGTTCTCTGGTCCTTCAGCAAGGACTCTGTGAGCCACTGGTACCCTTTCAGTAGATTTCTTTCCTCCTTAGTTACTCAGTTTTATCTATCAAGGTCCTCCAGAGAAACAGAGCCAACAGAATATATGCATATATAAAAAGAGATTTATTACAAGCAATTTGCTCATGAGATTGTGGGGGCTGGCAAGTTCAAATTCCGTAAGGCAGCCTAGAGACTGAAATTCCAGTAAGGGTGATGTTGAAGTCTTTAGCCTAAATTCTTTAATCTGAAAACTCAGGAAGAAGTGGAGGGTGTAGTCTTAAGACAGAATTCCTTCTCATCTTTGGAACTCTCAGTCCTTGCTCTGAAGACTTTCAACTGATTGAATGAGGCCCACCCACATTATTGAGGGTAATTTTTTCTTAAAGTCAACTGATTGTAAATGCTAATTCCATCTATGAAATACCTTTACAGTAACAACTAGGCTAGTTTTTTTGTTTGTTTGTTTGTTTTTTTAATCAAACTGGACACTATAACCTAGTTAAAATGTCATATAAATTAACTGTCCTATCAGTTGAATAATTCAGGGATTCAGCTGCTCTGGATAATAAAATAAGGAGACCTGAGGAAGAACAGCTGAGAGGAGGCAGCCCTGGAAAATGAGGCAACCATAGATATAACCTGAGGCTTGAGGGAAAGAGAGGGTGAGCCTCATGGTATGAAACTGTAATCTGTGGGAAAAAAAGAATCAGTGAGGAATTTCTCATGGCAGGGTAGCTAAAGGATTTGTAGTAATCATGATGCCTAATGATCCATTTTCAGATGTTTGCATTTCTGGGTAATAAATGTTCCCCATGGCACAAAAGTTTCAGTAAAGTCTGCCATATGTGAATTCCCTGGTGGGTGTTTTGAGTGGAAATCAGTGAAAAGTCACCCAGGTTGGCACAGAGCAGGGCAAAGATGATGGGAGGGCTGTGAGTTGAGGTGGGAGGGAGTATTCAACAGACCAGTTACTTGGAGTCAGCGGTGACAAACATGAGCTTGAGGCTGTATTAATCTTGATTACTAGCTTTTTAAATTAATGATTTAATATCTATAGATCTCCAAGGTGACCAAGGTCCACCTATACATCTGTTACTCCTAGATAATTCTGACCCCAGCCTCTTACAAATAAACAACCTCAAACTTGCCGTGGTGGTACTTTCAAATTCAGCCAGCCAATCTCACATTAGGGACCCCTGCCTCACTTGTACGAGCTTTGCACAGAAACCACACTAAAGAGACGGTGCTGTGCACTCTATCTGCACCGACCCTGGTGTTTTCTCTGTGTGGCCCTGTTGGTGAGATATATTGTTCCCAGGGAATTCCGAATAGAATAAGTCTTCAAAATTCTTCCAGTCTCTCTTGCATGCGATCTGTACCTGGCCTTACCATACCTCACACAAAGAGAGACATAAGGAAGACACTGGGCAATTCCCTCAAATCCTGGTGAGGGCATGGAACTTCTCAAAGGCTATGATTTAGAAAGTTCAAGTCAACTTTATTTAAATATCAAAAAGGCTTCGAGAGCTCAGTTGACATCTGGGCTACCCCAGTATTGAAAACTCTGTCTTCATTAAGATTGGTCACAAGGAGAAAACAAATGCTGCTTCTCATTTTTTTGTGTGCATGGGAATACTAATGTTTACATGAAAGAGAAGTTGTTAGTGACATCTCCAAAAACAAAAACAAAACAAGGGACAGGCAGAGATAGAAGAGTCTCTCTTCCAAGAATTTTCAGATAAAAGGCATGAAACATTGCCTCTTCAAGGGCAAACAGAGGGATATGTTTTATTATTTCAAACACATAGTTTTTAAATAGGAAGATAAGTCCACCCAAGAACACAAATATGTTCAAAGTTCCCATCAAACTCTTACTTTTGGAAACCAAACATAAGGTTGATCAACAAAGTAAAAACTTTCATGGAGACTGTTAATTCAGTGAATTCATACAGCCTCTTCCAATAGTGCCTGGAAGTGCCAATTGTGCTTGGACTGTGTTCGGTATAGTTAAGTGAGTCTTGGCCTAAGTGGACACTCATAAGCCATATGCTCTGTTGTGACATTCTGAAGCCAGCAGTGCTGTTTGGGTATAAAGACACACTTGTAAAAGAGAAAACATATTCATTGCAAGCATTTCTAAAAGTATGATGTAATTTTTAAAACACAGAATATGGTTCTCTAATGATTGTAATTATAAATATATTAATATTTTATATTTTAGGTATTAAATAGTAAACTTAATCTATATTTTGAATGTTGAATACTAACTCTCATGTGGTGTAGCACCACCATAGGATCTACTCTTCTAAAATGTAGATGCCTATTATTCAGAGTACTTGCTTTCCTGGCAGGGTACTTGGCTTAATAAAAATTAGAGACTGGTACGTCTGGTCACTTTGAGTTAAAATGATAGATATTACTTTCTTTATTAACAAATTTTTAATTTTGTTTCTTCTCCATCAGTTACCTTTTTCTTGTGAGACTCCTTTCCTGACCAGCCCTCCCCGCTCCCCACCCACCTCCCAGACTGTTAGGTGCCCTCTTCTGTGTTCCCATAATGCCATGGATATATCTGTGTCACATGGCACTTACTACATATAAGTATGTGTTTTTCTCCTTCCTGGTCTGTGAGATCCTTGGGACAAAGTCCTTGTGGTATAGTTTTTGCATCTCTGTACTTAGAATGGTGTCTGGTACATAGTGCTCAAAAAAGTTTGTCACTTTGCTTGCAGTAATGACCTTCTAACTCTGGAATTATACAAGATGAAAATATACTTTGTATTAAACCCAAAAGATCACCTCTCATTAGTCCCTAGTTTTTTGTGTCAAATTACATAAAAATGGTAATTAAAAGACTAAAAAACCCCTTTCATTCACTGCCCCAGATAACTGATCTGTTCTATTCTTGTCTGCCACATTCTCCATTTTCACTTGCCCAACTATAGGCTGAGCTTTGACTCCATTAAAATATTTTTCCTTTGCTTCACCACGATCAAGAGCTATTTAATTATGGAAGATTTGTAGAAGCTGAAAGGAGAGATGTGATCATTTTTTTGTAAGGTTTTAGCAATTATTTTTTATTCCTGCTCTCTTTATTTAAAAGAAGGCTAGCAATCATAAAATTTTGAAAAAATTGTGGCTCGTGCTCATGCAAGTTGGGACCAATTATATGCTGTCTCAAAATGGCTTTAGATTGCAACAGTTTCTGAACAGAAGAATTTATTAAAACTATTTTCTGTAGGCTTGACAGCATCTCTAAGTTCTTTCAGACAACACAGTGTCTCCTTACTATCTGGAAAACAGCTGGAAAGAATATGATGATCAAAAAATGCCTCTCAGCTGCTAACATAGGTATTTTAATTTCCTTATTCTGAAATCCCTGGTCTTTTTACATAGGTGGTCTCTTCACATCCTCACTCTTTGTTTACACATTTCAGTCAAAGCTAGTTCCTAAGCAGGTAAGCAGAAAGACACAACAATAGATGACGGGTTAACCAGGATGGAGGAAAATGAATGAAAATGAGGCAAAGGAATTCCAAAAGCCTTTCAGTTTTCTATCATTTAGGGCAGGAATATCAATTTCTGAACACCAGAGGACTCAAATGTTGCCCTGAAGGCCAAATTTGGCTTGCTTGAGTGTTTTATTTGGCTTTTACAGTGTTTTTATTTTTTATTTTATTGAGCTAATATTTAAAATTAAGGGGTTTTCCATAGGAGTACATCTCTTTGGCTTTTCATGAACAATGATAAAATCTAACAATACTGGCAAAAACAGCTGAAGCTGAGTGGGGCTGCCCCATTTTGATAGGGTATGTGCCCCTCACTTTTCAGTTTCCACCACCCACACATGGTTTGTACTCCATCTACCCCTGGATGGCTTTATTCATTTCTGCCTGGTTATTGGAGGCAATTGAGTTTGCCATGCCTGCCACAGACTTATGAAGAGCTTCACATCAACCTATGGCAATTTCTAATTGTTATGCCATTTTTTTTTTTTTTTTTTGAGGTACTGGGGATTGAACCTAGGACCTTGTAAATGGGAAGCAGGTACTCAACCACTTGAGCTACTTCTGCTCCCCTGTTACGCCATTTTGAAATTAGAAACAACTTTATAAAAGTCACTCCCTTGAGTTTAAGATTAGACCATAATATCTGCAATGAGCAGTCACCTAACCACTTCTATCTTTGCAGTGACAGGGAGTTTTCTGCTGTACTAAGAGGATCCTCTTGATTTTTAATAAATGCTATTATTTTAAAGGTATTCTTTGAGATAAAATCTTCCTTCCTTTTACCTATTAGAGGTAACTCTGTTCTTAGAAGTTATACAAAATGCATCTATTTATGATATTTTTGGTGGCCTGATTATGCTCATGTATCCAAAATGGTTAAAAGTTTTATTTATTCACTTATTCATTCACTCATCCATTCAACAAAAATTTGTTGAACCATGTCTTAATCCCTGAAAGCAGAGCCTGAGATAGGCATTTTATTTGGGAAATGACCTAAGGGAGCAGAAATAAAGGCCAGAGGACTGAAAAACACAGGAGAGAAAGGCAGGAGAGGGATGCACTACAGAGTTGACCAGTACAGTGCTACTATGCTCCAACCCGCTAGACCTCCTAGAAGCTCTATGAAGTGGATTTCATGACTGCCCTCCCAGAGCATGGAGAAAGAAGCATTTATACGTCGTTTTTTGTACCTCACTGGTGAAGGGTGGCTCTGTGGGCATTAACGCTGTGCACTTTGCCTATGCATGCTTGTGTAACAAGTGGGTTCCGGCAGCAGCCCAACATCTTAGGCCAGGAAGCTCCAAGGCAGGAAGGGAGAGGAAATGGTCTGGACCCAGGTGAGGCACTGCCAGATTACATCTGCATAAAGTGGGTGGAAGTTTGCACAGAACTGGCTGTTGAGGCAGAGCCTGAAGTAGGAGGTAGGCTTGAAATGGTGTGGATTGGAGCAGAGGAGCATTTCTACACACAAAGGCACTGAACTAGGCACTGGGGGTGGAGACACAATGGTTAGTAAAAGGAGGCACAGTCCCTTTCTTCATGGAATTTACAGATGCACGTAGGAGCAAGCAGCAGCAGCTGCAGAACTGTCATGCTGGATGTGCATGGTTTGCCACCTAGTTTGCCATATGAACTAGGTGAGAACTAGGCGAGCTGTGTTTCTCCAGGGAAAAGGAGACTGCACTGCATTATTGGCAGGTGATGAGTCATCAATGAGAATTTTTAACTTCTGCTTTTACTTTTAGAATAATCTTTTAAAAATTATTTAAGCATACCTGGGTTATCTGTGTGACCCACCTTATCACTGGACACTGCAATGCCCACATTTTCATATGTATTTATGATCACAATGTACAAAGAAATGTTTTGTATATACTACAATGGTATATTTTTCAGCCATAAAAACAAATGAAGTTCTGATACATGCTACAACATGGATGAACTTTGAAGACATCATGTTGAGTGAAATAAGCCAGGCACAAATAGACAAATATTATATGACTCCACTTATATGAAATAGATAGAACGTGCAAATTCATAGAGACAGAAAGTAGAGCACATGTTACCAGGAGAAGGGAGGGAGGAGAAATGGGGAGCTAATGCATAAATAGTGTTGGGCTTGTTTGGTACAATGAGAAAGTTCTGATAATGGATGGTAGTGAGGGTAGTACAACATTGTGAATGTGATTAATGCCACTGAAATGTATACTTGGAGTGGTGGAGATGGGAAATTTTATGTTTTATATATATTTCCACAATTAAAAAAAAATGAGAGACTACAGAGACAATGGCAATTAAATGCAATAGATCCAATGCAGGCTATAATAATGGAGGATAAAATGCTAAAAAGGATAGTAATGGGACATGTAGAAAAATTGACTATAGATTCTATGCATTATATCAATGTTAAATTTCTTGAATTGGATAACTGTATGTTAGATGGTTGTATTAGTCAGCCAAAGAGGTACTGATGCAAAATACCAGAAATCAGTTGGGTTTTATAAAGGGTATTTATTTGGGGTAGAAGCTTATGGTTACCAGGCCGTAAAGCATAAGTTACTTCCCTCACCAAAGTCTATTGCCATGTTTTGGAGCAAAATGGCTGCCAACGTCTGTTAGGTTTCAGGCTTCCTGAGTTCCTCTCTTCCTGGGACTTGCTTCTTTCCGGGCTCAGCTCCTTTGCTATCTCCACAAGGCCAGCTGTAGACTATCAGGCAAACAGCTTCTTTCTCTTCCCGGGGCCTTTTCGCTTTCCTCATGACCAAGCTCCTCTGTGTGCTTATTTCCCAGGGCTCCAGCTCAAAAACTCTGACCTCTCTTCGCTGCAGTGCAGTTTCTCTGTGAGTCCCCGCCCACCAAGGGGGCAGGTACTCAATGCCTACTGATGTGGCCCAATCAAAGCCTTAATCATTATTTAATTAAGTAAAAGCAAAATCTCTGTGTCCAATATAAGCTAATATGCCCAGAGGAAAAGACCAAATCCAATATCTATTTTTGGAATTCATAAATAATGCCAAACTGCTATAGTGGTACATAAGTATATATAGGAAATATATATGGTACTATTAAGTGTTAAAGGAGCATGATATATACAACCTACTCTCAAATATTTAGGTAATAGATATGTAAACAGATAGATAGAAAGATGGATGAATGGATGGATGGATAGATAGTCAAATGTGACAAAATATTAAAATTGGTAGAGCTGGGTATCTGGGGAGTAGTTATGTTAGAGTTCTTTGTCTGGGTTTTGTAATATTTTCACCACTGTTCTGTAAGTTTGAAATTATTTAAAATAAAAAAAAAGAGTAAGAAACACTGTTTCAATTATCTGTTGCCACACAGGAATCCAGGCCCAGTATGTAAAGAGTTGCATTCTTGTTTTTCAAGAAAAGCAGGAAATTCAGCCTCTCATGTGAAATATTCTAATTTTTAAAACTAATTCTTTTTTCCAACACTGTACATGATAACAAAACAGAATCATAGCCCACAAGTTTGCATCTCCTACTTTTGCGTGTCATTGGACCTCAGATCATTAACAAGGCATTGTTATCTACGTAATGGCCAGAGTTTCACTGCAACTTAAGCACTTGAAGGAAATTTGCTTTGTGTGATGGTGACCTTGAAAGCCCTAATGTATAAAGCTAATAGAAAGGGTACAAAGGTAAACTCAGAAGGAAGAAAGAGGCAGACTGGACCACTGGTGTGAGCTCATGAGAGAATTTTTGTTCTGGAGCAGCATGGGAATGAGGGTTGACGGCTGTAAGGACCATGGCATGCTAGTGTGATGCTCAGCTTTGGGAAACATGTCTGAGTTTGTGACAGTGGATCTAAATAGCAATCTCCTCATGGCTCAAGCAAGGGCATCCTTGTGGCGGTGTGTGAGCAGGATGTGCTAAACTGCAACATCATATGACTGCAATGAGTATAATGATGGTAAAGGGGCTTTGAAATTTCAGCCAGATGTTCAGATATAGAAGTGGTGCTTTTTTGACCTAGAAAACCCTTCTGATTTGGAAAATTTGGGAGTTTTTGGATGTGGAGAGGGCTAAAGAGGGAGATACTAGATTATAGAAGAGGCTGCTGATTACCTACCCTAGCATCTGTTGTTTGTTTGTTCGTTTGTTTTCCTTTTTCTTTAATGCTCCCCAAGTTTTAATTCAGCACACTACTACCACTTGGAATAAAGTCTCCCTTTCCCAGCTTCTCTTGCAGCTAGATGTGGTCATGTGACTAAGTATAATTTAAAGGGCAGAGGAAAGCAAATTTAAAAAAAGTTCAATAGTGCCAACACTACCTATTTATATTTTAAATCAGCAATCAGTGTAAAACATCTAAAAAAACCCAACAGGTACTCTCTAAAACTACAACAGCATAACAACAGAGCTTAAATCTCCTACTGTATGGGATTTGCAAAGATAATAACTGAGCAGGTAAAATGTCATCATTTTTTTATTCTCTGAGCCAATAAGGTTACTATTTGTTTTATACCCAAACAAAAGCATTGCAAAAATAATGGTACAGAGTCTCCTGAAAAGGTTGGCTTATGAGTTAGAGAGACCTAAATTCCAATTAGGAAAGAGATAATTCAAACAAGAAAACAGACAGAATTAAGAAGACTGAGCAATGACTTTTCTCCCATCCTTGGTGGTTCAATAGAATTCAAAGCTTCTGCATGGAACAAACCAGTAAACAAACTGGTAAATTTAACCTGGCACCTCTTAATTACTATAAATTGTAGATCAATAGTAACAGGAACAGTTTTGGGAATCTAAAAACAAAAAAAATACTTTCACATTACAAACTATCCTATGAAAATCAGGTAGCCAGAAAACTGTTATGTGACCCTTAGAGGAAATTTAAGATGGCGCTGTATTGATCAGAAAGCTAAAGAGAGCAAAGACAGAGGATTCCTATGGAGAAAGTTCTTGGAGAGCTGTGCTATTTCCCTTTTTGGGAGGAAGAAGTGTGAAGTGTGCTCCCCCCTTTTCTCAATCCAAGTGCTAAAGGCTTTGAGGGAAATAAGTTGAGGAGCTTGATCTCTGTCCTCTGGAATTTAGTGGACTAATGCCTGGTCTCTGAGGATGGCTCTTCAGGTGGTACACTGCACAACTCTAGAAGGTACCATTCATAAAAATGACAAATGTTCACAATATGTACAACTGTATCTGGAGGCCCTGGCTGTCTGACTGTCTAATAGGTAAGCTATTGTGGCTGGAAAAATGAAAAGGAAGGCACTGTGACAGAGCTGTACTTTCATCGACATTGGGACAAGGATGTGGGAGTTTTCTGCCTGGGTGAGTCATCCATGTGAGGGAGCTGGCAAGCAATCCCCACCCCCTACCCCCAGACACACACTGTCTTAGTTTGTCAAAAGGCTGCTGATGCAAAGTACCAAAAAATGTGTCGGCTTTTATAAAGGGGATTTATTTGGGCTAAAAGCTTACAGTTCTGAGGCTGTGAAATGTCCAGATCAAGGCACCATCAGAGATGCTTTCTCAACAAAGTCAGCTGCTGGTGATCCTGGCGTGTTGCCACGTGGAGATCAGGCAAGACAGTGAATGACTCTGCCGGTCTCTCCACGTTCTCCTTGAACTCAGCTGTGGCTGACCAGTCATCTCTCCCTGGGCCTTGGCACCTTGAGCCTCTTGGGGCTTCTTTCCTTGAGCTCACTTGTGGGCACCCAGGCACATGGCAGGGCTTTTCTTCTCAGCTTTAAACTGCTCTGTGGGCCCAGCCTCTTGAGGGCTTTGTGCTTAAGCAATCCTTGAGTACTCTCACACATTACAGGATCAAAAATGGCCAAGCTCCCTTTTCCTGTCTCTGTCTCTCTCTGTCTCTGTCTCTGTCTCTGTCTCTCTCTCTCTCTCTCTCTCTCTCTCTGTGTGTGTCTCTGTTTATATCAGACCCAGCAAGAGGGCTGAGACCCAATCTGGCTCACTCTCACTGACGTAGTCCTGTCAAACGTCTCTCACACCCACAGGAATGGGTTAGTTCAAAAACATAATCTTTCTCTTTTGGGGATTCATGAAAGAACTTCAAACTGTCACACACACCAACAAGGCCTTTTGGAGTTGCAAACTGCTGGAAGCCTGAGGGTTGAGTGTTGGCCGTGAAAGTAAGCAGGCAGAGGAGTTATTGCCTTCCCCATGGAGATTGCTGTTGAGAGTCCTCCACTGGAAATTGCCCATTGGGAATCTCCACAAACTCAGAAAAGTACCCCATCAGAGAGTCAACGCTGAACACCCACCAAGTCCAATGAGCAGAAATACCTGATCACAAAGATACCCTTTCCCCTAAACTTCCTTGCCCTGGCCAAAACCTGGAGGGGTTGGAGAGGGCAGCTAGTGAGGAGAGGCATTGGAAGAGGAAAGAGAAGCCAACTATGCACTCCCCCACATTTCCTGTACTTCTGACTCCCAAGACCCCACTCCAGGCTTCTTGGCCTGAAGCAGGCATGAGGTAGGTGTGATGGTTAAGCTCATATGTCAACTTGGCCAGGTAATGGTGCCCAGTTGTTTGGTCAAGCAAGCACTAGCCTAATTGTTACTGTGAGGACATTTCCTGGATTTAAATCATTAGTCAGTTGATTATGTCTATGGCTGGTTACATCTGCAATCAACTGAGGGATTGCCTTCAGCAATGAGAGACATCTCATCCAATCAGTTGAAGGCCTTAAAAGGAGAAGTAATGATTTCAGCAGTCAGAAAAGAGAATTTTCTTCTTTACCTCAGCCAGTCAGAGTTCTTGGCTTACAGTTTGCCCTACGGAAGTTAGACTTGCCCATTCCTACAGTCATTTGAGACAATTTTATAAAATCTCATAATATTTACTGATATCTCCTGTTGGTTCTGTTTCCCTAGAAAACCCTGGCTAATACAGCTGGGGAGGGGAAATTTTTGGAATTTGAGTCTTACACTAAATGGAACATCTTAATAACTAAAACAAGACTTTTCTTAAGACCAGAAATGATGAGAGAACATTTAACACTTAAGAGTGACTGGGAGTGTTGCTTGAGACTTCATGTAGGGTGTATTAGTCAGGGTTCTCTCAGGAAACAGAATCAACAGGAGATATCTGTCAATACTATGAGATTTTATAAAAGTCTCTCACACAGCCTGGACTTGTGGGGATGCACAAGTCCAGGTTCTGCAGGCAGGCTGCAAACCAGGGGCTCCGATGAAAGTCCAATGAAAGGTTCTTGATGAGTGTCTGGGAGAAGCTGGCCGCCCAAAGATGAGCTGGGAAATTGTCTCCGAATGTTGAAATCATTTCCCTTTTAAGGCATTCAACTGATTGAATAAAAGTGTCATCCATTGCTGATGCAATCTCCCTGATTGATGCAGATGTAATCAGCCATCCACGCAGTAAACTCGCTGGTGATCGAAGTCCATAAATGCTCTTGTATTACAATTAGCCCAGTGTTTGCTGGACCTAACACCTGGACACAATTACCTGGCCGAGTTGACACATCAACCTAACCATCACATAGGGACAGGGAAAGAGGCAGCCACATAATAGGTATAAATGAGGAGAGGTTGGAGAGGATACAATAAAGTTTCTCTTTGTGCCCTTTGAGCTCCATGTCTTAGGTAGCCAGACAACATGGGGAATTTTTGGAAGAGACGCCTATCTCTACCTGAACTATTTTATTTTAACTTGAAACATGTAAATGTACACTCATTGCCAACCTTTTGTGGTAGAGCCAATGCCTTTTGTTTGAGCACAGGTGAGCTGTTGGTTATAAACTCATACATAAGGCATCAACTATAAGTTCCAATTTTGTTTCCCTTATGTTGGAGTGACAATTTTAAGACACTTGCAAAACAATCTGAGTGTAGAATTCTAAATGATTTTGGTTTCTTTTCTCTTGTCTTTTACAGTTGTCTTATGCCCACTTTTAGAAACTTATATTTGTCAAGTCTTTAAAAATAATTCAATTTCATGTCTCATAAAAACTACTCTCTTTTTGTACTCATAGTTCTTGTTTTACATAATTTTAAAACTAAATTATGTAATTCCATAACAAGTACTACTGACATAAAAGGTTTGGAAATAACACCCAGCTGACTCTTGGTAAATAAACAGCTGAACTTGTGGGAGCAGAAAGACATAGTATAACAGTATACTGTTAGCATTCTATGCTACCTGAGCATCTCTCTGTGTATCTCATAGAGAAAATGGAGAGTACTGGATTATCTGATGAGCTGGAGATCAATCAACTGAGTCTCCATTAGAGGTAGCCAGTATAATAAAAGCTACCATTTACTGAGAGTCTACCATGTGCTAGGCAGGGCACTGGACGTTTTACACATAATCTCATTTAACTTGCACAGACATTACTTTTTCTTATTTTGCAGATGAAGAAACTGGAGTTTGCAGATATAAAGTAATTATTCTAGATTAAATAGGCAATAAATGGAATAGTCCATTCTTCTCAAACTCTAATGTGTAAATGAATCGCCTTGGGGCTATTATTTAAAATGTTTATTTTGATGTAGGAGGTCTGGGGTGAGGCCCGAGAGTCTGCATTTCTAACAAGTTCCCAGATGATGTTGATGTTTCTGGTATGAAGACCACTCTTTGAGGTGCCTTAGTTTGACCCCAGGAAATTCTAGATTACTTGTTTGTAGGTAGGGTCCAGGCACTGGTTTTTTTAAAGCTCGCCAAGGATGGTTCGTAAACACAGTAGAGGTGATGGTAGCTTGAACCCCACTGAAGACAGGAAAGTTGGAGCAGTGGACTGACATAGAGATACTTAGTTTTGAATGTGCCAACTGAAAAAAAGTGTTTGAAACACACAATAGTAATATGATTTGAAATAATATACAAGTTTATAAAATAAAAGGTAAACATCCCCCCTAACTTCCCATTGTATGTAAGATTTTTCTAAAAAAATTAAATCAAACTATACCCTACACATACTTATGCAACAATTTTCTAATTTAATTATGTATTGTGGACTTCTTTCTTCGTCAGCACACACAAATCTACTTCATTCTTTTTTTTTTTTTTTTTTTTTAAAGATTTTATTTATTTATTCATTTATCCCCCCCTTGCTGCTTGTGCTCGCTGGGTCAGCTAACCACGCCGTGCGGGCGGGCTTGCCTTCACCAGGAGGCCCCCGGGAACCGAACCCGGGGCCTCCCATATGGTAAACGGGAGCCCTACTGATTGAGCCACAGCCGCTTCCCATACTTCATTCTTATTTACACTGCATTGTGTGCCATAGCACAGTTAAATCATAGTTCATCTCACCATTCTCTCATAGATGAATATTAAGTTGACTATAATTTTTCAGTTGTATAGACACTGTTTTGTGCGTAATGTACCTAAGTCTTTCTGTAGAGCAGTTATTTTTTAAAAAAGAAGAGAAGAATAGACTTAAGATGTGGAATTGCTGGGTTATTTAAATAGCTATTATTAAAATGCTCTCTAAAGCATCACCAAATTTCACCCCCACCATTACATATAAAAATGCCTCTTTTTCCCCACCACCTTGCAACTACCGAGTATTGATTTTTAAAATATAGACCAATCAGACATGTGAAGAAATGGGTCTCATTGATGCCTTAATTTGCATGTCTCTGATCACTAGAGAGGATGGATATCTTTTCATGTATCTGTTAGACTTAGTACTTCTTCTTTGAAGGATTGCCAATTTATAGCCTTTGGCCCATATGCTATTGGGTTGATATTAATCCTTTGTCTATTATGTATGTTGCAAATATTAAATTCATCTTTTAATTTTTTTTTTTTATAAAGTTAATTTGTTTTATGATATTTACAGAAGTGTTCCATTTTTATGTAGTCAAATCTGTCAATTTCTTTCATAGCTTCTTTTTTTTTAACTTTATTTTGTACATTTAATAATTGAGAACATAAACAATTAAAAACTAAAAAGTAAACACAGATGAATAAATATATACATTTCTCAATTAAATGTAATGGATACATGTAAATTTTTTGTGTGTGAATCAAACAATATATTATATTAAAAAATATATATATATATATAATATATATCTTGAAGGAGGGTTCTTACCCTGTTATTTTTACTTCCAAATACAATTCTTAGCATTATTCACTGAATAGGTTGTTATTTCCAGATTTGAAATATAGTCCCCCATATACAGAGGTATGGTCTTTTTATCCTATCATCTCTATGTTTTTTCTGTGACTGTCCAAAGCTGGGTTTTAAAAAAACACTTTTGATTTTGAAATGATTTCAAACTTACAGGAAAGTTGCAAAGATAATAAAGAAACAATACATAGATTCCCAACATACCCCATACTCAGACACCAGTTTGACCAATAATTTGCATTTTGCCACATTTGTTATATCATTCTGTCTGTCTGTCTATCTATCTATCTATCTATCTATCTATCTATCTATCTATCTATCTATCTATCTATC
>JAKSZT010018658.1:465274-498545 GCA_026826555.1 Tolypeutes matacus | reverse complement strand
ATCTATCTATCTATCTATCTATCTATCTATCTATCTATCTATCTATCATCTATGTCATCTTCTATCATCTGACATCTATCTCTATTTCTATTATAATCTATCTATATCTAATCTATTTTCTAAACATTAGGAGGAAGTTGCATATATCATGGTTCTTTAATACTTAACATTTCCATGTACATTTTCCTAAGAACAAGGACACTCACTTATGTAACCATCTTAAGTACAGTTATCAAGTTTAAGAAATTTAACATTGATTTAAAGCATACAGTCCATATTCCAATTTTTTCAATTTTATCAATAGTGTCTCTTTGGGCATTTTCTCCACCATTTTCAGATCCAGTGCAAGATCATGCATTGCATTTAATTGTCATCATCACTAGTCTCCCTTTTTTCAAATTATGGAAACATATATACTACATAAAATTTCCCATGTAACCACTCCTAGGCATACAATTCAGTGGGATTAATCACATTCACAATGTTGCACTACCCTCACCACCATCCATTATCAGAACTTTCCTATCACCCCAAACAGAAACCCTACTGATTCCCCCTGCACTCCACCCCTGATAACCTGTACTCTACTTTCTGTCTCTATGAATTTGTATATTATAGCTATTTCATAAAAGTGGAATCATACAATATCTGTCCTTTTGTGTCATGACATGACATTTTCAAGGTTCATCCACGTTGTAGCAAGTATTGAAACTTCATGCCTTTTTCAGCTGAACAAAATTTCATTGTACATATATATCAGATTTTGTTTATTCATTCATCTGTTGATGGACACATGGGTTGCTTCCATCTTTTGACAAGTGTGAATAATACTTCTCTGAACATTGGTCTACAAATATCTGAGTCCTTGTTTTCAGTCCTTTTGGGTATATACCTAGAAATGGGATTGCCAGGTTATATAGTATTTCAATGTTTAACTCTTTGAGGAACTGCCAAACTGTTTTCCACAGCAGCTGTGCCATTTTGCATTTCCACCAACAATGTACAAGAATTCCTATTTCTCTGTACTAGCAATTCTTATTTTCTGTTTTTTTTAATTTTTCACAATGAGAAGTGGTATCTCATTGTGGTTTTGATTTGCATTTCCTTAATGGTTAAAGACATTGAGCATATTTTCATGTTCTTATAGGCCATTTGTGTATCTTCTTTGAAGAATGTCTATATAAGTACTTAACTCATTTTTAGTAGGGTTGTTTGTCTCTTTGTTGTTGAGTTGTAGAAGTTCTTTATATAGTCTGAATATTAAACCCTATAATTGATATATTTTTATTTCATTCTATAGGTCATCTTCCCACTTTCTTGATAATGTCCTTTGATGCAAAAAAGTTTTCGATTTTGATGAAGTCTAAGTTATCAATTTTTCTTTGTTGCTTGTGCTTTTCATATAAAGTCTAAGAATCCATTACCTAATGCAAAATCCTTATGATATCTCCCTAAGCTTTCTTTTAAGAGTTTTAAAATTTTATCTCTTATATTTAGGTCATTGATCCATTTGAGTTGATTTTTGTATATGGTGTGAGGTAGGGGTCCACTTTCATGTTTTTGCCTGTAGATATCCAATTTCCCAACACCATTTGTTAAAGAGACTATTATTTTCCCATTGCATAGATTTGGCACCCTTGTCAAAAACCAATTGGCCATAAATGTAAGAACCAGGATTATAAAACTCCTGGAAGAAAATGTAGGGAAGCATCTTCAGTATCTTGTGTTAGGCAATGGTTTCTTAGCCTTTACACCCAAAGCACAAGCAACTAAAGAAAAGTAGATAAATGGGACTTCATCAAAATTTTAAAAATTTATGCATCAAAAGACTTTATTACAAAAATGAAAAGACAACCTCCTTAATGGGAGAAAATATTTGGAAACCACATATCCAGCAAGGTTTTAATATCCAGAATATACAAAGAAATTCTACAACTCAACAATAAAAAGACAAAAACCCAATTTAAGAATGAGCAAAAGACTTAAGTAGACATTTCTCCAAATAGGATATACAAATGGCTAAAAATGTACACGAAAAGATGCTTAACATCATTAGCTATCAGGGAAATGGAAATCAAAACTAAAATGAGATACCATTTCACACCCACTGGAATGGCTAGTATTTAAAAAAAAACAAAACAGAAAATTACAAGTGTTGGAGAGGATGCAGAGAAATAGAAACCCTCATTCATTGCTGGTGGGAACGTAAAATGGTGTAGTTGCTGTGGAAGACAGTTTGGCAGTTCCTCAGAAAGCTAAGTATAGAACTACCATAAGACCTGGCAATCCCTCTACTAGGTATACCCCAAAGAATTGAAAGCAGGGACTTGAACAGATATTTGCAAACCAATGTTCATAGTGGTATTATTCACAATTGCCAAAAGAAGCAACCCAACTGATGAATGGATAAACAAAATATGGTATATACATACAATAGAATATTATTCAGCATTAAAAAAGAATGAAGTTTGAGTTCATGCAACAACATGGATGAACCTTGACGATAATGTTGAGTGAAATAAACCAGACACAAAAGGACAAATATTGTATAATTTCATTGATATGAAATAATTAGAATAAGCAAATTTATAGAGTTATAATCTAGAATATAGGTTACCAGGGGCTGGACTGGGAGTAGGGAATGGGGAGTTAATGCTTAATTTAGACAGAATTTCTATTTAGGTTGATTGTAAAGTTTTGGAAATGGATGGTGGTGATGGTAGCATAACATTGTGGGTGTAATTAACAGCACTGGATTATATATGTGAATATGGTTAAAAGGGGAAATTTAGGTCATATATATGTTACTAGAATTAAAATTAAAAGATAAAACATAGTACTGTACAACACAGTGAACCCTATTGTAAATGATGGACTATAGTTAATAGGACAATTATAAAAATATTCTTTCATGAATTGTAACATATGTACTGCACTAATGCAAGGTGTTAAGAATAGAGTGGTATAAGGGGAAAAATAAACCTTAATATAAACTATAGAGTATTGTTAATAGTTCAATTATAATATTCTTTCATCACTTGTAACAAAGGTACCACACTAATGCAAACTGGTAATAATGGGGGAGTATATGGGAACACGATATTTTTTACATGATTTTTCTGTAAACCTACAAACTTCTCTAATTAAACATTTAAAAATTATATGTAAGGAAAAAACAATTGGCCAAAGATGTGTGGGTTTATTTCTGAACTCTCAATTCGAGTCCATTGGTCTATATAACTGTCCTTGTGCCAGTATCACACTGTTTTGATTACTGTAGCTTTGTAATAAATTTTGAAATTGGGGAGTGTGAATCCTCCAAAATTTTTTTTCAAGATGTTTTTGGCTATTTGGTGTCCCTTACCCTTTCATATGAATTTGATGACTAACTTCCATTTCTGCAAAAAAGTCTGTTAGAACTTGGAATGAGATTGTGCTGAATATGTAATAAATCACCTTAGGTAGTATTGGCATCTTAACTAATATTAAGTATTTCAATCCATGAACATGAGATATCTTTCCATTTATTTAGGACTTCTATAATTTCTTTCAGTTAATGATTTGTATTTTCAATGTATAAGTCCATTACACCCTTGGTTAAGTTTATTCCTAAATACTTTATTCTTTTATTCTTATTGTAAATGGCATTGTTCTTGATTTTCTTTTCACATTGTTCATTGCTAGAGTACAGAGCACCACTGATTTTTGCATGTTGATTCCATACTCCACCACTTGGCTGAATTTATTGTAGATTATTTGGGATTTTATATATATAGGATCATATCATCTGTGAATAGGGATAGTTTTACTTCTTCCTTTCGAATTTGTATGCCTTTTATTTATTTTTCTTGCCTAATTTCTCTGGTAAGAACTTTCAGTACAAGGTTTAGTAGTAGCAGTGAAAGCAAGCATCCTAGTATTGTTCCTGATCTTAGGAGGAATGTTTTCAGTATTTCACCACTGAATACAATGTTAGCTGTGGAATTTTAGTATATGCCCTTTATCATGCTGAAAAATTTCCCTTATATTCTTGGTTTTCTGAGTGTTTAATCAAGAAAGGTGCTGATTTTTGTCAAATGACTTTTCTGCATCATTTGAGATTATCATATGGTGTTTTCCCTTCATTCTATTAAGGTAGTGTATTGCATTGACTGATTTTCTTTGTTTTTTTTTTTTTTTTTTAAAAGATTTTATTTATTTATTTATTTATTCATTTATCCCCCCCTTGCTGCTTGTGCTCGCTGGGTCAGCCAACCATGCCATGCGGGCGGGCCTGCCTTCACCAGGAGGCCCCGGGAACCGAACCCGGGGCCTCCCATATGGTAAACGGGAGCCCTACTGATTGAGCCACAGCCGCTTCCCTGACTGATTTTCTTATGTTGAACCACTCTTGCATTCTTAGGGTAAATACCATTTGGTCATGGTGTAGAATCCTTTTAATGTCCTGTCACTAGTATTTTGTTGAGGATTTTTGCATCTATATTCATAAGGGATATTGGTCTGTAATTTTCCTTTGTGATATCTTTATCTGGTTTTGGTGTTAGTGTGGTGCTGGCCTAACAGATGAGTTAGGAAGGGTTCCTTCCTCTTCAAATTTTTGGAAGAGTTTGAGCAAGATTGGTGTTAACTCTTCTTGGAATGTTTCATAAATTTCACCAGTAGAGCCATTCAGTCCTGGAATTTTCTTTGTTGGGAGGTTTTGATTATTGATCCAATCTCTTTACTTGTTATTGGTCTATTGAGAGCTTCTATTTCTTCTTGATTCAGTTTAGGTAATCTGTGTGTTTCTAGGAATTTGTCTATTTCATCTAGGTTTCTAATTTATTGGCATATGATTGTTCATAGTATGCTCATAATCTTTTAATTTTGTAAAGTTGGTAGTATTGGGATTCCCTTTTCGTTTCTGATTTTTTTTTCTTTGTTAGCTTGGCTAAAGGTTTGCCAATTTTATTGATCTCTTCAAAGAACCAAATTTTGTTTTGTTGATTCTATCTATTGATTTTAATTCTCTATTTAATTTATCTCTGTCCTGATCTTTATTATTTCCTTCTTTTTTTTTAACTTTATTTTGTACATTTAATAATTGAAAACATAAGCAATTAAGAACTAAAAAGTAAACACAGATGAATAAATATATACATTTCTCGATTAAATGTAATGGATACATGTAAATTTTTTTTTTTTGTGTGTGTGAATCAAACAATATATTACACAATATATTTGGTTCATAGTAATGCATTCATACGGTATTTGTCCTTTTGTGTCTGGCTTGCTTCACTCAACATAATGTCCTCAAGGTTCATCCATGTTGCCATATGCTTTATGACTTCATTTCTTCTTACAGCTGCATAATATTCCATCGTGTGAATAGACCACAGTTTGTTTATCCATTCATCTGTTGATGGACACCTGGGTTGTTTCCAACTTTTGGCAATGGTGAATAATGTGGCTATGAACATCGGTGTGCAGATGTCTGTTCGTGTCACTGCTCTCAGTTCTTCTGGTATTGGTATTGCAGGGTCACATGACAAGTCTATATTCCACTTCTTTAGGAACTGCCAAACAGTCCTCCATAGTGGTTGTACCATCCTGCATTCCCACCAACAGTGAAGAAGTGTTCCTATCTCTCTACATCCTCTCCAACACTTGTAGTTCTCTGTCTTTTTCATAGTGGCCATTCTGATAGGTGTGAAATGATATCTCATTGTAGTTTTGATTTGCATTTCCCTAATCATGAGTGATGTTGAGCATTTCTTCATGTGTTTTTTTGCCATTTGTATTTCTTCTTTGGAGAAATGTCTATTCAAGTTGGCCCATTTTTTTAAATTGAGTCATTTGTCTTTTTTTTGTTGAGTTGTAACATCTCTTTATATATCCTGGATATTAAACCCTTATCAGATATGTGATTTCCAAATGTTTTTTCCCATTGAGTTGGCTGCCTTTTCACCCTTCTGACAAATTCCTGTGAGGTGCAAAAGTGTTTAATTTTGAGGAGGTCCCATTTATCTAATTTTTCTTTTGTTGCACGTGCTTTGGGTGTGAGGTCCAAGAAACTACCACCTACTACAATGTCTTGAAGATGTTTCCCTACATTTTCTTCCAGTAGTTTTATGGTTTTATGGTCCTTTTATATTTAGATCTTTGATCCATTTTGAGTTGATTCTTGTATAGGGGGTGAGATAGGGGTCCTCTTTCATTCTTTTGGTTATAGATATCCAGTTCTCCCAACACCATTTGTTGAAGAGACTGTTTTTTCCCATCAGCGTGGACTTGGTAGGTTTGTCAAAAACCAGTTTATAGGTGGTTTTGTATAGGTGAGGGTTTATTTCTGGATTCTCAATTCTATTCCACTGATCGATATGTCTATCTTTATGCCAGTACCATGCTGTTTTGACCACTGTAGCTTTGTAATATGTTTCAAGGTCAGGCAGTGAAATTCCTCCCACATTGCTCTTCTTTTTTAGAATACTTTTGGCTATTCAGGTGCACTTACCCTTCCAGATGAATTTGGTAATTGCCTTCTCTAATTCTGTAAAGTAAGCTGTTGGGATTTTGATTGGTATTGCATTGAATCTATAAATCAGTTTGGGCAAGATTGACATCTTCACGATATTTATTCTTCCAATCCATGAACATGGAATGTCTTTCCATTTGTTTAGGTCTTTTTAAATTTCTTTTAGCGTTGTTTTGTAGTTTTCTGCATATAGGTCCTGTACTTCCTTGGTTAAATTAACTCCTATGTATTTGAGTCTTTTTGTTGCTATTGAAAATGGAATTTTCCTCCTGATTTCCTCCTCAGATTGTTCAGTACTAGTGTACAAAAACATTACTGATTTTTGCATGTTGATCTTATATCCTGCCACTTTGCTGAAACTCATTTATTAGTTCAAGTAGCTTTGTTGTGGATACTTCAGGATTTTCTAAATACAGGGTCATGTCATCTGCAAACAGTGAGAGTTTTACTTCCTCTTTTCCTATTTGGACACCTTTAATTTTTTTGTCTTGTCTAATTGCCCTAGCTAGAACGTCTAGTACAATGTTGAATAACAATGGTGACAGTGGGCATCCTTGTCTTGTTCCTGATCTTAGGGGGAAAGCTTTCAACCTTTCCCCATTGAGTATGATGTTGGCTGTGGGTTTTTCATATATGCCTTTTATCATATTGAGGAATTTTCCTTTTATTCCTATCTTTTGAAGTATTTTTATCAAAAAAGGATATTGGATTTTGTCGAATGCCTTTTCTGCATTATTTCCTTCTTATACTCTGATTTTAGTATAATTATTTCTTCTTTTTCTATTACCTCCAACTGTGAAGTTAGGTTACTGATTTCAGATCTTTCTTCTTTTTTTAAATTAAGTAATTGAAATACATTCACATACCACATAATCCAGCCAAATTTTAAATCAATGGCTTTCAGTGTAATCACAGAGTTGTGCATTCATTACCACAATTTCAGAACATACTCATTATCCCAAAAAGAAAAGCCTCATACCCCTTATACCCACCTTTTACTGACATTTAGCATTAGAGTAGTAGCTTTGTTACAATCCATGAAAGAATATTAAAATATTACTTTGGACTATAGTCTGTAGTTTGCATTAAGTGTATTTTCCCCATATACCACCCTATTATTAATACTTTGTAATAGTGATGTAATTGTTCTAGTTCATGAAAGAACATTCTTATATTTGTACTACTAACCAGAGTCATTGTCTCTGTGTTATATAGTCCCATGTTTTTTGTTTTGTTTTAATTAGAAAAAATGTAAGTTTACATAAAAGTCACACGAAAAATACAAGGTTCTCATATACACCTCTATTGTTGATACTTTGCACCAGTGTGGTACTTGTGATACTTTTGTTACAAATGATGAAAGAATATTAAAATATTACTAACTATAGTCCATAGCTTACATTACATGTATTTTTCCCATATACCAACTTACTATTAACACCATGCAATTGTACTGTACATTTGTTACACTTCATGAAAGTATGTTCTTACATTTTGTACAATTAATGAAAGTCCATCATCTGCCACAGAGTTCATAGTGTTATACTGTCCTGGGTTTATCTTCTAGCTTTCATTTGCTTGACAATTACAACCGTAGACTACCCATTTCAGCCATTATCACATCTATAAACCAGTGGTGTTAATTATACTCATGATAATGTATTACCATAATTTTTATCCATTTCCAAATATTTACAATCAACCTTATTTAAATTTCTACAGACATTAGGCATCAGCTCCACTTTCTCAATCCATATTCTATCTCCTAGTAACCTGTACTCTAGCTTTTAACTCCATGAGTTTAATCATTGTATTTATTTTTCTTTTTTCTTCTTTCTTTTTTTATTTTAAAGAAATTTTAAATTACATAAATGTTACATAAAAAATATAGGGGATTCACATATGCCCCACTCCCTCCCCCCCACACACTTTCCCGTATTAACAGCATCCTTCATTAGTGTGGTGCATTTGTTAGAATTGATGAACACATATTGAAGCATTGTTTTTAAGCATGGATTAGAGTTTACATCATAGTTTACACTCTGTCCTGAGCAATTTTGTAAGTTATGACAAAATATATAATGGCCTGTATCCATCATTGCAACATCATGCAGGACAATTCCAATGTCCTGAAAATGCTCCCATATTACACTTATTATTTTTAGTTCATATTAGGGAGACCCTACAATATTTGTCCTTTTGTGTCTGGCTTATTTCACTCAATATAATGTCTTCAAGATTCTTTCAGTTTTGATATATGCAACCCGACTCCATTTCTTCTTACAGATGAATGTATTCCATTGCGTATATATACCACATTTTGTTTATCCATTCATTGGTTGATGCACACTTGGGTTGCTTCCATTTTTGGCAATTGTGGATAATGCCACTATGAACATCAGTGTGAAAATGTCAGTTCATGTCCCTGCTTTCAGTTCTTCTGAACATATTCCTAGTAGTGGGATTGCTGGATCATATGGTAGTTCTATATTTAGCTTCCTGAGAAAGTGCCAAACTGCCTTCTGCAGAGGCTTCACCATTCTACATTCCCATCAACCGTGAAGGAGTGTTTCTATTTCTCCACAACTTCTCCAACACCTGTAGTTTTCTATGACATGTGAAATGATATCTCGTTGTAGTTTTGATTTGCATTTCCCTAAGGGGTAGTGATGTTGAACCTTTTATCATATGCTTTTCAGCCATTTGTATTTCCTCTTTGGAGAAATGTCTATTCAAGTCTTTTGCCCATTTTTTAATTGTGTTGCTTGTCTTTTTATCATTGAGATGTATGATCTCTTTATATATCATGGAAATCAAACACTTATTGGATATGTGGTTTACAAATATTTTCTCCCATTGACTAGGCTGACTTTTCACCTTCTTGACAAAGTACTTTGTTTTGTTTTTTTAAATTGTTAATTATTTGTTAACTGTTGTTTTGCACTTGCTGTGTTTATTCGTTGTGTGTTCTTCTTTTTAAGAGGCATGGGAACTGAATCCAGGACCTCCCATGTGGGAGCGAGGTACCTAATTTCTTGAGCCACCTCCACTCCCTGCTTTTGTTGTGTCTTTCATTGTATTTTCCCTCTTTGTGTCTCTTTTGTGCATCATCTTGCTGCACCAGCCCACTGTGCCAGCTGTCTTCTTTATGAGGCACTGGGAACCAGGTCTCCCCCTGTGGGACCCCCGCCCCCCATGTGGTAGGAGGGAGCTCAATCGCTTGAGCCACATCCACTTCCCTTGACAAAGTACTCTGAAGCAAAAAGTATTTAATTTGAGGAGGTCCCATTTATCTATTTTTCCTTTCAATGCTTGTGCTTTGGGTGTAAAATTTGAGAAACCATCTCTTACCACAAGATCTTGAAGATGTTCCTTACATTTTCTTCTAGGAGTTTTTATAGTTCTAGCTTTTATATTTTGGTCTTTAATCCTTTTTTTTTTTTTTTTTTTTTTAGTTAGGGCAGTAAAAAGAATTTATTGGGAAATAGGGGGAAAGAATGGAGTTTGCTGAGAAATGGGAGAGAAGGATAGAAATACACACTGAGTTTTGGTGTGGGCTCCTCTAGGCAGAGAGAGCTTTAATACATTTTTGAGTTAATTTTTGTAGGAGGTGTGAGATATTTTTGTATAAGGTACTTCTTCCTCTCTTTCTTTTGGATATGGATATCCAGTTCTCCTAGCAGCATTTGTTGAATAGATTGTTCTGACCCAGCAGAGTGGACGTGATAGCCTTCTCAAAAATCACTTGACTGTAGATGTGGGAGTCTATTTCTGAGCTCTCAATTCAATTACATTGGTCAATCTGTCTATCTTTAGGCCAGTACCATGCTGTTTTTTTACCACTGTAGCTTTTGTAATATGCTTTAAAGTCAGATAGTGTGAGTCTTCCAACTTTGTTCTTCCTCCTCAAGATGTTTTTGGCTTTTTGGGGCCCCATACTTCGCTTACTTAACTTAGGTCTTCTTTGATTCCTTTTAGCAATGTTTTGTGCTTTTATGAACACAGGTCCTTTACATCCTTGGTTAAGTTTATTCCTAAATATTTGACTCTTTTAGTTGCTATTGTAAATGAAATTTTTTCCTGATTACTTCCTCAAATGCTTATTACGAGCATATAGAAACACTACTGATCTTTGTATATTAATCTTGTATCCCACCATTTTTCTGAACTTGTTTATTAGGTCTCTAGCTTTGTTATAGTTTTTCTGGGACATTCAAGATATAGGATCATATCATTTGTGAATAACAAAAGTTTTACCCCTTCCTTTCCAATTTGGGTGCCTTTTGTTTCTTTTTCTTGCCTGCTCTAGCTAGAATTTCTAGCAAAATATTATGACTAACAGTGGGCATCTTTGTCTTGTTCTTGATCTCAGCAGGAAAGCTTTCAGTCTTTAACCATTGAGTAAAATGTTAGCTGTGGGTTTCTCATATATGCTCTTTATTATGTTGAGAAAGTTTCTTTCTATTCCTATCTTTCAAGATAGGATGCTGGATGTTGTCAAATGCCTTTTCTGCATTAATTAATATGATCATTTTATTTTTCTCCTTTGATTTATTATTGTGGTATGTTACTCTGAATTTCTTGTGTTGAACCACCGTTGCATGCCTGGGATAAAACTTGCATATAATTCTTTTAATGTGCTGTTGGGTTCAATTAGCAAGTTACTTTGTTGAGGATTTTTGTGTCTGTATTCATTAGAGATTGGTCTGTAATTTTCTTTATCTGGATTTGGTATTAGGATGATATTGGCATCATAGAATGAGTTAGGTAGTGTTCCCTCCTCTTCAATTTTTTTGGAAGAGTTTGAGCAGGATTAGTAGTAGTTCTTGAAATGAAATGATTAGCAGAATTCCCCTCTGAAGACATCTGGTCCTGGGTTTTCTTCGTGGAAGGTTTTTGATGACCGAGTCAATCTCTTTGCTTGTGATTGGTTTGTTGAGGTCTCCTGTTTCTTCTTGAGTCAGTGCAGGTAGCTTGTGTGTTTATAGAAATTTTTCATTTCATCTAAGTTGTCTAATTTGTTGGCATATAGTTATTCATGGAAGATACTATTCATAGTATCTTCTTATGGCTTTTCTAATTTCTGTGAGTTCAGTAGTAATATCCTGCCTCTCATTTCTGATTTTATTTATTTGCATCTTCTTTCTTTTTTTCTTTGTCAGCCTAACTAAGGGTTTGTTGATCTCCTTGAAGAACCAATTTTGTTCTTGTTGATTCTATTTTTTTTTTTTTTTTTTTTTTTGGTTGTTGTCCTTCTCAATTTCATTTTTAAAATTTATGCTTTAATCCTTGTTATTTCTTTTCTTTGGTTTGCTTTGGGATTAATTTGCTGGTTTTTTTTTATGGTTCCTCCAGGTGAGTGGTTAGGTCTTTGATTTTAGCTCTTTCTTCCTTTTTAATGTAGGCATTTAGAACTATAAATTTCCCTCTCAGCACTGCCTTTGCTTTATCCAATAAGTTTTGATATGCTTTATTCTTGTTTTCATGCATCTTGAGATATCTCCTGATTTCTCTTGTAATTTCTTCTTTGATTCACTGATTGTTTAAGAATGTCTTATTTAACGTCCATAAATTTATGCATTTTCCAGTCCTCCATCTATTATTGAATTCCAGCTTCATCCCATTATGATCAGAAAAAGTACTTTATATATTTTCAATCTTTTAAAATTTATTGAGACCTGTTTGGTAAACCAGCATATGGTCTATCCTGGAGAATGATCCCTGTGCACTTAGAAAAATGTATATCCTGTTGTTTTGGGGTGTATTGTTCTTTACATATCTGTTAGGTCTAGTTCATTTATCAAATTATTCAATTTATCTATTTCCTTATTGATGTTCTATTTAGATGTTCCTTCTATTGATGAGAATAGTTCATTGAAGTCTCCAACTATTATTGTAGAGGCATCTATTTCTCCCTTCAGTTTTGCTAGTTTTTTGCCTCACTTATTTTGGGGCACAGTGGTTAGATGCTTAGATATTTATGACTGTGATTTCTTCTTGGTAAATTGCCCCTTTTATTAATATATAATGTCCTTCTTGGACTCTTATAACAGCTTTGCATTTAAAGTCTATTTTGTCCAATATTAGTATAGCTACCCCAGCTTTTTTTTTTAGGTTTTAAAATTTTTTATTTGCATATTTTAAAAATTGTGCATTCCAATAATTAAAATCATTTGAACAACAAAAAAAAAGGCACTCTGATTAAACTGCATTTGACAGCCTGTAGGACACCTTGGACCAGCTTTTGCTTTTACTCTAGATTTCACTGTCGTCCTTCACCAACATGCAAGTTCTTTTCCTTCCCTGCCAGCCAGCCAGGCAGATGGGAGAAGCAGGTGCGGCCTTCCTTGTCAATAGTTTTCTGTTCTTTCATGTGAAAAGGGGCAGCACAGTCATTTAAACTTGATCCAACCTTTTTGCATCTTACAAAGTTAACAGCTAAAAGAAGTGAAATAAGAAGGCAATGCTTGTGGAATGTACAGTGCATATTGGCAGCACATGCCTCATTACTATTTGCCTGCTTGCTTTTCCTGTTCGATTGTTTCTTTGGAAAGCATTGGATTTTTCTCTTGCGTTTCTGTCTTCTTCAATTTTGACTTACCGAATTTCTCAATCTCAGCCATATCGGGCTTGCCAGACATGGCTGCAGAGGAAACTGAGCGAGGCACGTGAGCGAGGGCAGTCGTGTCTGCACAGAGGCTGCCACCTTTTTTTGTTGTTGTTGTTACTACATTATGTGTGGAATGTCTTTCTCTAGGCTTTCGCTTTCAATCTATTTGTATCCTTGGGTCTAAGGTGAGTCTCTTGTACACAGCATATAATTGGCTCATATTTTTATCCATTCTGCCAGTCTGTATCTTTTGTTTGGGGAATTTAATCCACTAGCATTCAATGTTACTATTGTAAGGGCAGTACTTACTTCACTGATTTTGTCCTTTGGCTTTTATATGTCATATCTTATTTTCATCACTCTTTTTATGCTTTTACTTATACTGATAATCTTCATTTCTAGGCTCTTTTCCAAGCCTCTCTCTCCTGTCTTTTCCTGTCATGCTGCAGTACTCCCTTTAGTATTTCTTGTAGGGCTGGTCTCTTGGTAACAAACTCAGTTTTTGTTTATCTGTGAGTACTCTAAACTCACTCTCATTTTTGAAGCACAATTTTGCCAGATACAGAATTCATGGCTGGCAGGTTTTCTCTTTCAGTATCTTAAATATATCATACCACTGCCTTCTCACCTCCATGGTTTCTGATGAAAATCAGCACTTAGTCTTATTGGGCATCCCTTATATGTGAGGAATTTATTCTTTCTTGCTGCTTTCAGAATTCTTTCTTTATCTTTGTCATTTGACATTCTGATTAGTATGCTACTCAAAGTAGGTCTGTTTGGATTTATTCAGATTGGAGTTTGTTGTGGTTGTGGTTCTTGGATCTATATATCTATGTTTTTCAAAAGAGTAAGGAAATTTTCAGCCATTATTTCCTCAAGTATTTTTTCTTACCCTATTCCTTTCTCTTCTTCTGGAACATCCATGGTGCATATGTCTGTGCACCTCATGCTATCATTCAGTTCCTTGAAACCTTGCTCATTTTTTTCCCATTCTTTTCTCTATCTGTTCTTCTGACTGTTTGATTTTGAAAACCCTGTCTTCTAGCTCACTTATCCTTTCTCCTGCCTCTTCAAATCTGCTGTTGTATGCTTCCAGTGTATTTTCAGTTTCATTTATTGTGTGTTTCATTCCCATAAGATCTGTTATTTTTCTTTGCATGCTTTCAAATTCTTCTTTATGCTCACCCAGTGCCTTCTTAATATCCTTGACCTCTTTACCCATCCCATTGAATTTATTAAGGAGATTTGTCTGCATATCTGTGATTAGTTGTCTCAAATCCTGTATCTCATCTGGAGAGTTAATTTGTTCCTTTGACTGGGCCATGCCTTCCTTCGTCTTAGTATGGCTTGTAATTTTTGCTGGTATCTCAGCATCTGATTTTCTTGATGTGTTTATTCTGGGTTCAGTGTTTCTCTTTAGCTTAGGGCTTTCTTATTGTTTGGCTTTGTGCTGAAGGTCCTCTTTGATGTTTGGTTCTACTTATTTTGAACCTTTATAATCAGATTTCTTTCTGCTCTTATTCATCTAACTCTGGCCCTGAATATATATTACAAGTTTTTAAAATACACCCCCCCTAAGATGGCTCCCTTGTCTGTCTGCTCATAGCTTCCACTTGTTGTCTGCTCATTGTGTCTGCTTGTTGTCTCCTCATCTTATTTAGAAGGCACTTGGAACTGAACTCAGGTCTTCCCATGTGGGAGGCAGGTGCCCAACTGCTTGAGCCACATCTGCTTCCACAATTTTTTGATATTGCACTATTTGTTCACTTATTTCATCCCCAAGAGGAAGCTTCTTTCCCTTGTTCCTTCTCTGGGAATGTTAATCTGTTCTGTTTGTTTTGATTTGCCTCTCTCTCTATATATATTTTCTTTTATTTGTTTCTTTATTTGTTTCCTTCTCTATATTTTAATACTCTTCTCATTTTCTCTAGCTACTGTTACCTGGAGGGCTAATTTTGGTAAGAGTGTCCTCCTGGAGACAACCTTCACATATCAGATTTCCCAGCCACAACAGGCCCGGGAACCCATGAAGAAGGTGTAGATAGATTCCAGTTTGCCCTGGGGAAGAGACCCTAAAGGTTGCCAAACTTCTTTTTAATGACATGAAACTTCACTTTCCTGACATACCCAGCACTCTTCATCCAGCTATTCCCTGCATCTCTAAGATGTTGCTGTGCCTTTCATTCTCAGCTGACTTAGCCTCTGTCAGGGAACATGGTTGAGAGTGAGGCTCCCAGCCTCACTGGGATGAAACTGTTGCACAGCTCTCAGACCCTGGGCTCTGAGTTCTCTAATCAACTACCACAACCTGTGCTGGGCCCTCTGAAGTAGGCAGGCTGAATCTGTCCATGCTTCCTTGAGAGAGTGTTCAAACTTTGCCCAACTTCCTCTCCTGCTTGAGGTGGGGTTGGACCTTGAACTGCCACCACCTCTGAGGGGGCAGGGTGAAACTACCTGCTCTCCACCAAGAACGTGGTCACTGTGCCCAATGTCCTTTCCTGCCTGGGGAGGGGTTGGACCTGGGACTGCTGCAGCCATTGAGGTGAGCCGGGTGCATCATTTTTAATATCATCATTTAGAGCTATATGTCTCCCTCTGAGCACTGCATTTGCTGCGTCCCATAAATTTTGGTTTGTTGTGTTTTTATTTTTATTCATCTCAAGATATTTCATATATTCCATTGTGATTTCTTCCTTGAACCATTGGTTGTTTGGACCATATTGTTTAATTTCTACATATTTGTGGATTTTCCAGTTCTTTTTCTGTTATTGATTTCTAGCTTCATTCTATTGTGATCAGAGAAGTTACATTGGCAATCACTTAAAATTTATTGAAACTTGTTTTATGACTTAACAGATGATCTATCTTAGAAGTTTTTCCATGTGTACTTGAGAAGAATGTGTATTTACTCTTGTTGCATGATGTGTTCTATATGTCTACTAGGTCTACTTGGTTTATAGTATTGTTTATAGTATCCTTATTGATCTTCTACCTAGATGTTCCATCCATTATTAAGAGTGGTGTATTTCAGTCTCCTACTATTAATGTCCAGCCATAAAATTTTCCCTTCAAATCTGTCAATGTTTGCCTCATATATTTTGGGGTTCTGTTGTTAGGTGCATATATCTAGATAACCATTGTATTTTATTGATGAGTTGGCCCTTTAATTGATATATAGTGTCCTTCATCATTTTGCACAACTTTTTAAATTTAAAGACTCTTTTATCTGAATTTAGTATAGCCACTCCCACTCTCTTTTATTTACTATTTGCATGGAATGTTTTTTCTATCCTTTCACTTTCAACCTAATTGTGTGTTTGAACTTAAGGTGATTATCTTGTAAACAGCATATAGTGGGATGATGCTTTATTATCCATTCTGCCAATATTTGCTTTTTGACTGGAGAGTTAACCTATTTACACTTAAAGTAACAACTGACAATACAGAATGTATTTCTGCCATGTGCTATTTGGTTTTTATAAGTCTTGTACCTTTTTTGTTCCTCAATTCTTCCATTGCTACCTAGTTTTTTGTATTTAGATGATCTTTTGTAGTGAACCCTCTAGAATCCCTCTTATATCCTTCCATGCATATTTTCTTTGATATATTCTTTGTGATTACCATTGGGCTTAAATTTAACATCCAAATCTATACTACTCTCATTTGTTTTGCTATCAGCTTAATTTCAATAACATACACAAACTATGTTTCTATACTCCTCAATCCCTCCAACTTTATGTTGTTCTTAATGCAAATTACATATTTATCTGCAAATATACTCGCTGTCCTGATTTTGTGATAATCAGGGTCGGCTAAACATTCACTATATTAGAAACCATGCATGTGTCCCCAGACCCAGTTTTTCTCCCTAGGTCTGGTTTTTAGAATGCTGGTGATAAACCAATCCTGATTTATTATATGACCATCCTGTATGGGAAAAGACTGTAACTATAGATATCTTTGGCCAACCTTAGGAAATATAGCAGGGGGGTGGATGTGGCTTAAATGGTTGGACATCTCTCTCCCATATGGAGGAACTTGGGTTTGACCCCCAGGACCTCCCAGTAAAAATTAAAAAAAGAAAAATATAGAAGGCGCACAAGACATCAGGCCACACGAGCAGATGCACTGCCAAGCCCCGTGTGTGGGTGAGGCGCCAGGCCCCGCCGAGCCACGCAGCAAGATGATGATGTAACAGGAGAGTGACACAAGGGAGAGCCAAGACGAGACACACTGAAAAACCAGGAACTAAGGTGGTGCAGGCAGTAGGATGCTTCTTTCCCATATCGGAGTTTCCAAGGGTTGAATGCCAGTGAAGACAGGAGGAGAAGGATGAGAAAAGAGGGCAGGAAACAGACACAGAGAATTGCTCAGCGAATGGACACAAAAACAGCAAAAACGGGGGGGGGGGGTGGTAAAAATGGATGAAAGTAAATAAGTAAATAAATAAATCTTTTTAAAAATTTACATATTTATGCTTGGTGTGTCCTAACCATAGCTTTATCAGTATTTTTATGTATTTACATTTTATTTTATTTTATTAAAATTTTTAAATTATTTTAAAAATTTTTATATTTTATTTGTTATTTAAAAATTATAATTTCTTTTTATTATTAATTTTATTCAGTTATCTTGTTGGCTTTATTTTTAGAGACATTTTGGATCACAGAAGGGTCACAGCAGTGGCAGGAGCAGCTCACTTGTACAGGGTGTTGGTGATATGGTGGCTCGTGGGAAGGATTCACCTGGGGTATGCCTCTAAGACATATGAATATGTTCAGGTGTTCATGGGACATTGTCACGGTGGGTGGAGATCCACACAATAACAGAAAGAATATTGAACTCCCATCCTGGGGAGTTCTGCTACATTCTCTGTAGGACAGCAAGAATCCCTTGAGTGCAAAGGCAGTGCCTAGTGAAGGAAAACAGACCATTATGCCAGGCCCTTGACAATGATGATTGTCCTTATGAACCTTTTCTTGTGAAATTGAAACTTAGCCGAGTTTTATATAAGGCGTAAGAGTTACCTCCTGATTATGTATCTTGAGATGGGGAAATTATCCTGCATTACCAGGTGGGCCCAGTGTAATTACAAGGGTTCTTAGAAGAGGATGGGAGGAATGTCAGACAGAGAAGATGTGCTGATGGAAGCAGAGGGTGGAGTGATGTAAGGCCATGAGCCAAGCAAGGTAGGCAGCCACTCAAAAGTGGAAAAACAAAGAAATGGACACTCTTCAGAGTCTTCAGACAGAATGCAACCCTGCAGACCCATTTTACAGACATTTTTGCTGGATATAGAATCCTTGGTTGGCAGTTTTTTTTCTTTCAACACTTTAAATATGTCATCCCACTGCCTTCTTGCCTTCATGGTTACTGATGAAAAATTGGCACTTAATCTATTTTACTCTGTTGAAGCTGCCTTGTGTTGCTTCTCTCTTGTGCCTTTCAAGGGTCTTTGTTTTTGACATTTGACAGTTTGGGTTAGAGTTTTTCTTGCTTGGAGTTAATTGAGCTTCTTTGGTATGTATATTCATATCTTTCATTAAAATTGAGAAGTTTTCATTGTTCTTTGAATATTCTTTCTGCCCTTTGCTCTCTTCATCTTGGAGTCCCTTAGTACATATATTGGTATGCTTAATGACATATCACATCCCATGTGTCCCTCAAGGTCTGTTCACTTTTCTTCATTCTTTTTTTTCTTTCTGCTGCTCACACTGGATAAATTCAATAGTTTTATATGCAAGTTTGCTGATGTTTTTTTCCTGCCAGCTCCAAACTTCTGTTGAACCATCTAGAGATTTTTTTTTCAGTTATTGTGGTCTTCATCTCCTATATTTTTCTGTGTCATTCCGTTTTATGATTTCCATCTCTTTACTGAAATTCTCTTTTTGTTCATCTAAAATTTTCCTGATTTTCTTTAGTTCTTTGTCCATGTTTTCCTTTAACTCTTTGAGCATATTTAAGACCACTTTTTAAATGTCTTTACCTAGTATGTTCATAATCTGGTCTTCCTTGTTGATAGCTTCTAATGCTTTTTTTTTTTTTTTTTTAATTAAAAGCAAGTGTTTATTTTGTCTGAAAAAAATTACAGAATACAGATCACAGGAACAATTTGCCAGTTGCACTAATTATTATTCATATAGTTTCTAATGCTTTTTCTTGCTCCTTTGTATGGGTATCATTTCCTGTTTCTTTGTATGCCTAAACATACACACTGGACATTTTAATATTTTAATGTATAATCTCTGGAATTTACTCACTGAGGTTTCTGTTCCTTAAGCTTGTATCCAGCTAGTGTTATCACAGAGATTTCCTTGAATGCTGGCAGCAACAAAAAGTTTTTTAAACACCTTTCACAGTCTTTGCAGATTAGCTTCTGTGAGTCCTCTCCTTTGGAGCTTAGCCTGCCTAACAATGCATCTAAAGAACAGCATGAGGCGAAAGTTTAGGTCATTTCCTAGTCTTTTCTCTACATGCATCTTATCCTGAACTTGTGTGTTTGGCCTTAGGAATTTCCCCATTCACTTGGATCTGAGTGTTCCCCTTTCCCAAGGAAATAGTCTCTCTTTCTGGTCCTGAGTGCCACACTGCAATTTCCAAAGCTAGCAATACTATACCCCAGGTACCTGTTATTTGACTGCTCTCCTGCAGCACTCCAGCTGCCCTAGTAAGCCTATGATGAGTGTCCTGGTTCAGTCTTTCAGGCTGCCACCAGAAGGATTGACACAGATATACATGCACTTGAGTGTGTGCACAAGGGTTACTCTGTTGCCTCTGGAACTGGGATCAGAGACCTGCACTGGGAGCTGGGCTGGCTCTGCACTGAGCTGTGACGGGTAAGAGAAAGGACCAACAAGGGTGCTATATGGTTTATCTACTTTTAAAGTTGACTTTTTCTTGATTTGGTGTTTGCCTAGTTACTGCCACCCTTTAACTGTTTTCTGGAGCTCTGAGAAAGATGGCTTTGCCAGGTTTTACATGTGGTTTTCTTCTGTGGGGAGAAGAAATTTGGCAGTGTCTTACTCTGTCATCTTAGTGATGTTACTCTCCCCAGATCCATTTTAATTGCTATAGTTTTATAGTACTTTCTGGAACGAAAGTCCTTCATTATTCCTTAATTTTTCTGTTTCAAAAATATTCTTCTCTACCTTTTTAAAGATGGATTTAAAATTCATATGTCTGGGTCTAAAGCAAAGTCTATTTGGAATTTTTATTGAAATTGCATTGTAATGATTCATTAATGTGGGAGAATTGACTTTTTTTTTTTTATGGTATTGAGTGTTCCATACAGGAACAAGGTATGCCTCTCCATTTATTCAGATATATTTTATTGTATATTTTTTCACATTTCTTGTTAGGTTTATTTCTGGGTAAGATTATATATATGTATATCTGTGTATGTATATTCATATATATATATATATGAATATACATATATGAATTGACATTATTTTCCAGTCATATTCTAATTGACTTTTGATGATATGTGACAGCTACTTATTAAATATGTTCTCTCCTAGTTATTCAGTTTACTGGACTCTCAGAATTCTAATAATTTAATCAATTGTATTAGGAGCTGTAGAGCTTAGATTGACAAAATCTATTTATTAAAGTGTTGGTGATTGAATCATGTCCCCCACAAAAGTCATGTTCAAGTCCTAACCCCTAGTCCTGTGGATGTGAACCCATTTGTATATAGGACCTTTGAAGATGTCATTAGTTAAGGTGTGCCCAGACTGAATGAGGGCAGGCCTTAATTCAATATGGCTGAAGTCCTTATAAGCAAAGGAAATTTGACATGGAGAGGAGAAAGCCATGGGGAGCAGGGACAGGAGCTGCACACCAGCAGAACCTAGGAGAGGAGAAGACACTGCCTGTGGATTGTCATGTGACAGAAAACTCAAGGAACCAAAGATTGCCAGCAGCCAGCCCTGGAATGCCACAGTCTTCATGGAGAAAGTATCACCTTGCTGATGCCTGAAGTTTGGACTTCTCCTAGCCTCAAATACATCAGCTAATAAATTCATGCTGTTTAAGCCAACCCATTGTATAGTATTTGTTTTAGCAGCTAGGAAAACAAAACATAAAGTTTCTCTTTTCAACTATAAAACTAATAAGTACTCAACAGAGAAAATTAGAAAATTAGAAATCCCAAGGTAGGTACCCAATAAAAATATATAAAAAAATTACCCCAACAAACAAGTATATCTAGTATTTATCATTTTACTTGTATCAGTGTTCATTCTTTTTTATATTTGCATAGTTCCTTCTACATAATTGTGATCATACCATATAATTAATTGGGTGTACTCTTTAAAAGAATAAAACATATTCAATATGCAAAACAGTTTCACTGTGTCTATGTTTGTTTTGTAAGGAAGTATGCATTTCTCACTAATGTGCAGAAATGCTAAAGTAACTTCTGCTCCTGAGAGTTACTGAGTTCATGCTGCAGGCCTGGCTTGCTGGCATTTATAACACCCAATAATAGTTCTGCGTAACTGCACCCTCTCTCCCTCACCCCACACATAGCTGCTGACCTCACTGCATACTCAGCCTTTCCATTTCTGGCCTCTGCTGGAATTGCACTTACAGCACAGGGGATGGGCTGTTGTTAGGGGTTTATCATTCCATTTAAAAGTCTGAATGGGTCATGATCCACAAAATTGAAATTTCCTAAGGACATTTTAAAAAAACATTTCTCACGTGGTTCTCATTTACACAAACACATATAAGGTTTGGCTTTGAGTAGGTTGGTTTGCTTTTTCTTCTAATTTAAATTTTATTTCCTCACTTGTCAAATTTGTTCATTCCTTCAGTTCTCCATTCATTCACCTTAACAAAGAGAATTTCCCTACCTTGCTTATATAAAGTAGGGACACCCACCTTTACTCCCATGGCCAGACACATTCCTACATGTGTAGAGTTGGGCAAGGGTTTGAAAAGAGGCCCACAGGTCATATGTCTGAATATTTAAAAGCGCCAGCAGGACTTCATGCACACATGTATGAATGCCCCAGTCAGTATGTCCTAGCTCCCTCCACATTCCTCCTCAAAAAGTTGCCTTTGACCTTTCTTTGGGCCTAAAAGTGCACAGCCTGGTGGCAGTTCCCATTTTTTGAAGGGTGAACCCAGGAAAGAGAGCTGCAGAGGGGCTGCTTTTGGGCAAGGAATTCCAGGATCCTGGGCAAGAAGAGCATAATGGTTGGGGGAGTGCTGTGTGCTCCAGGTGGGCATGTCTCCTTAGACCCCCAGACTCCCAGCCCCATGGAGAGAAGCATGGCTGGAGAAAGCCCTCTAAGTGTGAATCCCTCTTGTCTGGGGCTAGGCCTGGGTGCTGCCCCTTGGCACTCTTTATTTTCCTTACTTGATGAATATTTTCTATTGTATGTATGTCTTTCAGGTATTTTATATTTTTACTTATTGCTTATCTCTTATTAACACAGGCTCAATAAGGGAAAGAATTTTGGCTTCATTCCCAGCATCTACCAGTGCCTTGAACACACAAGGTAGGTGCCTAATAAAAATTTGTTGAATTAATGAATGAAAGTTGATCTATTTTGAATAGCACCCATAGCATTAGTGGAGGAGATCACAGAGGATTTATATGATGTTTGAAAATTTACTCCTTTCTGTGAGGTAGCAATAGACAACATAATTGACTATATCAACAGACAGAACAAGGCATTGTATCCTTTATCTCTCTGCATTTTTCATTCCTTAGTTATGTTCCAATTTCTATATAGCATTAACTGGTGAAGTTGTTGTGAGAATTAAATAAGGTATCATGTAGGTCTAGCTGATTTTTTCCCCAGTTGTTCCAGTTCATTTACTGAAAAGCCCAAGCTTTTCCCATTAGTTGTAAATGCTTTTCTTTTTTTAAAAAAAAAAATCAATTTTATTGATATTTATTAATAAAGCATACAATCCATCCAAAGTGTGCAATCAATGGTATTTGGTGTAATCACATAGTTGTGCATTCATCACTTTAATCATTATTAGAGCATTTTCATTATTGCAATAATAATAACTAAAAAACCACAAAAAACAGACAAAAGAAGTTCTACCCCTTAATAGTCATCTCTCAATCTCTCTAAGCTTCCCCTGCCATGCATAGCTGCTATTCTGTTTCTGTCTTTCTAATTTATTTGTATTATATTTTGTATAGATGGAGTCAAACAATATGTGGTATCTTTTTATTTTTTTAGATTTTATTTATTTTACTTTATCCATTTTAAACCCCCCCTTCCCCATTTGCTGTTTTGTGTCCATTTGCTGGGCAATTCTCCGTGTCTGTTTCCTGCCATCTCTTCTCATCCTCTTCCTCCAGTCTTCACCAGGATTCGATCCTGGAGACCTCCGATGTAGGAAAGAGGTATTCTGCTGCCTGCGCCACCTCAGCTCCTGGCTTCTGGAGCTTTTGGAGCATCTCGTCTTGTCTCTCCCCTGTTACGTCATCATTCTGCTGCGTGGCTCCTGGGGCCCGACAGCTCAGTGGCACACAGAGCCTGGCAGCCCATGCGCCTTCTATATATATATTTTTAATTTTACCGGGAGGTCCTGGGGATCGAACCCAGGTCCCTCCATATGGCAGACGGACGCCCAACCATTTGAGCCACATCCGCCCCCTGTGGTACCTTTTGTCTAATTTCTTTCACTTAGTATATTTCCCCCTCTTTTTTTACACTTAATGGAAGATTATTAATATATTACTATACACTACTGTCCATATTTTGCTTTGGTTGTATTTTGCCTGATATTAACATCTTGTAACATTAACATATATTTGTTCAATTTCAAAGAAAAATAGTCTTATATGTGTCATATGACCCATACTCAAATTTCACACGTGGTTTCACTATGTTATACAGATAAATGCTTTTTTATTAACAGGAAGTAAATTAAATGCACATAAATTGATTCTCATATATATATATAATGTTCTATTGATCTATTTGTTTATTTCTGAGCCAAATACCACACTGTTTTAATTATAATAGCTCTAGGGTATTTTTTGATATCTGGGATGACAGTTGATCCCTCAGTGTTTTTCTTTGTCATAGTTTCTTTCTCTATCTTTGTGACTTCTATCTTCCATGTGAACTTTATAACCATTTTGAAAAATTCCATAAGATAATCCACAATTTTGATTGTCATTATACTTACTTCATTGATTAATTTGGGAAAATTGATGTGCTTGAATACCAAGTCATTCAATGCTTTCAATTAGGTCTCTTGTCTTTCAATAAAATTTCATAATTTTTTCAATATGATTGTGCATTTTCTATTGGCATTATCTTATGGCTTTTTAAAAACTGAAATATCCTTCTTCCATTACTTTAGCTGATTATTTTTGGTATAGTAAATATTTCAATCTGCCTTTCAATATCTACTAATCCCTTCTTTCTTCCCACCTTTCCTCTAAAAGATTACATTTTCCAGACTCTCTTGGCCACGTGACTAAATTTTGGTCAATGAATTGGAAGTAGATTTGATGTGGGTCTTCTAGAAAATCTTCTTTAAAGGGCAAAGAACACATCCTTCACTTTGGAGCAGATGTCTTTATAAGTGGTAGATGATTAGATAGCTCTTTATTTTCTTCTTGGAAAATTTTATTTTACATAGATTTTTAAGTTTATTGGTATCAAGTTAAAGTTGGCTTTGGTATGTGCTGGCAATTATTTTATTCCCCACTGTATTTGCAGTTTATGAATCCTTTCTTCCCTAATGTTGATTATTTACATTATTTTTCTTTTGTTTTGATCATATTTGCCAGATTAAATTTGTCCATTTTGTCTTCTTAACTTTTAATTTCATTAATTACTCTTCATTTTTTCCTTTACATTTCCTGTTTGATTAGTTTCTGCCTTTATCTTCATTATTATTTCCTTCATTACCTTCTTTCTTTGATTTTATTTGTCATTCTTTACTAGCTTCTTGAATTTAGAGCTGGATTCACTTGTTTTCAGTTTTGCTTATTTTCTAATGTATGTATTGTAAAAGTGTTGCATTTTTTTACAGTATTATTTTGGCCACATATAAAGCACTCAGAAAAGTCCTGACACTTAGTAGGCACCCTAATATATGCAGCTTTTTATTTATTTATTTTTAAATTCACTTTCTTTTTTTTTTTTTTTTTTTTTTTTGGTGTACAGTTCTATGAGTTTCCCCCCACCCTCCCACTTGCTGTCTGTGTCCATTCACTGGGTGATCTTCTGTGTCTGTTTCTTGCCTTCTCTTCCCATTTTTCTCCTCCAGGCTTCACCGGGATTTGATCCTAGGGACCTCCGATGTGGGAGAGAGGCACCCTGTCACTTGCGTCACCTCAGTTCTTGGCTTCTGGAGCGTCTTGCCTTGGCTCTTCCCTGCATCTCTCTTTTGTTGCATTATCCTCTTGCTGTGTGACTCAGCACGTCCGCACAGGCCTGTGGCTCACTGCACGGGCCCGGCTCACCTGCTCACCTTTTTAAAAAAAATTTTACCAGGAGGTCCCAGGGATCTAACCTAGGTCCTTCCATATAGTAGATGGATGCCCATCCACTTGAGCCACACCCACTTCCCTGTAGCTTTTTAAAAGTGTGCTTTCATTTATCATGTAAAATGTCTTTAAAATTAAAAGAGCTGTCCAAATCAATATTATTCTTTTATGTTGACTAAACATTTCTCTAGTGACATTTCTGTATTTTTTTAAACTTTTCTTATCATTTAATTAAAGAATAGATTATTTTGTTTCTTTTCTAGTGGTTCTTAACCATGCTTGCTCTTTTTTTTTTTTTTTTTAAAGATTTTATTTTTATTTATTCATTTATCCCCCCCTTGCTGCTTGTGCTCGCTGGGTCAGCTAACCACGCTGCGCAGGCAGGTTTGCCTTCACCAGGAGGCCCCGGGAACCAAACCCGGGGCCTCCCATATGGTAAACGGGAGCCCTACTGATTGAGCCACAGCCGCTTCCCGCCATGCTTGCTCTTTAGAGTCACCTGGAGAGCTTTTTTATTTTTTATTTTTTTTATTTTTTGAAAGATACTTAGGTTACATAAATGTTACACAAAAAAATATAGAGATTCCCATATGCCCTACTCCCCACACCTCCCACACCCTCCCACATAAACAAACATCCTTCATTAGTCCTGACCACAGAACCTGCGTGTCTCCAGAGCCCTCAGGAGCCCCACTATTTGGGGTAGTAGCCACTTTGGCAGTCTATGAGATCATGCCGCGATGTGCTTAAGCGTTATCTCTGGGATGACCTCCCGACTCACTTTGAAATCTCTTAGCCATATAAACTCATTTGTCTTTACCTTTCCCCCCTTGTTTCAAGGTCTTTTTCCAGTTGCATTGCTAGCTGATGCTTGGAAGTAATCCCTTGGCCAGGGAGGCTCATCCCTGGGAGTCATGTCCCATGTTGAGGGGAAGGCTGAGTTTGGCTTTGAGCAACAAGGAGGCTCTCAGGAGGCAACTCTTAGGCACCCGACAACACTAGGCTAAGTTTCAATTTCAAGAGCAAAGGCTCACAAGCCTAGTCATCAATATCAAGGGCCCATACCTGATACTGAGGACACAACTCAGATCAATAATATTAGAATCTCTAGGTGTCATATCTAGACATCAGTACTTTTTTCTTAATTAATTATTTTTTATTTTAAAAGAAGCTTTAGATTACATAAATGTTACATAAAAAATTTCCATATGTCTCACTCCTGTCCCTCCCACACTTTCCCACATCAACAACATCCTTCATTAGTGTGCTACATTTGTTACAATTGATGAACACATATTGAAGCATTGCTACTAACCATGGAATGAAGTTTACACTCTGTCCCGCACAATTTTGTAGGTTATGACAAAATATACAATGGCTTGTATCTGTCTGCAATGTCATGCAGGACAACTACAATGTCCTGAAAATGCCCCTGAATTATACCTATTCTTCCTGCTCCCATCCCTCAGAACCTCTGGTGGCCACTACCTTTATATCAATGATAAGAGTTGACATCAGTACTTTTAAAGCTCTGCATGTGATTCCATGGTAGAGCTAAGGTTGAGACTTACATTGACCTTATCTCTCTGCCTCTTGTCTACTAATCATACAGTGAAGCTATCCAGAACTGCTTTTAGCAGATGTAAATGTAATGCAGTGTTTTCACTACTTTATTAAACATTCTGGCAATATTTATTTGCTCATTGATATTAGAAGTTACCAATATGTAATTGATTATTATTCTATGTGAATATTTATAGGTCAGTTTCCTTAGGAACTTGGTAGACATCATAGGGTAAAAAAATTTAAGAAGTTGATAGATTTTAAGACTAGTTCAAGAAAGCCTGTATAATCCACAATATAACTGAAATATTTGTTTAAACAGAAAAATATTAGGTACAATTGAATTCAAGAGATGGTTTATTTTCTTGAATGCTGATGACTAAGTAAAAGCAGTTTTAATTATAAAGCAAAGAATTAGCAAGTTGGATTTTCCAAGGTACTTCAATACAAAATTGCTCTCCCAGACTTTGAAAAATGGCATCTTGGTGTGGTATAAGCAGCATGATCATCCTGAGCTAGGAAGTCCTAGATTTTAATACCAGCTTGATTAACTACCATTTGGATGACCTTGGCAGGTGTCTAAACCCTCTGAGCCTTAGTATCTTTTGTTATAAAATGGGACAATGTATTTTATTGGCTTCTTTCAGAGGTTAAATGGCACTTGGTAGGTTCTTGGTGAAATTTTTTGTAAAAGGTTGATAACACTGCTTTTAAAAAATTATTTTATTAAATTTATGACCTTGCCTTTTTCTTTGCCACAGTGACATTTCCAGGACTATTCACCAGCCATGATGAATCATAACCCAGAAGGTAGAAAGAAAAGCTTTTGGTGGTTGCTGCTGACTCCATATCAATCAGCTTGGGTTACTTTTTAGCTGAGCCTTGAAGAGGCCTTGTGCAATCAGACTCTTACATGTAAAAGCCCCTTAAGGTTGAAAAGTTTTAAAATTACATACCCATATAATATGTTTTCTTTGTAAAAGTTTGTATCAATCTTATAAGGCATAGATATGCTTTTCTTTCTCTGATTATTTTTCTGACCAGTTTGAATTCATGGCTAAAATATGCCTGAGGTAGATTTTCTTCAGGTTGCAACAAAGGGGAATCATGTCTAACTAACTGAAAACTATTATATGTCAGAAACTCACTCTTGAGACTGTAAAACTGGACAGATTTGAGGAAAGCTGATGCCATCTCATTTCTAACATACATTTTCCTCTAAATTAAAAAGCAGAATGAAGACTAGAGGAGCTTAATTTACATTTGTACATGAGACTCTTTGGACAGACAGAAAGGGTTAAAAATTCTCTTAGTGACTGGATTATAGTATTTCTAGTATTGGGTTACAAATTGATTGTAGAATGCAAGAAACATGTATAACCCTGATTTAAAGTTACATATCTAATGGACTTTATTGGCATGAGTGAATAAGAAATAAAATATAAAACCACCATATTTAAATAAAAAAGATTTATAAGCATTGCTAAGTCTGAGGAGCTACTGTGAACTCTAACCTGAGTGCTAATAGTGGAAATGTGGGAATTTACAGATGGTGGATGAAGGCAAAGTACTGTTAGGCAAACCTGGGCTGGACTGAAGAACAAGCAGCAAAAGCAACCTCCAAGTTCATGGTTGTGGGGAAAGTGGGGGACACTGTGGTATCATGGAAAGTGAATGGGCTTGGGGGTCAGATCTTGTTTGGATTCTGGATCAGTGGAATATGGATCAATTTATAAGCTATATGACTTAGGACAGTCAATAGTTGGGATCATACAAAACTGTCAATTTTGTAGGTAAAAATGGCCAGGTATTGGCATTTCATGTTTCCACCTAATTTTCAAGCTCTGAGCCTCATTGTCTTTATTTAGGAAATAGAGAGAAAATTTTACCTGCTGTGTTTGAGGGAGGGTTAAATGGCATGATATAATAAATGAGATGGCATAAAGTGCTTATTAGATAAGTCCTTAATAAAAACGAGCTGCTTTTATTTCACTACCAGTACCTGTTACCCAGGAAAAAGGAAGGATTCAGGATTAGCAGCAAAGTGAGATATCCTGAGAGGATTTTTTAAGAAGTCTAAATCTCAAAATAAATATATATTATTCCACTCAAATTGGCTGAGGGCAGGTGGGTGACACTTTCTAATCTGACCATATGTATAACTTTATGACCTTAAAATCTTAATAATGATTGTACTAGGCTAAAGCATATATCCATGGCATTAACACCTAAAAGAAGTGTTGAAATTAGTACTTGTTGGTTTTTGTTTTTTCACTCTCTCTTCTGTATTACATTCTTGGCATGAGGTTTTCCAGGGTTGGAAAGCTGGATGTACTGTATTGGTCCATTTTTCTTAGAACACTTTCATATAATTTTCACTAGATCCTGTATTGCGTCCTTTTAAATATCTCTGGTAACAAATTTTCATCTTTTTGGTTGTTTCAAGGAATTAAAACCTACCCTTAAGACTAATTTAGATACATTCTGGGTAAAAGAGGTAGATAACCTATTGAGGGACAAATACTGATTTTGGTGGAAAATGAGATGTGTGACTCAAACTGTCTTTGATGGAAATTCTAAAAGTTTGCACAGTTGAAAACAGAGAAGCTTGCTTGAAAACACATTATTTTGTAGATGAGACTAAATTTAAATATTATTTATGAATATTATTATATACTTACTATACTTGCTTATAGGAGCAAAATTTTGGGATGATGAGAATAAAGCTCAGGCTGCTGGTAAGAACGATGCAGTCCTTTTCTGTTGGTATGGCTAGCTCTGTCCAGAATGGTGGTTGGCAAACTATGGCCCATGGGTCAAATCCAGCCTGCTGTCTGTTTTTGTAAATAAAGTTTATGAGAACAAAACCATGGTCATTTGTTTATGTATTGTCTATAGCTCCTTTCCTGCTAGAGTATAACAGTCTATATAACCTCCACATCTAAAATATTTACTGTCTGTTCCTTTACAGAAATAGTTTGCTGACCCCTGGTCGTGTAAGCAGGGTTGAGATAGAAGGCTAAAGCTATCGAAATCCTAAAATGCTCAGTATTGTCACAGACCCATGTCCGTTTGCCATTTCATTTAGTCCCATCAGGTCTATGGGATGAGAGATATTTTCCTCATTTTACAGGAAAACAAAACAAAAACAAAAAGTGTTCTTAGGTCTTGGCCATGCCTTCATGGATAGTGAATAATGGAGCTTGAATTCCAGTCCAAGTCTATCTGACGCCAAAGTCCTTTTGTTTGCTTCAATCATATTTCTTTATTCTGGATGTGCATTGTCAGGAAAAGAGCCCAATTTTTGGATTAATGTGCATTGAGATGTGGCCCAAATTCAAGAACACTACGAGCAAGCATTCAAGCAAAGGGAGACATGTAGCAGGGTCCCATGCCAATGTTAGAAGAAGGATACTGGAATCTTGGAGAAGCAAGAGGCAAGAGATAGGCTATGACTTCAGAGACCCAAGTGTGAAAGTAATCTAGGACTGAGAGGCAGAGAAGGATACATCTGGAGTTGTTCTGGGGTGCTCCACCTTCTAATAGCCTGGTCATCAATGTGACCTCTGCATGCCCAACCAATTAAAGAATGCTCCCAATAGACTATTAAGGGCTAATTGACATATTGAGAATTAAGTTGTAATCACTGCATAAAAGCATTTTCTTGACCATAGCTACATATCTCCAATCATCTTTCTTTCTTTCTTTCACTATAAGAGAAACCAACTGGACAATATAGAAGGTCAACAATGCAACTGATGCTGCAGCTGAGGTGGAGCAACTGCTCGACTGTGGCCTCACAGAGGACATGTACCTTAGGGAAGACAATTTGAGTTCAAGGTCTGAAGCTGAACTTTGAAGTGTGAGGAATGGTATTTCCATCAGAATATTGAGTGGTGATTAAGATTTACTGGGCAGATATGAAAATTAACTGATTAATCCTATTGAAAATGTATAGCAGAACAGAATGGAAGGGTCTATGATCAGGATATATACCCCCCTGCTCACCTGGACATTCTTCCTATTTAGCATACTTCTAGAATACATGTAGACCCCCCAATGTTCTGTAACATATTTGCACTGGATGTTATTCTAATAATGCCATAGTTATGAGTGAGGGATCTGGGGTCAAGTCAGGTTTGACCTTCTGGTTTCCTTTCTTTCAAGCCCTATAACTTGGGTAAGTTACTACCTAACCTCTTTAAGCCTCAATTTCCTCATCTGTAAAATGGGAGTAATAATAATAACTACTTCATATGATTACTGTGAGGTTTAAATGAGAAGATAAGTGAAAACAATGCTTAATGCAGAGCCTGGAACATAGTAAATACTGAAAAATGTTAGCTTTATGTATTTGCATATACACTTGTCTTTTAAAGGAGATGGGAGGACCCCCTAACCTTAGTCTTATCAGCAGTATCACAGGTTTTCTCTTAGGATACCGTAACCTCTAATGGTGACTATAATTTCCCATAAATCTCTGAAACTGGAGCTAAATTTTTTTGGACTCATCTCAAAACTGAGTATTTCCCATGAGTCTGGAGGTAAATATATGTTTGTCTTCCATCTACATAAATAATAGCAACTATCTTTTTTTTTGTTTTGTTTTTTTTTTTTTTGAGCACCTAGGAGCAGTCATTTCCTGTGCATTATCTCTAATTTCCACAACAGTTCCACAAAATAGTTGCTATAATCCCCATTCCTCATTATGGAGAGTGAGGTCAGAGGTTAAAGACTATATATACTAAAAATGTTAGCAATTTTGTGATTATGGAGCCTTTTTTTTTTTTATTTTTGCAGTTTTCCATAATGTTCTGCATTATTGGAATATTTTATAACAAATATATATCATTTTTATGATCAGAAACTTTAAAATCTATTTCCAATTTTAAAATAATAATTTGTCCAGGCCACAACCAATAAGTAGGATAGTTTTGAACCTAAATCTAGTAAAGTCCATGTTTGTTCTTTCTCTCATACATTTATTTAACAACTATTTATTGGTTGCCCACAGTGTTACATTTAGGTTACTGTCCTTGTATCAGGGTAAGCAATGACAAAACAGGCAAACATATCTGTTCCCCTGGAGAGGATGCAGGGAGAGAAAGACAATAAATAATAAAGACAAATCAAATATCAGATGATGTCAGTACTCTGTAGAAAAGTAAAGCAGGGCAAAGGGGATAGAGAGCATGGGACTGGGTAGGGTTTCACTAGGCCTGAGACTGAGAGGGACTGCACCATGGACCTATATGGGTAAGGCAGGAAATTAGGACATGAGAAGCATGAGGAAGAGTAAAAAGGTGGTAAGATCAATGGATAATTGGTCAAGATAGCACTGAAGAAATGTTGGAATCACAGTTCCAAATGCCAGTGAGTTGGAAAGAAGAAGGTAGTTGCCTGATGGAATGCTTGCAGTCCAGGGGTGGTATATTAGTTTGCAACCAAAGGGCTGCCAATGCAAAGTACTAGAAATGTGTTGACTTCTATGAAGGGTACATATTTGGGGGTAAAAGTGTACAGTTCCAAGGCCATGAAAAGTCTAACTCAAGGTACCATAAGAGATGCTTTCTCACCCAAGTCAGCTGCTGTGTGTTGAAGCAGGCTGGTGGGTGACCTCTGCCTGGTCTCTGCCTTCCCCTCTGGGCTGTACCTTCTCCTGGAGCTCAGTTGAGGGCAGCCAGGCATAGAGCTTGTCTCTTATATGGCTTTTTCTCTCAGGCTTGGCTGTTGTGCTTTCTTCCCGATTTCAGCTGCAAGGTATCAGGCAAATGGCTCATCTCTCCCTGGGGCTTTGGCTCCTTGAGCTGATGGAGTTTCAATTAAAGGCCATGACTACTGATAGAAAAGAAGGTCACCTTGGAATGTAATAAACAAGTTCTGGAGTTTCATGCTAACAGGAACTGGGTGGGGAAATATCCTGAGCTTTCCTGTGAATTACAGAAATGTAAAAGAGCTGAGTCATTGACCTTTAAGACTTGTTAATTTCAGTAAAATGTAACTGTCAAGTATCTATTGCCCTTGCACATGCTCACACGTATTTTCTTTGTTCTAAAGCCAAATAAAAGCCACACTTTATGAGGTGGCTGGGCTCTTCTCTCCAGTT
>JAKSZT010018658.1:421257-465264 GCA_026826555.1 Tolypeutes matacus | reverse complement strand
AAATAAAAGCCACACTTTATGAGGTGGCTGGGCTCTTCTCTCCAGTTTGGAAGGAGAGTCCCCTGATCCCAGTTTTTCTTCTCTTTGTCTTATTCTTTCTTTCTCATCCGCGGCACCGTTTTCACAGACCCAGTTCCTGAACGCCAACATTGAGCCTCTCCTTTCTGTCACATGGCAGGATAAAAAATGGCAGCATTTTCTTTCCCGGTGTGTCTCTGTTATTTTTTATCAGATCCAGCAAGAGGGCAGAGACTCAACATGATTCACGCCTCACTGAGGTAGTCCAATTGAGAAGGTCTCATGCCCACAGGAGTGGACCAGTCCACAAACATAATATTTCTCTTTTTGGGATTTGTAAAATAATTTCAAACTGCCACAGGTGGGGAATCAGCTGATTGGTATTGACCATGGGAGTGAATGAGCTTGGAGGCAGAGACTGGAAGGACTGTCTATGTAGATATTGAAATTACCAAGACTTTTGATGGAAGAAATATTAGAACGATTGATAAAAATTCACGTCCTAAAATCTTAAAAGAATGATGATTTCTATCATACCATCTGTACCTCTTTATTCCAGGCCAGTATATGGACATGATATTTGATACCAAGATATGTTGTGGGAATGGATAATAGTTGTTTTATGACTTGGTGCTCTCAGATAACTCTCCACATTTCACTCATACTATACTTACATCTCCAATCCAGCAAATCTTCCTCAGAGTGGATATATCTCTTTGTGATGATGTGGTATTTTAAAAATCAAAATGGTAGATGGGATTAAGAACTTTTTAAAACAGTAGCACATTTTTCTAAAATTTGGAAAAAAAACATTCACAGTGATAATAAATTCACAGCTTTTAAATCAAGAAAATTTTGCAAATAATTTGGCATCTTAATCTCATTTTTACAAAAAGGAATCATTTGGACATATATGACACTGAATTTTTGGAATCTTCTGCAGAAAAAAGAATGTTGGTTTTTTTTATCTCTGTGTAGAAAACAAGCATGTATATCTAAAATTTTTTAAGAATATATCTTCCTTCTTCCCTCCCTCCCCCTCCCTCGTCCCTCCCTCCCTCCCTCCCTCCCTCCCTTCCTTCCTTCCTCCCTTCCTTCCTTCCTTCCTTCCTTCCTTCCTTCCTTCCTTCCTTCCCCTCTTTTTCTCTTTTCATAGTGTGATTTTACCTTAATTAAAGTATCTTGGAGTTTTATTAATGCTTTGTTATTAGTGAGCTAAGCACTGTTCTGAATACAGTGGATGCAGAAGTGAACAAAATGTACTGTCACTGCTTCAGTGTTGTTTATATTCTAGTAGATTCAGACAGAAAGAAAATAAAAGAATTTCAGGTTGTTATAAGTGATATTAAGGAGTATGGTTGTTTGGTTATAGAGTACCTTTTTGTTTTTGCCATCTGAATGTAAACTTTACTAAATAAATAATATGCTTTACTAAACATAATCTAATGGATTAGGTATTCATAACATGCAAGGAATTGGAACATATCAGTAGTTTAAAACAGAATGTCAAACATATTAATAGTTTGTATTGTACAAAAATGTTTACATAACTGTCATGCAATTAACAAAAAAAATGGTATTCAGTATTCCCCCATTCATCTGCAATGAGCTTAGGAATACTTTTGAAGAATCTGCTAAGTTCGAAATATATTTTAAATAAATTAGTTATATGTGTACATTTCAAATCTTCCTTTGGCCTCCTTTGCATTACAAGTAAAATCTAAATGCCAACATCAAAATTTATAGTCCATGACTGACTGCTATCCTTGGAAGAACTGAAGTTCTGAATTAATGTGTATTAAGAAGGGCAAAACCAAGAAATAAAAGTTATTTAAAAACATATGTGGGCACTCTTACGGTCTGTCTCTAATACCAATAACAAAATCTTGCTCTAATATACAAGCATCAATGATTATTTTTAGTCCACACAAAAGAATATATGGAGGGGAATGGGAGTAGCTCAGTGGTTGAGTGTCTGCTTCACATTTATGAGGTCCCAGGCTCAATCCGCAGTACGTCCTAAAAAAAAAAAAAGGAAAAAAAGTTGAATTAAAAAAATAATGCATAAAAAATAATGTATAGTGGGCATTATATAAAGTAAACATCATATTGGCTCATACCACAAAGTCCATTTGAAGGTTCAATTTTGAGCACTTTGGTGTGAATTGTTTTCAAGCCTGTACTTGCACTTTCATACAAAATCTGTTTTGCAAATAATACATAAAACTCTTCCATACACAGACACATACAAACACATATGTGATTTTTACATATTGACTATGGCTTGCCTTTCTGCCTCCAACTCAAAGCAACTTAAGTGATATTCAACTGTTTAAATCATCTGTAGAAACCATACAATAAATATGATTAGTATTTGAGGAATAAGGTGTCAGCATGATAGCAGTGACATGATGTAAAGAAAATACCAATATGTACTCAGAGTTGTGTACATATAGCTGACAGATGTTAAACTTTATGGTAAAGGCCTTTTTTTTTTTTTTAAGTTTTTTATTTTTATTTATTTATTCTCTCTCCCACCCCCATAGTTTTGTGTTCTCTCTCTTCTCTCTGTGCCCATTTGCTGTGTGCGCTCTGTGTCTGCTCGTCTTCTCTTTTTTAGGAGGCACTGGGAACCAAACCTGGGACCTCCCATGTAGGAGAGAGGCACTCAATCACTTTGAGCCACCTCCACTCCCTGTATTGTGTTTCTCATTGTGTTTCCTCTTTGTGTCTCCTTGTTGCGTCATCTTGTTGCATCAGCTCTCCATGCCAGCCGGTCGTGCCAGCCTGTAGCACCAGATTGCTGTCTTGCTCATCTTCTCCAGGAGGCACTGGGAACCAAACCCGGGACCTCCCACGTGGTAGGTGGGAGATCAGTCGCTTGAAACACATCCACTTCCTGGTAAAGATCCTGGTTTGACATCGCTCATTGCTGAAGGCAATCTCCTCAGTTGATTGTAGATGTAATCAGCCATAGATGCAATCAATTCACTGATAATTAAAGTCCTATGAAATTCCCTTGTATTACAATTAGCCCAGTGCTTTCTTGACCAAACAACTGGACACAATTCCCTGGCCAAGATGACATATTAACCTAACCATCAAAAAGAATGTATGATGAAAGGCAGAAGGAGAGCCTGAGAAGAAAACATTGCAAGATCTCTTAAAACAACAGGGATAAGTGAAAAAGGTCCTGTGGTAGCAACAAACAGGAAAATATGTGTGTGTGGAAGAGTAGCCATTATTACCAGCAGTGGAAGTATTGAGTATAATCTAATGCGTTCTACAAGGAAGCCATGGCAAGTTATGTGTGTGTGGAAAGGGTGTGGGGGACTAGCTGTAAGACAATAGTGATGAGGAGGCACTGTGGCAGGCTACTGAGGGCACATCCTGCTTGCAGATAACCAAATTCTTTTTTTTTTTTTTTTTTTTTACCTTTTTAAACTTTATTTTTAAAGAAGTTTTAGACCTCAGAAAAGTTACATAAAAAAATATAGGGAACTCCCATATGCCCCACCCCCTTCCCTCTCACATTTTCCCCTATTAATAACATCTTATATTGGTGTGGTATATTTGTTACAATCAATGAACAAATATTGAAGCATTGTTACTAAACATGGTCTATAGTTTACATTATGGTTTACACTTTGCATTGTACAGTTTTGTAGGTTTTGACAAAATGTATAATCGCCTATATCTGTCATTGCAATTTCATGCAGAACACCAAATTCACTTTTTAAATGCTGTTATGGACAAATACAAACTTTTTATGCATTTAGATTCAGCCCAGAAGTAGCCAGTTTGAGCACCCTGATCCAAACCCTCAGAATTTGGGTTGATGCTGAAGTTATGTTAGTAAATAATGAACTTAAATTGTCTCTGAGGTGGATTTTGTGATCCCAGAATTTTTCAAGTTAGGAAGGAAATTCAGGTTTAGGTTAGGGAGCAAAGGCAATGGAAAAAGTCCAGGACAGGGAAGTATATATAGCTCAAGGGGTTGAGTGTCTGCTTCCCATGTAAGAGGTCCTGGGTTTGATCCCTGGTACCTCCTAAAAACAAAGTAAAAAACCAACTCTCATTAGGGAGTGGGTATAGCTCAGTGGTTGAGTGCCTGCTTCCCATGTATGAGGTTCTGCGTTCAATCACCAGTACCTCCTAAAAAAAAAAATCCAAGACAAATTTCTAGGCATTAATATCAAGGATGGGTACAGTGAGAGGAATCAAAAGGGCATCATGTAATTAAGGGGAGGACTCTGCTTTAATAGAACAATCTTTGAAAGTTAAGAAGACTGCTATTTCTCAAAGTTACAGCAGTCAGTCTACTTTAGTGAGATTTAAGTTATTCTCTCTCTTTAATAGACTGTAGGGGGTATTCCAGATAAAAATGAAACAAAACCAACCAAACAGAAAAAGAAAAAAATTGTACAAGAGACTCACTGCAGTAGAACTTTCTTTCTTTGTGGATCAACCTGACCCCAAAGGAATTTCCTGGAAAAAAAAAAAGTGCAACACCAGGGTCTAATACCTCACTTAATTTTGGTGGAAAGATATTTGGAGTACAATAGAACTTCCTCTAACTCACTGCACTGGTTGTCAATGATCATGGCTGTTAGTTAAATTTCAATCTGATTGACAGGAGATGCATGTCTTTAATAAACTGTGAGGGAAAAAATTTAAAGAGTTATAATTGCTTTGTGGTGGGAGATGCTGCTGGATCTCATGTACTCCCCTTCCTTCTCTTGTCCTTCTTATTTAATACAGGTGCTAATTTGGTGGTCTTTGTTCCTTAGTTGTGCTTCCTATTCAACAATGTAGATAAGATCAGGGCTCCCAAGCATTGTAAGGAGGCTGTCAAAGTGGAGGGGTGGCCTGCCATTGGATTTGTAGCCCAAGTAGGGTAAGGAGGTTTGGGGCAGTATGATCTGGGAAATCAGAGTTCAAGTGAAATGAAGAAGCTATTCTGAGCAACCTGGCTCAGAGTATTGGAGCCCAGTCAGGGTGACAGGGGTGTCCATGCAGAGTTCTGGCTTAGCACAGGCTATCAAAACACAATTAGAGTGAGGTGAGCTCCTTCCTGCTAGTGTGGCCTTGCATGGGATGTTGAAGCATGGGTAGGGTGAAGGGAGCATATGTGGGGGGTGGGGTGGCAGTTGCAATAAGAACTTGATTATAGAGAGAAGGATTGATTAGCTAAGTAAATACATCAGGGACAATAGGTCCCACATTTCTGTCAGGGAGGAGAGTTATCAATATGGAAAGAGAAAAACAGAACGAACATTGTGGTGTTTGATTGGAATCGAAGTTATTGGTGTACATTCTTTAATTCAATATCTCTATAGATGATATATATATATATATATCATATTTAATGTGTGTGAATAAATAGAGCTCTGTACATGATTGGTCCTGGGAGCAGTGACACTCCATTAGCAATGAGCGCATCTAGAACCCAGATATTGACTTCTAAATACCATTCTCTACTAAAAGGAACCAGGATCTTTGGAGAAATGTCTGATTCCAGGGATGAGGAAAAGAAAATATAGTCAGAAATTACCATGTTTATATATTCCTTTTTTTTTGGAGGTAACCCACCACTAGAATATAAGCCTCTGTATTCTTTGAGATCTCTGCATCTCTAGCCTAGCACAGGAGTGTTCAGTATACATATGAATGACTAAATGAATGAATAAATGAGTGGCACTTTCATATTCATCTTTTGGGTGCCTATTTAAACAATACAGAGAGCTTCAGAAGACATTCTATCTTAAATTGTGAAGTAATATCTTCATGCTTAATATTTTAGCAGGAAATTTATTTTCAACCAATTCACACCTTAGAATGTAACCCAGACCCAGACATTGGATCAGGATGCATACCTATTGAATACTTTGGAAGAAGAGAGAAATTATAGAAGTCAAAACATTTTTTCTTTTCTTATGAAAGCATTGGAAAATTCCCCAAAATTTTCATTTTTGTGATAAGTTAAAGAGTAACTTAATTTTTCTCTTACTCAATTATCAGTCTGGGCCAAGAGATTTCCATGGAATTTTTCCCATGTTCAACTTTTGGATATTATTCAGAAGTCTTTCCTTTTTCTTTGAAAGCCAACTGTCTATTGACCATGGAAATCTACTGAGAGACTAGGTAAGTGGAGAATGACAAACTATGAAAGAGTCACACACATAAAGGAATCTGTTTTTCCTTTGCATTACCTATTTGGGTAAATGGCACACTGACTATCTGCCACCACCACAGAAAACTACTGGCTGGCTTAGGTTCCTCCTTCTCCTTTACAAACCTCCACCTCCCCAAAACACAAAAATACAATGAAGACCATCATCTTATCATTTTAAAAACCTTTTATATATCTTTCATCTCTGCCCAGGACTAGTTTCATAGACTTACAATCAATGCAGTTGTACATGACCCTACTCTCAGAAAGGCCACATAATTCTCTGCAGTTATGGTTTTCAAATTCTTAATAATTTTATCTTGGAATTTCTGTTTTGTAAGGGAAGTTGAATGAGACAGTTGGAGCAGGTTCACGAGGGTTTGGAGCTTTGGCTGACACATGGTCCTGTATCCCACCATCTCCCAGGGATGGGTTCTCCAGTTCTTGGCCTGCTCTTAGGCTATGTAAGGCCCCTCATACCTGGTCAGCCAAGTCTACCTCTCCTTTCTCAGAGTGCACTGATCCCAGGGAGGGTCAGGATCAGGCAGCGCACCCTGTGGTATATCAAGGTGGGGTATGGTGGCATCTCAGGACAGGTTACTGTGGAAGCAGTCCCTGCCCCAGGGGTCAGCACCATGGTGTGTCTCATGGTTTGCTAGCTGGAGGCCTTGCTTGGGTGGAGCAAGATTCCCATCCATTCTTTTCCACTACTATGTGTATCCTGGTGTGGAGGTTAAGGATGCTTGAGGAATTACCTGTCTCCCAGGGATTGGGGCTGCCAGCTGGTGAAAAGGGGAGATGCCTGGCTTGACTTTCCCAGACCCTGTCTTGTACAGGGCAGCATATTGGTCTGGTGGCTGGCAAGAGGAATAACCCAGCAATAATCAGAACAAATGCACTTTTGTCCCATGTCACTGTGAGACCCCTGGGCACCCTGTGCTCACCCCATGAGAGTCTATGCACCCAGGAGCACCCTTCATTTGGTTTCATGTCTGAAGTATCCTCTTTTTACTCCTTCCAACCTTTCTGGGTGTGGTTTGTATTTGTCTTTTCTGGCCAGATCAAGGCACCTCACCTGATGATGAGCCATGATATATAAATTGTAAAGTTTGAGTGATTCTGTATAAACAAGTTAAATACTCTGATATTTGTATTTAAAACTGGCATTTTGTAATATAAAAATGAGCAGTGAAATTCATGCTAATACCTAAAATTTTACTTTTCCTTTACTTAGAATGACATTAAATAGCAAATGAAAAAACACCACGACAAGTCCATAGGGGGAGAGAGAGACTGTGGAAGAAAGGAAAATGCTTTATATCTACTTTTAATGGCACTTTCCATTGCTTTTTGAACATGGGGCCCGGCATGTTCATTTTGCACTGATTCCCACAGACTATGTAACCAGTCCTATCTCTGCCTTTTCCTCTTCATCTCCACTGCTACTTCCTTCATTCAGGCCCAAATCTATCACATGGAATGTTTCAACAGCTTCTTTACCATCTCTCAGCATTCAGCTTATTATTTTTTCTTAATACAGAAGCTACGAGTTTACAGAATAATCATATATAAAAGACAAGTTTCCCACATTCCACCCCACCATGAACTCCTAGCATTGGTGTGGAACATTTGTTACAATTGATGATAGCACATTTTTATAATTGTACTATCAGTTAAAGTCCATGGTTTACTAAAGCTTCTTTGAAGACAAACTGAAAAAATATAAGACAATGGGGGAGCATACAGAAGAAATTGTCACTTTACATACAACATAACAGATCTTACAGTGATGAAAGGCACAATGTATAAAAATTATTTTACTTCAAAATTTTTTATTTTTTATTTGTTATTTTAAAAATTATTATTATTTTATTATTAATTTTATTTGGTTATTTTTTTGGTTTCATTTTTGGAGAGGTTTTGGATCACAGAAGGGTCACAATTATGGCAGGGGAGGATCACTGGTGTGGGATATCAGTGATGGGAGATATATAGGAAGGGGTGCACCTGGGGCATGCCTCTTAGGCATATGAATATGTTCAGGTGTCCATGGGGCATTTTCTCAGTGGGTGGAGACCCACACAATAACTGAAAGAATATTGAATTCCCATCCTGGGGAGTCCTGCTACATTCTCTAATAGAATGGCAAGAATCTCCTGAGCACATAGGCAGTACCTAGTGAAGGAAGACAGACCATTATGCCAGGCCCTTGATAATGATGACTGTACATATGAACCTTTTCTAGTGAAATTGAAACTTAGCCTAGAATTATATATTGCCTCAGAGTTACCTCCTGAAAGCCTCCTTGTTGCTCAAATGTGGACTCGCTCTAGGCCAAACTCAGCATATAATCACTATACCTTCTCCCCAGTGTGGGACATGACTCCCAGGGATGAGCCTCCCTGGCACTGAGGGATTATTACCAAGTGCCAACTAGCAATGCATCTGGAAAAATACTTCGACCAAAAGGGGGAAATATTAAATACAAAAAGGTTTTATGGCTTAGAGATTTCACAGTGAGTGTGGAGGTCCTTCCAGAGGTTTCATTTGTGTATGTCTCAGCAGGATCTTATTGACTGCCACAGTAAACAGTACCTCAAACAGCTCCTGAGAGGTCTAGAGACATCTAGACACTATAAGCAGGGCAGACAAGCTGAGGAATTCAGCACCCAGTCAGCGAGCCTTACTTTGGAATTTATGCTCCCCAGTATAACAGTTAGACTCATTTATAGTTTCCCTACACATGGCTTTTCTGCCCCTTTTATTTGAACCTATAACTAGTGCTATACTTGTTAAATATGTGTCCCAGGGACTTAATTCTTGGGTCTGTTCATGTGCTGGTTGCTCCCTGAATCTCAGTAGAATTGCAACATCTACTCTCCAGTTCATTGGACTCACCCAGCACAACTAATGCCCATCCCAAAAAACAGAGAGTGTCTGCAACTGCAAGCAAGATAGTTCCATCAATTTGGCCCATGGGATCTAAGCCCCCTCTCAATTAGAAACAGAGTGGGCATCACCATCCCCAAATCCTCAAGATTGGGGAATGAACAAGGGACCAAAATAGACTTATTATCCTGTTATAGAGTTACTATTATTCTAGCAATGGAAGAACTTATATCATTGATATAAAGGCAGTGGCCACCAGAGGTTCTGAGGGGAGGGAGAGGGAAGAATAGGTGTAACATGGGGGCATTTTTGGGATGTTGGAATTGTCCTGCATGACATTGCAATGACGGATACAGGCTATTATAGATTTTGTCATAAACTATAACATTGTGCGGGACAGAGTGTAAACTATAATGTAAACTATAGTCCATGATTAGTAGCAATGCTTCAATATGTGTTTATCAATTACAACAAATGTACCACACTAATGAGGGATGTTAATGTTAGAAAGTGTGGGAGGGGAAGGGTTCGGAGCATATGGGAATCCCCTATATTTTTTATGTAACATTTATGTAATCTAAAGCTTCTTTAAAAATGAAAAAAAAAAAAAAAAAAAAAAAAAAGTCCATGGTTTAACTCATGGTTCACTGTGTAGTATAGATCCATGGATTTTTAAAAAAAATTATTCTGTCACCTTATATATAATCCAATATTTACCCTTTTAATTATATTAAGATGTATATTTCAGTGTTGTTAATTGCATTCACAATGTTGTGCTACCACCAATACCATCAATTACCAAAACATTTCCATCATTCCAATAGGAACCCTGAACACTGTAAGCCTTAACTTCCCATTCCCTATCTTCACTTCGATCACCTGGTAACCTATATTCTAAATTCTGACTCTATGGGTTTGCTTACTCTGTTTCAAATCAGTGAGATCATATAATGTTTGTCCTTTTGTGTCTGGCTTATTTCACTCAGCACAATGTCTTGCAGGTTCATCCATGTTGTTGCATGTATCAGGACTTCATTCCTTTTTATGGCTCAATCATATCCCATTGTATGCATATACCACATTTTGTTTATCCATCCATCAGTTGATGGACACTTGGGTTGCTTCCATCTTTAGGCAATGATGAATGTCACTATTAACATCTGTATGTAGATATTCGTTCCAGTCCCTGCGCTCAATTCTTTTGGGTATATGCCTAGAGTAGGAGTGCCAGATCATATGGTAGTTCTATACTTAGCTTTCCGAGGAACTGTGAAACTACCATAGCAGCCACTGGCAATGAATGAGTACTCCTATTTTTCCACATCCTTTCCAACACTTGTAATTTGTGTGTGTGTGTGTGTGTGTGTTTTAAATAGCAGCCATTCTAATGGATATGAAATGGTATCTTATTTTGATTTGATTTGCATTTCCCTAAAAGCTAATAATGTTAAGCATCTTTTCATGTGTTTTTAGCCATTTTTATATCTTTTTGGAGAAATGTCTACTCAAGTCTTTTGTCCATTTTTTTACAGCTGTTCTTTTATATTCAAATGATATTAAGCACACTGTCATATTAAATTGAAAACACTTTGTGTCTAAAAACACACTGTTGAAACAAATACCATACTGAGAAACAAGATCAAAATCTATTTTTATAAAACAGTCTATAATGTCAGATACAAAATGCCACCTATGACCATACTTAGAAATCTTCTAAATTAAAACCCTGGATTTCTATGTTTTAAAGTTATCCCTGGTGAATTTCAAATTTAGTATTTTTACAGAGTTTAAATTTCTGAATTAAATCTTTGTTTCTTTCTAAAACTGGAACTGGGCATGAATATAGTTCTAAAATGAGATTCCTGATATAAAAGAACTGTGTCTTTAGAAAACATTTCTCTTTAATTTATTAGACCCAAATAACTTCTTTAAAATCTCATTTCCTATCTTTTGAGTGGATTCTAATTAGAGGGGTTCAGAGACTTGAGCTTTATTTTTATTTTTTCTGGTTTTTGGATTCATCAATGCTATTTTGACATCACTACTGCATTTTATCATATATTGTCCTCAAACAAACTGTTCATTGTATGATGCTGTCTAGTATTTTACTGAACTATAACCTAAAGGAAAACATTAGGCTTCTTGCTTCAATTTCCCTTAAGCATCAGTGACAATTTCAATTATAACAATTGCCAGGTTTGTAGTTTTTGTTTAGGATTCCAAATTATACAGGATGATTGAGGGTAGTTCAAAAGTGTTTCAGAATCACCTACTGCCAAGATTCTGGAAAATGTCTTTTGCAAAACAATGTTAGTGCTCTGAGGACTCTATTATATCTACACTAACATGTTCTGTGCACTTTTACTGAACAAGAGGGTAAAGGGCTAGGCTCATAATAACTAATAAACTATTGCTCTGCCACTTTGTCAATCAACAAATATTAGTTAAGAGCCTACTATGTATCAAAATTAGTATATATTTTCATACTGTTAATTTCTAAAGATAACCAATATAAACCCAGAAAGGGTCATTTGCTAAATATTTAAATATTATATTAACTTTGTGTAGAGCTTATAAAAATATCCTAGACCATCAAAGTCTGCATCTGAATGATGAGAGGAAAAATGTTTTCTGAGAGTTCTCTTAAGTGAGCAGTATTTTACTAGATGTTTTATCTAGTAAACTGACAAAAAATCTCTTTATTTTAAACTGACCTGTTGCATGGAGCTATTAAATAAGAAAGACTTTTGGTCAATTTCATAAAATAGCAAATATTTATCCTGCTATGATGCTTGAGACTTTGCAAACTCTTACTCTTATCTTCATCTGCAACAAAACAGATATCTTGATTTACGGATGACAAAATTAGCAATAACCAGCGGTAATAAGCAGCATGTACGTGAGCACATACACACAACACAAAGGCAATAATAAAACAAAAAGATCTAAAAAGGGAACATATTAGTAAATGTCATTATAGAGAGGTGGTCCTTTGCTTAAAATGGATATGGAGGAAATCCATAACTCCTTTATCCAGTGTTTATAAGGAAGAAAATATGTGGTACTTTGCAGGGTTACAAAATTATTTTTTTTCCCATTTGTACAATTTCTTGGTAAAAGTAGGATTTTTCTTTGTGGGCGTTTTTTTTTTTTTTTTTTTTTTTTTTTTTGCATATGCATTTAGAGACTCCAAAGGTAGTTTTGCCAATTTTTTAATTGGGTGTTTATCTTTTCATTGTTGAGGTGTAGAGTATCTTTATATATTCTGGATATTAAAACCTTATTGAATATGTGGTTTCCAACTATTTTCTCCCATTGTTTAGGTTGTCATTTTACTTTACTGATAAAAATCCTTTGAAGAACAAAAGTTTTTTTATTTTGATGAGGTCCCATTTGTCTATTTTTTCTCTAGTTGCTTGGGCTTTGGGTATAAAGTTGCCTTTGGTTTTAGTGCCCTTACAGCTCTTGCAAATTTGACTGGTGTCTTCTCTGCCTTGTGTAAACTAGCTATGGGTTGTTGCTTGGTTTGCAAGGCCTTATATAATCTGGCCTTTGCCACCTCTCCAGCCCTATCATTTTCTAGTAGCCCTCTGTGTACCACCCATGGAAAAGTTTCTCTCCAGTCCCTGTGACTTCTGTGCTGTACCATGCCTGTGTCCCAGTGCTGCTCCTTCTTTTGCCTCAAGTGCTCACCTCACACCACTGACTCCCTATTAGGAACTCACCCTTCACATCTCAACTAAGTGACTTTTCTTACCTGTAATGACTTCTTGGATTCCTCCAGGTAGAGTCAGGCACTTGCCTCTTCTCTTTTCTGATCTTTTATATAGTTCTATTACAACATATTTTACATTGTATTATCATTTTGGGGGCACTTATTTCTCTTTCCAATTCTATGAGCAACTTGAAGGAAAGTTCAATTTATCTCTTAATATTCATTAGTTTATTTATCATATAATATTTATTGGGTGTTGTTTTAGTTTCCTGGCTGGTAAGTCAAATACCATGAAATGGGTTGGCTTAACAACAGGAACTTTTTGGCTCATGATTTCAGAGGCTGGAAGACCTGCTTCTTCCAAAGTTTGGAATCTTCTAGCTAGCAGAAAATCTTTGGGGTTTCTTGGCATTTCCCTCACATGGCAATGCACTTGGTGATGTCTTCTTTTTCTTCCAGATTCCATTGACTTCTGGCTTCTGACCATTCCCAGTGGCTTCTCTCTCCATAAGACTTTCACTCCAAATGCTTATAAAGGACTCCAGTAATTTGGATTAAAGCCTAACCTGATCCAGGTAAGCCACATCTTAACTGAAGTAATATATTGAAGAGATTCTATTTATAATGGGTCCATACCCACCAAAATGTGAACCAAGACTAAAAACATGTCCAAACTGGGGTAAACAATTCAATCCCCAACAAGTGACTACTGTGTCTTGGGCAATTTTAGGCTAAGAATGAAATGGGGAACAAGAAAAAATACATATTGTCTGTCGCTTTGTGGAACTTGTGACAGTTAGAATTTTGCGAATCCCAGGAAAAGATTATGTATGTAAGTTAATCCGTTCCTATGGGTGTGGGGCCCTTTGATTGCATTACATTCAGTTAAGGGGACTTTGATTAGAATACTTTTGACTGGACTATGTCAGTGAGGCACGTCACAGGTTGCGTCTCTGCCCTTGTGCTGGATCTGATATAAACGGAGACACAGGGAAAGAGACACAGAGCAAGAGGCCACCATTGCTGACCATGCCATGTAAGTAAGGACTTGAGGATTACTAGCAGCCAAAGCTTAAGCATGAAACCCCGAAGAGGCTGGGCCCACAGAGCAGCTCAAGGCTGAAGAGAGAAGCCATTTGCTTGATAGCTCACAGCTGAACTCAGGAAGAAAGCAGAGCAGCAGAGACTGAGAGAGGAGGCTCGGTAAGAGATAAGCTCTAGGCCTGGATGCCCACAGCTGAGCTCCGGGATGGTAGATTCTGGACGGGAAGGCAGAGACCTCGGTAGAGATTGATGGCCATCTTCACCATGTGGCAGGACCCCAGAATCATTAGTAGCTATCTTTGGTGAGAAAGTATCTCTGATGGTGCCTTAATTTGGACATTTCATGGCCTCAGAACTGTAAGCTTTTACCTCAAATAAATCCCCTTTATAAAAGCCAACCCTTCTGGTACTTTGCATCAGCAGCCATTTGGCAAATTAAGACAGAGCTACAATTTAGTAGTGGAAACAGAACCTTAATAAGAGAATCACATAGATTAAATTTCAACTGAGAGTGGTGCTTTGAAAGGAGCTGGGGTGAGGGGTGATCTAATCAGAGAAAACAGAAGCACCTGAGAAAGGGATGGTTATGACATGAGCTGATGATAAGGTACAGCCTGGGAGAAAGAATTCCAGGAGGATGGAACAATGTGTGCACAGGTGGTATGGTAGTAGGAAACACCGAAGGAAATGCAAGGAGACTTGTGTAGCTGGAGGACAGCATGATGAGATAGAGTGTGGGATCGGGTTAGAGAGGTAGGCGGGGATGTATGTATCACAAGCCCAAAGAGTAGACAGACTAAGCAGAATTTGAGCATACTTTGCAGTGGTAAAATTCAAAAGCATCTGAATAATACCAGCCTGGTGAGGGTGTGGGAAATAAGTACTCTCTCTTATAGAATGCTTATAGAATGCTGGGGTGGGGGGGGAGAGGGCATGTCCTTCCAGAGTGCAATTTAGCAATATGTATTATAATCCTTCCAATAATACTCTTTGACACAAAAATTCCACTTCTAGGAATTTATACTAAGGAAACAATCAGATGAGGCTGTTAATATAGAAGTATTTAGATTTTTGTATGAAAGAAAATTCCATACATTGGAGGTTATTACTTATTTTCCTTTCCTGAAGAAATTCCTCTTAATTTTTCTTTCTGACTATCCAAATCCATTTATTTATCCGAATATTTTTTTCTGCCTATGTCCATAGCAAAGTATTATAGTCTCATGATTTTTTTCCTTTTTTTTTTTTGCCAAATTCCCTTCACCTTATCAAAAGAATCATATAATTTAATGCCAGTGGAAAAGCAATGCTGAATCATTTGGCTTCCTTGGAGAGCTGTGGCTTGATGAGCATATTTCTGTCCCCTTAATAAACCATTGTCAGTTTGGTGACTATCTTAATTAATTCCAAATATTATAAGGCCATTTTGTAAGAATGTAGAGATTAAAAAATAAAGAAAAGAAAAAGAATTCAATTATACATCTTGGTGGATCTTGCTGTTTATACTGTTCAGGAGTCACAAAACACTGCCTGTCTGAGAGAACTGTTTTAGGTAGTAAGATTTTGCAACATGGCAAGGCTTGGACACTTGTGCTGCTTATGCCTGCAATTGATACAGATCATCTTTTTTCCATCACATAATACAGTGGCACTGACAGATGTATTATAAGTCTTTGGGCTTACAAATCTTACTTTTTAAAGTGATTTAAGTATTCAGATTTCCATGCATTTTTGAATGCTAATTGTCAAAAACCATCACCCTAGAGTAGATGCAACTGTGTTAATATTCTGCTTCGTGGGACCCAGAAGGGCTCTATCAAACCATAAATCAGCCCTAACTCAACCCCAGGCTTCAAGAACACAGGTTTTGCCTGCCTCCACCATTTGTCTAACCAGGACACAAGAGGTAAATGAACTTCTCTGAACCTGTTTCCTTATCTGGGAATTGGTGATGATAATAATAGCTGGGGTTATTTATCAGGATAAAATGAGCTAATACAGATAAAGAATTTAGAGCCATGCCTGGCTCACTGTAAGCCCCAAAGAATTTCACCTATTCATGGGCAATCACAAGGAAGTAATGCCAGGAGAGACAAAAAATTTCCAGACTAAAAGAAAAATTTAATCCACTGGGGAAAAAATGCCATTATTGAAGAAAAGTGTGCACTTGAAACTCCAGCTTCAAGAAACCTAATCTTTTTTTGTTGTTAGTCAAAAAAATGATGGAAGCAGAAGTGCTTCTACTTTGAGGCATCTGAGGAAGGAGGCAGTATGGTGGTGTGGAGCAGGGAAGGGGCTGGGGCTAATTGTCCTGTGGGAAGGCCATAGTGGAGGGTTTGCGGAGGCAAATTTGAAGAAAGCTCTACATAAAGAATGAAAGGTTACCCTAGAAGAATTCATCTCCAGATAGCCACAGGCTATATGATTTTCCAGTAAGCGCAAACCTCCAAAATCCTAACATTCTTCTGTCTAATGAGACGGTTTATGTTTTCCCAATCGTTACTTTACATCCATCCTACAAGGAGACAGATTGCGTTCAGTGCAGACCCTGTATCCTGCCTCTACCACACTCTTAGCTTTGTGACCTTAAACATGTTAATTAACCTCTCTGTGCCATGGATGATATTAATTTAGTTCATTGAACTGCTATGAATACTGAAATAATCTACATAAAGTGTTTCAAACATTGACTAGCACTTTCCAAATGCTGTTATTATTTGTGCAATCATTTCTATTGTTATCCTCCAGTCTCTGGACCCCTCATCAATTTTGTAGATATTTTAGTACCTTTCTGAGTTCTTTTCTCCTTCAAACCTGAGGTCTAACTTGCCATTTGACAGTAGCATCCTCCGACACTCTGGATCCTCTGCCCCCATGACCCAAGGACTGGTTGCTGAACTGGTGTGGGGGCCAAAGGAAATAAACTGCTTGTCCATGTTGTCAAAAGGGACGTTAACAATTTCTGCCACGATGTCGAGGCTGATACTGCTAAAGACCATTAGCTTTGGAGTCAGATAGACCTGGGTTCAGATACTGGGTCTTGTATTTGACACGTACACTGCCTCAGGCAACATATTTAGTCTCTCTAAGCCTCAGTTTGCTCATTTTTCAAATCGGGCTACCAAAGCTGCTGTCCTTGACAGCTTCCGTGTGCTGTGACAGATGTCTGCTCTACACTTCTCCTTCCTGCTCTGTGCCCTGAGGGCAACAATAGGCTCCCTTGCCCTCTGGCTTCCATACGGGAAGTACCAGGAGGAGAATCAGACGACAGAAGAGAGAGGAAAGAGACTTTATTTCCTACTGGCTCCCTCCCTAGCCGTGCTGCAGGTGAGTTGTGTCCCTGTACAGAAGGACTCAGCTCCTGTCAGACGGTCTTCATCCTACAGTCATTGTATCTCTCTGGGTTTTGGCATCTGTTTCCCACCCAACCCAACACTTGCCCTTCAAGTTTCAGTGTGGTAATAGCTCCCTGCTGTTGCTCACTCTGGGATTTTGTAACATAGCTTATTGGCTCCCCTAAAGTTGCCTATAATTGTTAATAGTTCCTTTATTAAACTGCCCTCAAGTACCCAATACGAGTATGCCATCAGTTTACTCCTGGGACTCTGACGGTAAAGGTTTTTATGAAGATAAACTGAATTACAGTATGGAAAGCAATTAACATTGTGACTGGCACATAGTATATGCTCAATAAATGGTAGCATAAAATTTATGTACAGTATTAAAATGATAAATATATGTTTACAATGGCAAGAGAATTTAAATTTTTAAAAAGACGAGCCAAACCTTAAAGTATTGTGCAAGGTGGGAGTGTCCTATTGCACATAGAGCTATTGGTTTTATGAACTATGTCCAAAGCCAAGCTCATTATCTTCCAAACTCTCTCTTCCATGGCCATGTTAAAGACGCCAGATCCTTTAAACCACTCAGGTTCCAGAGTTCAGGATCACTGTGGACTCTAATCTCACTCATTTTTCTCTTCTGCACCACTCCTGCTACCCGTTTCCGAGCTGGAATTTGCTTTGTAAATTGTCCAGACTGTGCAGAGCTCCCCTAATAGGACTCTGGTCTCTTCCTTCTGTTGGTTTCACACTTTGGTTCAGACTTCTTCACACCCAGCCCTGATATCACTGCTGTGCACAAAAACTTGCCCATAGAATAAAATGTAAACTGGCAGCCTGTAATTTAGCATAGTTCCTGATCTAACAGTAGTCTGCCTTCTATCTCCTTTTATCTCCTCTTGTTCCTTTTGATGTTCCCTCATGCCCATGAAGCCACAGTGCTCGCTGTTACCTGAACATAGCCATGTAATTCCTGTGTCTGCGTTTTCACTGATGCTGTTCCTTACTAGGTCCTGCTTGGACAGGATGAAATCCTACCTTTTGTGCAAGGCCTAGTTCAAATGCCTCCAAGGCCTTCCCCCATTCCCCTCTTCTCCCAGACATACACACTGGGCTCTAAGGAATTGGTTTCTCATAAGAACTCCCACACTGTGTATCTTTCTTTTGCACTTTACGGCTTCCTACTTGTTTTATAACTACATGCCTCATTTCCTCTGCTGGCTTGTAAGTCTGTGGGGGTATATCTGCCTTTTATTCTTCCTGTGTCCCCACCATTATTTGCCTATGCGGATAGCTGGATAAATATTTCATGAATGAAATGTGTGGTTTTAGTAGATAGGTGAAGACAAGCTGGTTCAAAGACTGATGCAAGTGAGCATTACAAAATTACTTATACACTTTTTCACAAGCACTTCTCTGCAGTGTTTGTTCTTCAGCTGTGTATTGCATTTCTGTACAGTACTGCCCAGGCAGCGGGAAGGGAGTGAGGATCAGTAAATTCATCTTTAACTTGACTTTTTGAATCATTGCTACTTATAGTTCATGAGAAAATGCTGTTTGAAAAAAAAGCTAGCCAGGGGTAATCCTGCATGAATGATGATATTCCAGAACAGATGGCAGGCTCTAGGGGAGGGGAAAGTGTAAGGGGAAATTTTCACTCTGTCTACCAACCAAGATAAACAGAACACATTCTCTACACTGATGCCTTTGAGTCTCTTCTTAACACTAAAATACACCACGATGTACTACTTCTTATTATTTAGTGATAAATTTCAGCCAAGATGTATTAAACAAGTACTGTATCCTTGCACTGCCAAGTTCTTTAGGGGATATCAAAGACATGAGAAAGAGTCTCTGCCCCTGATTTACTGCTCAAGTTTGTGGGGGAAGCCCAATCTAAACACCACCATCAGCAGGGAGGGGGCATATGGATGGTTTCATCATTTCACAACTCTCTGTCCTAAAGCCATTCATGAGTTTAAAGTATTCTAGTGTAATTTGGGGTCACATCATGAGAGCCAGATTCACTGTGCCGAAGTTACTCTCTGGGAAGAAAAATGGTCCCTTTAAGGCAGTCGGGGATAAAAACAGTTTACCATGGACTTCAAATTTGGGCCAAATATTTTACATCTTATGAAGCAAACCTCTGCAGCTACCTGGCTTTCTGGCTCCAAAAAGCCATTCTAAAAATAGAATCAAAGGGAACAAATGGCTTGGCTGATAGAATACTTTAGGGTGCAGGAGGTAGGAGAATTAAAAAATAAAAGTGTGTTGTCAAGTAGAATGAGAAGCTTTGTACTCAAAACTCAGACTGACACTGCTAGTCATGGCCATTTGAGGGAAGTGCCCAGAATGACTGCAGGTCTCGTGGACAGACTGCAGAGGCACAGGCGACCTGCTGTGGCTGCCGCTGGCAGGAAAGAGGAGCAGGTTGAGTTACCAAATACCCAGCATTGGAGGACATGTCCTCCTTTCCCCTGAGTTTCCATCTAACCAGTATCTAAAATTACTTATACAGTTTATGATTTGGAAATGAAGAAATCAAATTTCACATTTTTTAATATGATTTATTCTACCAGTAACCAATTGAATCTTGCTGTGGTTGTTTGTTTTCCCGGCAACCTTCTTCACAGGGTGGTTGGAAGGATAAGATCATATAGGTGGAGTGCTTAGAGTATTGAGAGCATATAAGAGCCAGCGTTCAAAGATAATAGTTATTATTTATAAAGTTTACCACTCGCTACTCTATTTGTGCCTCAACCTATTAACTCCTTGAGAGCAAAATCCATAACTGAATCCTCCTGGATTAAAACCTAGCATAAGGCATAAATAAATTCTTCACTTCTATTACATCTTTAATACTATCTGATAATATACCATAAAAAGTAATTTTAATATAAACTGGAATAAATTAGTCCTCTTCCTTTCCATCTCCACACATCTATTGTAAATATTGTAAATATTCCTAAACCCAGCACCAAATGGTTCAGGAGAAGGGGACTGCCATCCCTCCACCAGCAGGGCTCACCTGCTCAGAGCTTTCATTTCAGCCAGCCATTCTGTGTGGGTCAGGAGGGCCTGGGTATTCCTTCACATGGGACGCTTTTTGTCATGGATGATCAGACATCAACTCTTGCAGCTGCCCTCGTGGCTCTGTCTAAAGGAAAGCCATTCTAAAAATAGAATCAAAGGGAACAAATGGTTTAGCTGATAGTATACTTTGGAGTACAGAAGGTAGGAGGAATCCAAAATGAAAGTGCATTGCCAAGTTGAACGAGAACCATATAAAGTGTGGAGAAGTTTTGGGATGTGATTTTCACAAAAAGGCTCAACTGTCCAAGTTCATGGCTGTGTATCACCTGTAGATATAGGTTAAACATATAAAATTGCCAATATCAGATGCAACCTAATGTTTTGAAATTTTACAGATGCTTCCTATGGTACAGTGTTTCAGTTTGCTAAAGGGTGCCAAGGCAATATATTAAAAATGGGTTGGCTTTTACAATGGGGATTTATTAATTTATAAGCTTATAATTCCAAGGCAGTGAAAGTATCTAAATCAATGCATCAGAAGGCGATGCTTTCTCCTCGAGCTGCAGCTGTGGGTGATCAGGCACATGGAGGCATCTGCTCATCTCTCCCCTCTCCTCTGGGCCTTGTTACTTTCAGCTTCTGGCTTCAGTAGGTCCTCTCAGCTTCTGTGTTCCAATGATCTCAGGGCCTTCTTTCTCAGTTTCCAGGCATTTCTCTCTGTGTCTGCGGCTCTGCTGTTTCTGGTTTATAAAGGACTCCAGTAGAAGGATTAAGAGCCACCCTGGGCTACACCTTACTGGAGCAATCTAATCAAATGGCCCTTAACTTAATCTAATCTAATCTAATCTGATCTGATCTAATCTAGTCTAATCAAAGGTTCACATTAGGTTCACATCCACAAGAATGTACCAATTTAAGAACATAATTTTCAGGGGTCCACAAAAGACTCAAACCACATTCCACCCTCTGGACCTCAAAATACTTGTTCTTTTCATATGCAAAATACATTCATTCCATCACAATATTTCAAAAAGCCTTAAATCATTTTGGTAACATTATTAAGTACAAAATCCCATCAAAATCTGTTATAAGCATGCAGTATATCCTGGGGCAAAATTCCCATCAGGCTGTGGACCTGTGAAACTGAAAACAAGTTATCTGCTTCCAATATACAAAGGAGGGACAGTCATAGAGTAAACATTCCCATTGCCATAGGCTGAAATTGGAAGGAAAATAAGGGTCGTAGGTCCCAAACAGTTCTGAAAACCTGCAGGGCATACTCCATTAGATTTCAAAGTTTGACAGGCATCTCTAGAATGATGATTTTTTCTCCTCAGGGCCTGAAGGAGCAGCAGCCCCACTCTTTCCAAGGGCTTGCCTAGTGGCCACATCCTAAACTCCACTCTCATCAAGCATTGGGGTGGTGACTCAACTCTGGGCCCCAGTCTCAGAACACTGGGGTGACAGCCAGTCACATGTTCAATGCCCTTAGAATTGTGGGGTGGTAGTTGAACTCTAGGTACCACCCTCTGAGAACACTGGGGTGATGGCCTGCTTTCCCCAATCTCTGGGGCACAGGTTCAACCCCCTCAGAACAGTGGATTGGCAGCCAAACCTTCCCCAATCCCCTACAACATTTTAGTGGGAACTGTTCAGGGGAGGGGTCACTGAAGCATGTGATGGTAAGGTAATGAGTGGGCCTTTTGTCATCTGATATCTTTCTGCATTAGGTCATGGGCCCTAAGCCTTGGGCAGGTGATTTTCTACTGGGTTAGGTATTATCTGATAGTAATTTTCCATTGGTCCTCCTCTTTTGCCTAGTTATCTCCCTTCTACCTTTCTTTACCTTACTTCTACCTCAGAGAATTCCATCCCTTATTCTTAGGGGTAATGAAGGAGAATGAGCTGTCTTCTGTAACTTCTTCATGCTGTCTTTGGGACATTTTCCTTGCCTATCACAGAAGTGGAATTCTCTGGCTACTAAATCCAAAGATCCCAAGGGAAGATTGGCTGGGAGGTTCTTGGTTGGTACTGGAGAAAATCCTTGCATGACCATCATCTTAAAGTGGAGCTGTTGAAGTCTGGAAGATACAAATTTCATTAGTAGGTTGAATAAGCAGGGCTTGAAGATTAAGAGTAGAATAACCAAAACTAATGGTTCAAGGAGGAGAAGGAACCAAGTGAGGGAGGGGAGAATGGATTTTATAGCCTCCAATATGGATGAGAAATCAAGCCCTAGTTTATTGGTAATTCGGCTGGCTGTTTCTCTATCACCGGTAGCAATGATAGCCAACAAGGTTTCAGCAGTTGCCTCTTTAGAAGTATTGAGATAGGGAGATGTACCCAGAAAGAAACAGGGTACACCAGGGACTGAGTTGTTTTTAACAATTAAGGGGGCATGGAAGGATGCCTGTGATGTAGCTATCCCTTCCACCCACATGGATGTGTTTGTTAAGATGTTACCAATAGGGACATTATCAGTGAGGTGAGAGTTGGTATGGCATATCCAGAAATCCATTTGATTGTTGGTTGTTGCTATAGTGGCAGTCCAGTCAAGGAAGATGTTAGAAGAAGCTGTGTGAATCTGGAAAAGAAGCCTAAGGGCGCTAGCACAAGTGTTTAGTAGATGCCGGGAGGGAGAGGTTTTCTCCCTTGAGTAAAATAACAGTGGAACCTTCTCCCATAGGCTCTAGGACATTTGCTTAGAGTAGGCAAGATCCAGCTTACAATACACACATGTTAACCCTCCATAGGAGCCGGTCATAAAGCCAATTGTTTCTTTAGGTTATACTCACATCACTCTGGCCAGTTATTACCCCAGTTGGTATGTCTTTCATGAAGCTGACATACTGTAGTACCATCACCCCTGTGAGAACAGGAAGGTTGGCTCCAGTGTTCCATCAGCCTGTTGCATAGCACCCTCTGGCACTATGAAGCAGAGCCAGTCTGGAGGCAGTGGCCACTGTAGGGCTAAGGAGACTGAACCATCACTGGGTGGCAAAGCCACAGGAGTCTTCAGCAGCAGCATGCTGCCATACATTTTTAGGGCATGGCCAGATGATGTAGCAGATACCTTTATTGTTTTAGGGGCTGTACTAACTGGGCTGTCAATAACTCAAATGGAGAGATACCATGTGCGGTGGTTGGGGCCTGGTCTAAAAGTGCGAATCTATTTGTCTACAGGGTATGTTGGTTTTGTGTGTGTGTCCACTGCTATAAAGCACCGAACTTGGTTAGAGCTGTTAATAGGCCTCACAATCTTGTGTAATATGAACTAGGTTAGAATATTTAATGGGGAGGCCTTAGTGCTTTAGCCAGGCACCACTCTGTGGCAGCTCCTCTATGGCCTCTCTATTTGTGTAGCCATAGGGCTGCTTCTTCATCACTTTTAGAGCTGGCTAACTTTAACTGTGGGTTTATTTATTTATTTTTCTCAAGACGGAATTATTTAGTAGAGACAATTTGCCTATAAAATTTTATTTAAGGAATCATATAAATTATCTCCCCAAAATGACTTTCAACAAGGTACATAATTCATATTAATTTACTAATACTTGTATAAAAATTCTACAAAGCATTTATTTAATTTCCTTATGTAAAACTTGCATATGAAAGGTCTCCTAGTATGGCTGGTTAATGAGTGAATAGCAATGCATGTTATTCTCTAGGCTAAATAACTGTGGGTTTAAACTCTAGGGGTCATACAGGTACTTTAAAAAATTCTAGGGAGCTATCAGATTACACACAGCCTTACAAGAAGAAAACTATTTTTCTAGTAAATTTTATAAGGACCTAAGATTCCCAATGGAATGAAGATTATCTTCCTATTATCACTTTATAAATAATATTTCCCTTAGTAGTAAACATTAAAGTCTATATATTTACAATAGTCTTAGGAAATATATACTGTTATTATGCACAGTATTTTATGACAAACCAGGTTTTTAAAAACGAACGAACAAACAAAAAAGAACAGAAGTTTAACACTCTGATAAAAATTCTGATCAGATTAAAATGACTAAAATTTAAAACATTGCCAAAATAACATACCAGTTAAACTTTTCCACAGTTTATGCAAGCATTCTATTTTTCTGTTTTGGAATATATTTTCTTCTTCTTCTTTTTTTTTTTTTTTTTAAGATTTATTTATTTAAATCTGAAAGGGGGACTTTGTGGGTATAGAGGGAGAGTTACCAGAGTTACCCATGTCCTGGTCTTCTGCTAGGCCCGTATTGACCTACGAAAGAGGAAGATAAGAAAGGAGAGATATAGCGGGTACTCATGGAGGGTTCCCAAATAAGTGTGGGATCCCTATGAGGGCTACCCCTTCACTCCCTGGGTTCCAGTTTGAGACCTAATGTCCTAGGTCTTTATTGGCCAGGGACCCCCAGGCGTCCCTGGGGTCTGACGACTGCTTGAGTGTTTCTGAAGTTTGAGAGGAGAGGAAAGTCTGAAGCTGAACTTGTGTGTACCAAAATGACCATTCAGTTGCCTCCAATTGAGATAGATATAGGTCAGAAGAGTTTCTAACATGAAGAAGAGGCCATGTCTCTGGACAGTGCTTCTGAGGATATCTGAACAATCTTTAGGATGGTACACAGGGGTTTGGAGAGAATGTGTCTTGGAAGGAGTTGGGTCATAGCCCATGACCAACACCACATCTGGCTTTCCCCAGCAAAATGGTGAGGTCAGGAATCGTGATGACAAAGGAGCACATGGCAGGAAAAAAGCAGCTAACTAGCAGTAACAGGTCACAATGGGTAGTTAAATGAGACATCCATGGGCTCAACTATTTGCAGTTGAACTGAGAATTGCCACAGAAACAACAAAATCCCTCTGAATGGGGGATTGGGCAGCAGGGATCTGCTATGTGGAAGAAGAAACTTGTTATCTCAGAACCAAAAGGTGTATCTAAGCTGTGAGAAAAGTAAAGTTATGACTGGTAAAAAGAGAAAGCACCAAAGAGAGGTTCTTACATGACAGTGGGACAGGAAAAGTGGCCAGTGAACTCTTTCTTGGCTCAGGTAATTTCCCATTCAGACCCCTATGGATGGTGTCCGTCGTCATCCAAGTGGCCCTTGAAACTGCATGGTATGAAGAACAAGTCCTCCACCATCCTCCAGAGCAGTGGCCATAGTCAGGCAGGAGGGTTGAGATTACGTTCTGTGGCTTGAAAGAACAGAGCATGAAGGAATAGGTAGGAAAGGCCAGGGGCTGATAGAAAAGGCCGACAGGCAAGTACTTACTTTTCCTGTCCCTTTGCTGGTTGTCAAAATCTAATATCAGCGAAGCCCTGGGAGGTCTTGGAGAAAGACCTCAACCTAGAGTAAGAGGGTTGATACAGTCACAAGAAAGAATTCCAGGACTAGTCATAGTAGTAGGAGAATTTAATGTAAAGTGAAAGTACACACTCAAGACAGGAGTGCGGGTGTGCTTGTTGGAGTTGCATGAGTCCTCTAGGTTGACTTTCACAGTTGGGATTTATTAATTCATAAGCTTACAGATCTGAGGCCATGAGAGTGTCCAAATCAAGGCATCATCAGGAGATGCTTTCTTCCCGGGCTGCAGCTGTGGGCAATCAGACTTTTGGCAGCATATGCTTGTCTCTCCTCCTTCCTCTGGGCCTTGTTGCTTTCAGCTTCTGGCTTCAGTGTATCCTCTTAGCTTCTGTGTTCCATTGATTTCAGCTTCTAGCTCCCAGAGCCTTCTCTCTCAGCTTCTGGATGCTTATTTCTGCGTCTGCAGCTCGGCTGATTCCAATTTATAAAGGACCCCGAAAGAGGATTCAGAGCCACCCTGGCTACACCTTACTAGAGTAAACGAATCAAACTTAATCTAATCTAATCAAAGATTCACCATATGTTCACATTCACAGGAATGGATCAATTTAAGAACATAGGTTTCTGGGGTCCACAATTACCACATATAGCAAGTCTTCAGTGTCTTAGGGACACAACTTTAAACGTTTTTAGAGTAAATCACATGGCTTTAAAATGGTATCAGTAGCCTTCAAGCTGGTATCAGCCCTACTGCACTCAAGCACTATAGTAGAAGCAGGAGTTTTCCTACTGGCACAATTCTTCAATTCTTCACAGAACACTTAGCTCTCAGGGACTCATGGTATTATCACGTGCAAACCAAACACAAGCCAAATGCATAATGCCATCTGGATTTGATCCATGAGCTCACAACCTAAAGCCATTGCTTAAGCACTTCACTCATGTCTTTCAATTTTCCCTTATCCCTCAGTAAGTTGGAAGAGATCTAAATGAGGGGTAACCAAATCAAAGAGCAGAATCAAATGCATGCCATTTGAATAGACTGATGATGTATGTGAAAGCCCCTAGTACAGTTTCTTTAAACAGTATTGATTTTTTCAGTGTATTTCCTTAATAGGGTTTTAAATAATCATAGATACAATTATACTGCATATTCAGTTGTACCTTTGCTTCTTTCACTTATAAATATTCTCACCCATATTACAGTTATTACATCTTTTAAATTATTTTCACAAAATATTTTCGTGTTTAAAAAATATATATAACACAAAGCTGGAAAGTAAAAGTAAAAGCTCCTCTTCCTTCTACATCCTACACCTAAGAGGTACTGGTTCTGTTTATATCTTTCAAGAGCTTTTTATCTATGAGTATATGTGTGGGTGTGGGTATGATGTAAGTTTATGAATAGAATATATTTTTCTTCACATAAACAGGATTGATCTAAACAATAGGGTTTGCAACTTGCTTTTCTTCACTTAACAGTACACTTACGGCTGTCAGACTTAGCCAATAAAAGTATAAGATGCCCAATTAAATTTGAATTTCAGATAAACTAATTTTTAGTGTAAATATGCCCAAAATATTGCATGAGACATACTTATACCAAAAAATGATTTATTGTTTACCTGAGATTCAAACGTAACTGAGTGTCCTGGTTTATGTACCAAAAACATGATATTTTGTCTGCTCATTTAGATCTACCTCTGTTGCCAGGCAATATAGCTGGTAGTGGGTATAAAGGTAATTTTTATTTCCTTATTTTTTCCTAACATGTATTTATCAAGTTTATCAGCATTAAGTGCCTCATAATGGAAAGTAAAGCTTACTAAATAAAAGGCCTCATCTTCTGAAGAGTAAATTGATTGGTGGGGCCCTGTAAGTAGGGAAGCAGGAATTTGGAAGCATTAGATTATTTGGCTTTATGGAAGTAAAAGACTCCCTGGGGCAATCCAGAAGGAAGAAGAGAAGAACACCAGTCTCCCTCTTAGACCCAGCCAAGGGGCCTCCTGACTCAGCTCTGAACCTCAAAGGGCTCTACACTTTGGAATGCCTTCCACAAAATCTTTTGTTATCCTCTGGTGCCTGAGACTGATGGAGTTGGCAGAACCATCTGGGTGGGGAACTGTAAGCTCAGATCAGGACTTGCATAGGGCCCTGATTTTCTTGTAAGCCCGAATCCCTGTTTCTTCTCTTTGGGGCCCTTTCTGACCTTCCTTCACATTCCCCACATGTAGGGTCAACTAGATGCCTTAAGGGCCTCTGGGACTTATGCCTATGGTTCTTCCCGGTACCCAGGTCCCAGGAGGACAGCCTAACATTGGAGTACCCCCACTGCCTAGGGCAGTATTTCTTTCATGGAATTGTGTGAGATTGGGCATCAGCTATTGGGATGACATGCTGATTCTAAGTAACTCAGATTGCTAATATATACAGGGCCTGGAAAAAAATATTTGCCTGTCCTTACCCCAACTCTAGGGCTGGGCCTGAGGAAAATAAGTGAGAGGAGGGAGAGAGGAATGAGAAAGCTGGAAGGAGGAGGGTACTAAGTTGATAAAGGACCTGAAACCCAAGGTGGCAAAGTAGCTGAAAAGGATTTTGGAGAATGTCTAGTAATAATAATATATATTAAATGATAGTTAGTATACAATGTATTTATTATGGCTAAGCATCTAAGAATTTTATGTATGCTAGCTTGTTCAATCTTGGCAGCAACCTTAGGAGTGGGAATAGGAATTGTGGCCATCCCTAATCCTCCCCACCACCACCAAAAAAAAAAAAAAAAAAAAAGAGGGATAGGATAGAGGAAGAAAGAGATAGAAAGAAAGAAGGAAAGGAAAGGAAACAGAAAAGGAAATCAAGGCCCAGAGACATTAGGTAACTCACCCAAGATCACACAGCAGTTAGGAAGTGGTAGACCAGAGGTTTGGTCCATGCAGTTCACTCTAGAGTCTATGGTCTTAAACACCAGGCTACATGTGTCTCATGTGGATTTTTAAATTGTCACTTCTGCGGTATGTGATAAGATCACTTCCCATTGCCCCTAACTTTCCAGTACACTCTACTATACTCATGAATGACATTTTAAAACTTTTGTTTTGGTTAGAAACCAGTAAAGAGACTGTTTATTGTTCAGATTTATAAAGTAATGAAGCAGGAGTTCCTGGGCAGCAGTGAACATGTGGCCATAAGACTTTTAGGAGCCCCAAAACATCTTTCTATGTATCAGTTAAGATGCCAGTAGGATCAGAGGCCACACTCAGAGGGTTCAACTCATAAGTGTTTTATGAAGAGACTCTCACAGACGTGGGAATGGAATTAAAGGAATCAGCACAGGATGGTGTAGCACCTAGGAACTAGCAAAAGAGAAAATTCTTTACATCCCTAGTCCTGAAGAGGGGAGGGGAGAAAAAGGTGCTGCTACCTGAGTTCATAGAGAGCTTGCTACCTTGGACTGGAGGAAACACCACTGCTAGAGTCATGGTAAAGCAGAGAGGAAGCAAAAGGAATAAATACTGTGTCTTCTTTCTTTTTTCACCTTCTGATCTACTGTAGATGTTTCCATTGGCCAACCAAGAAGCCAGAGGTTAAAGGACCCCTGCTGAAGCATTCTGTAAAGATCAGACTGTTGGGGCACAGAGCCAGGCAGTGAAGAATGGAAAAGGAGAAGCAAATGAAAAATAACTAGTAGATCTTAGGATTTCTACAAACTGTGGGATTAGAAGTTCTAGTAATTCCACCATGTTCTCAATGGAGGAGGCCCCAGCTGATACCTGGGTTATATTTGTCTTCTGATATTTCTACAATGAACAAATGTGTGTATGTGTGTGTGTATGTGTGTAAGATAGTAGTTTGGGTTTGGATTCAGGCTCTATGTTGGGCTTCAGATATTCCTAGATTTCACCAAAAGTCTAGAAATATCCTAGAAGGACTGAACCCTGAGAAGGATATGCTTGGCATCCCCAGGACCCTGCATACATCCTTAGGTCTCTCTGATGGAAAACACCTCTTGTGCCTGCTCTAGTCATTGTGCCTCTTCCAGGACTTGGAACCATCTGCTTTCTGAGGCCAGTGGCTAGGCATCATTCACTCTCTGGTATCTCGCCATCTCTGGACCAGGCCCACTGTCAGAGAGGCTCATTCCATACTAATGAGTGTGGCATACATAGGCTATTTCTGAGGGTCAGCCAAAGTGTTCTCCAGGTTGCTGCTCAGCTCATGCAAGGGAGATTATTTTAGGATTCAGTCATTTTTAGAATTATATAATATATTTGTAATCTTAACATGCCATTCAAATGGCACATGATTCTCATCTGACTGGTTATTTCCAGGTGAAATCTGCCTTATTGGAAATAGTGAGTACTCTTATATTTCACAAGTCTTAAGACAAAGAGAACTTTATTGTTTTGAGTATAAATTCTTCCTATATACACTTTCATTTATTATCCATGAAGTCCAACAATATCTAATTTTTGGGACTTTAAGTGATAGCATTTTAAATCAGAATTGTAACCTTTTGGAATATAATTGAGAATATGCTAATCATAACAAAACGTGACTGCAGGGGAAGCAGCTGTGGCTCAGGTGGTTGGGCTCCCGTTTACCATATGGGAGGCGAAGGCCCCGGGTTCAATTCCCAGGGCCTCCTGGTGAGGGCAAGCAGCCTGCGTGGCACGGTGAGCTGGCGCAGCAAGATGACGCAACAAAGGGAGACAAACATACAGAAAAACACAAAGCAAATGGACACAGCGAGCACCAGCAGCAAGGGGGGAATAAATAAATAAATAAATAAATAAATAAATTTCTAAAAAGAGGCACCAGGACCTCTGGTGTGGGAGAGAGGCACTCAATTTAAAAAAAAAAAAAAAAAAAAAAAAAGGAAGAAAAAATACATGTGACTGTGATCTTGTGGTGTTCTACCATATAAATCTGAACATGGGAACAGGGGAAACAGGTAATGTTTATAGGAAGCAAAATGTCAAAACCATAGAAACTCATTCACAATAACATTTCACCAGAAAATGTCAGGTGTGTGCTGGTCATCCTGTCATTGGAGACAGAGATTGATGATTTGCACTTTGAAGCTATAGAAATGAAAGACTTATATGAATTAGGGTAAAGTGTTGATGTGGCTTGTGTAGGGAGGGCTCCAGACTCCCTGGCAATATTGGAGTCTTGTGGCTTTTACTAACATCTCTTAGCACTTTCTGCCATTATTTCAACTAATCCATTGCAAGTGAGTGTTTTATTTGATTCTTATTCTACCTTCTGCATGTTTCTATTGCATGTTTCCTACACATGAGTCATCTCATACACAATTAGGAAATAGAAAAACAATGTCAGTATAATGCAGAAGTCTCATTAGCTCCTACATGATTTTTTCCCCCAAAATGTTCATGCTTGTACCATAAATAACACAGGTGCCACTGCAGCTGTGGAGGAATACCACACTGTAAATTAAGTGCCTTCACCCCCAAGTTCTCACTCTTGGCTTGGTTTGGTCATTTGTTCTGTCTTAGAAGTCCTAACACTTGGATTGGTATGCAAAACAAGAAATACTAGACAATGAACCAATGCATCCACCTCTGGCACCACTGCATTTCTCACAGAGCCTGCAACTACCTCTCCACTGGTAACTTCTGAGAATGATGTCTCTCTGTCCTTGCTTCTATAACTAGCCAATGACAGCACTTCCTTATACCTCCCTCCATCAAGCTACCTTCACTTTTCTTCAGGTAAAGTCCCACATGTACTGTAGTATTTCTTGTTTGGCATTTAATAAGTAGTTCTAACTGCTAATATTTTTATAAGAATTAATATTGTATTCATTAGTTCCCAGACTATAAAGTTGCATAATTCAATTGCTTATCCCTTTTCTTTCCCATTAGCTATGTTTTTTTTTAAATGCAGGATTTTACAGAATGTGAGGTATTCATTTTTAGAAATATATACAGTGTTTTAGAGAAAACACTGGACCAGGAATTAGAGCTTTGGGGATTAGAGACAGTGATCAGGGAAGTGGGAGAGTAGACCTTGGATCTATACTAAGTGGGGAAGCTAAACCTGAGACCTGCCTCATATAGCCGGGATCCCTGAATAGGCCACATTCCTAGTAAAAGGGTAGGCTAGGATAAATCTGCCTCTTAGCAAAAGGCACCAACAAAGAAAACTGTTGGTGCAGAAAAATGATGATAACAATAATTGCCTCCCTAAGAATCTGTAGTCATAGGCCTGCTTTCAGGTATCTGGGATTCTAATTCACACTACCAAACTTAGAAATGGAGTGAGCCCAGGATAGCAGAACCCCTGGTTCACATGAACATCATCTCTGGAGAGAAATATCCAAAATCCAGGCCTTCAAGCTACCATAGTCTGAATTTATAAGATAAAGATTAACAGACACTTAAGGAAATAAGTCACCATCAACAAGTCTCAGCAGAAACCACACATACACACACAGAAACAGTTCTAAACACCCATAGGATTTCAGATATTAGAATTCTTAGATATAGAATAATTAGGCATGAAATAAATGTCTACAGAGATTTTACATGTTTTTATGAATCAAATTTAAAAATAAGTATTTTCCAATTAAAATATATAACCAAAATACTGAACAACAATTGTATGTCAACTGAGTGATTGGCATTATGGCATTTTAAGATCCCTATATCTAAAACTTGAAGCTGTATCAATATATTTTATTTTCTTCAGAGCTTTGTTAAATAGCATATAAAATTTTAAGGTTAACCACTAAAAGAATAAAAATAGAGTGCATAACAAACAGCAGATTTTTTAAAAATCCAAAAAACATCAGGAAAAAAAGAGTACAAAACAAGATAGCAGAAATAAATACAAGTATATTAATAATCACAATAACTGCATACACATTTTTTTTAAACTAAAAAAGAATGTTTCCATTGGTGAAAGTGTCCCCACCTCCCCGTGTGTGGCCTTGGAGCAGGGAGTAGGGGCACTTTTCGCCCCACAGAGGATAGAACAGAAGCATTGGCAGCTCCCACGGATACCCTGACCTTTCACAGAAGCAGGTGCTTAGAGACCAACCATCACCTTAAGGCGCCTGCTCTGAGGTGGCTGTCAGTCATTATCTGAGGAGTTCATCTTGTTGTTACACTACGATGGCGCGTGTTTCTCCATTATAGCATCTCTTAGAATGCCTGTTTCTGAGGCTAAACCTGTATTGAACATAAAAGGGAAATGGGAATCTGAGGGAAATGAGCAATGCTGGGGCATGGAACCTTTGCTTCCAAGGAAGAGAGGTGCGGAACAACTTTAAGAATGCCCAAAGAATGTGGAGGATCCTTCAAAATCTGCAAGCAGATGACAGAGAGAAATGAAAGGCTATCTTTTAAAAGTAGAAGGATTTAAATATTGGTTATTCAGAAAGTCAAAAAAATAAAGGAGACAAATTCCAAAATGATTTTTTTTTTCTTTTAAAGTTACTAACAAAAATAGGAGATAATTAATATTCTGGTGGCACAATGCTCTGACCCCTTAGAAAAATATTCTCAGAGTTTTTACAGGGATTTTTAGACAAATGAAAAAGCAATGCTTTTGCTTTTACCCTTTTTTTCTTTATTAGAGAGTTTGTGGGTTTACAGAACAACCATGCATAAAACACAGGATTCCCAAATATCACACTACTATTAACACCTTGTGTTGGTGTGGGACATTTGTTACAATTGATGATAGCACATTTTTATAATTGTACTATTAACTGTAGTCCATGATTTAACTTAGGGTTCACTGTGTAGTGTAGTTCCATGGATTTTAAAAAAAAATTATTGTTACCATATATAGAATCTAACATTGCCACTTTTAATCACATTCAGACATATATTTCAGTGCTAATTGCATTCAAATTGTGCTACCATCACCACCATCCATTACCAAAACATCTCCATCATTTCAAAGGGGATGGGATAGGGATAGAAAATGGGAAGTTTAGGCTTAAACTGTATATTCTTGATTCTGACCCTATGAGTATGCTTATTCTAGTTATTTCAAATAGTGAGCTCATACAATATTTGTCCTTCTGTATCTGGCTTATTTTGTTCAACATGATGTCTTCAAGGTACATCCATGTTGTCACATATATCAGGGCTTCCTTTTTTACAGGTGAATAGTATTCCATTTTATGTATATCCATCATCAGTTGATGGACACTTGCTTCCATCTTTTGGTAATTGTGAATAATGCCACTATAAACATCAGTGTACAAATATCTGTTCAAGTACCTGCTTAAAATTATTTTGGGTATATACCTCGCAGTGGGATTGCCAGGTCATATGGTAATTCTATACTTAACTTTCTGAGGAACTGCCAAACTGTCTTTGACATTGCTGCTACCAGCAACGAATGAGTGTTTCTATTTCTCCACATACTCTCTAACACTTGTAATGTTCATTTTTAAAAATAACATCCATTCTAATGGGTGTGAAATGGTATCTCATTGTAGCTTTGATTTGCATTTCCTTGATGGCTAATCATGTTAAGCAATTCTCACGTGCTTTCTGGTCATTTGTATACCTTCTTTGGAGAGATGTCTGTTCGAGTCTTTCACCCATTTTTAAACAGGGTTGTTTGTCTTTTTGTTGTTAAATTCAAGCATTTATTTATAAATTCTGTATATTAATCATTTATCAGATATCTGGTTTCCAAATATTTTCTCCCAGTGTGTAGGTTGTCATTTTACTTTCCTGATAAAGCCCTTTGAGGAACAAAAGTTTTTCATTTTGATGAGGTCCCATTTTTCTATTTTTTCTTCTGTTGCTTGTGCTTTTGTTGTAAAGTCTAAGAAACCATATCCTGAAGATGCTTCCTGTTCTTTCTTCTAGGAGTTTGATAGTTCTGGCCCTTTTGTTTAGGTCTTTGATCTACTTTGAGTTGATTTTTGCATAAGGTGTGAGGTTAGGGTTCCTCCTTTTTTTTGCAAATGGAGATTCAGTTTTCCCAGCACCATTTGAACCTACTTGTATTTTTTAATTTAAGGTGAGTTTCTTGCAGATAACATATAATTGGGTCATGCTTTTTTATCCATTCTGCCAATCTCTGTCTTTTGACTGGCAAGCTTAATCCATTTGCATTTACAATCACTACTGATTACGCAGGACTTTCTTCTGCTGTTTTGCTGTTTAGTATTTGTATGTCTTATATCATTTTGTCCCTGAATTCTTCCATTAATGCCTACTTTTATATTTATTTCATTTTTTGTGTTGTACCATATTGAGTGCCTTCTCTTTTCTATCTGGATATATCTGTTGTCCTTGGAGTTACCATGGAGTAAATTTAACAGCCCAAATATATATTTGGTTTGGGTGGTAGTTTGAAGCTGTATGTATCCCAGAAAAACAAGTTCTTAAATCTAATCCATTCTTGTGGGCATAAACTCGTTGTAAGTACGATCTTTTGAAGAGGCTACTTCAGTTAAGGTTTGATTCACTTCACTTAGGATGGGATTTAACCCTATTATTACTAGAATCCTTTATAAATGGAATGAATACAAAGAGAAAAAAGAAAGCCATGGAAGCAAGAAGCTGAAATCAAAACCTGGAAGAGAAGGGAAAGACCAGCAGATGCTGCCATGTGCTTTGCCATATGGCAGAGGAACCAAGCATCTCCAGCAACTGGTCTTTGGGAAGAAAGCATCCCTTTTCCTGGACTCTAACTGTAAGTGAATAAATTCCCATTGTTTGAGCTGAGCCATTTCATGGTATTGATTTGAGAAGCCTAGGAAACTAAAACAGTTTGATACCAACTTAACTTCAATAGCATAAACATATACTTTTCCTATACCCTTCTGTCCCCCCACCTTTTTTGCATTTGTTACCACTTATACCTTTGTACATTGTATATCCAAAACCACAGATTTATCATTACTTTTTATGCATTTTCATTTTAGTACCTATAGGAAGTAAAAAGTGGAGTTACATACCAAACAATACACTATAATACTACTGGCATTTATAATTACCCAAATGGTTACCTTTACTGCAGATCTTTCTTTCTTTATGCCTCATTGAACCATTGTCTGGTGTCCTTTCCTTTCAGTCTGAAGAACTCCTTTTAGCTTTGCTTGTAGGGCAGGTCCAGTGGTGATAAACTCCCTCAGCTTTTTTTTTTTAAATCCAGGAATGTCTTACTCTCTCCCTCATTTTTGAATGAAAGTCTCGCTAGATATAAAATTCTTGGTTGGCAGTTATTTTCTTTCAGAAATTTAAGTATTTCAGCCCACTCACTTCTTGCTTCCATTGTTCCTAATGAGAAATTGGCACTCAATGTAATTGGAACTCCCTTGTACATAACATGTTGCTTATCTCTTGCAGCTTTCAGAACTCTCTCCTTATGTTTTACATTCAATAGTGTGATAAATATATGGTGAGGTATATTTTATCTTGTTTAGTGTTCTCTGGGCTTCTTGGATGTGCCATCATTTCCTGTCCTTGTCCTGTACTCTTTTTGTTGTTGTTACTCATTGTACATTTTAATATTTTAAAATATTAACTCTGGGGTTTATTCCACAAGAAGTCTGTTTCTTGATTTTGTAACTAGCTGGTAATAAGACAGAGATTTTCTTGAGCTTCAACCCTGTCTTCTTTTTTCAGTAAAAAATATTGTAGGTTTACAGAACAATCAGGCATAAAATGCAGGATTCCATACACTAACTCACCACCAACACTTTGCATTGGTGTGGAATATTTGTTACATTTGATGATTTCTGTATTTCTTACAAACACATTTAAATATATAATTATGTCAAAATAAAATAATTTCAAAATTAAGGAAAATCTAGAAAATATGAATAGGGAATAGGATATAAAAGTAATGAACAAATAAATTTGAAAAAGAAAACTATTAGAAGCAAACAAACAAAAAAGAAATAACTCAAAGGATAGGTTTACACACAGGATGAAGAAAGAATTGCTGAAACAGAAGAGAGTTCTGAAGAAATTTTTAAGAATGCAGCACAGAAAGAAAAAAGAGATGGAAAACCTGATAGCGAATGCAGCACAGAAAGAAAAAGAGATAGAAAACCTGATAGAGAGGTTAAGAAACAAGCAGGACAGAATAAGTAGCTCTAACATCCATCTAATTAGAGTTCTGGAAAAACACAAGAGAGTTAGAATGGGGAAGTGGAAATCCCTGAAGAGATGATAGCTGAGAATTTTCCACAATCAATGAAAAACATGAATGTAATAAGGAAAATGTAGCTTAGACAAAGCAGCCAAGGAGAAAATAGGGATTACTTTCACAGGAACAAAAATTAGGCCACTGACTTTTTGATAACATGGGTTAAACCTTCCCACATGCATTGAAAATTTTTCAATGGTTTTCATCAGATTTTAACTAGAGGCCAAAATACTTTCACTTGGCCTACAATGCCTGTATAGTCTGGACTCTGCTTGTATCTCCAGCTTCTTCTGGAGGTGTTGTCCCTGCAGGACTCTGTGCTCCATGACTTTCTTTCAGTTTCTTCTATACTGGCTAGGGACTTCAGACATGGCATTCTTTATGTCTGAAACACTTACCACTTCCCCCTTCTTTAGCCTAGTTAACTGCATCCCCTCATCCTTCAGTGCTCAGTTAAAATGCCCTTTCCTTGGGAAGTATACTGGACATTTATTAGGTTTTACAATTGTTTATTTGTTTTGTTTTGTTGTTTCCCAATATCCGACCCTCACTTCCTACTTAAGGGGATTCTTATGAATTATACCCTTTGATGGATATGGCTTGAAATAATGTTTGAGAATACATGTTCAGGATAGCTATTAGAAAGTACTCAACATATGTGGTAGTACTACATACTAGTGAAACATTTTCTGGTGTGATTAAGTGGAATGTCTCATTACTTAGTGAAAGTTTCATACTGTTTTGTAAATAAGTTATGTGAAGGACTCTATCTTCAAGTCTTCTGAATTCCAAAATAAATTCAGTTGGAGTTACCTGTGCATGTGAAACACCTTTATAAAATTGCAAGGCCACTTTTAAGCAAATGGGATCAAGAAGTCTCTCTTCCTTTTACAGCCACAAGAGGGTGCCAGGATCTCATTGTGCCTCAGTGTTAAAGTACTATAATCAGTCATTCTTCTGAACTTTCAAAGCCAGGTGAACTGGCCTCCAAATACATATGGGTTTGGCTCAAGCACAAAAAGGGTCTTTGCTTGGGGCAACTGAAGTATTCAGTAATTTTTCAGATGGAGGACTATATGTGGAATTACTAATTTAAATGACTTTTTTTGATATTTTATCAGAATCCTGATATAGGAAGACTTAATTATGAAATAATTTTCATCCTCTTTAACTGCTCTAAGATGTTTAGTGAAAATACTGTTTGTTGAAAAACTCTCCCAGAGAGTCTTATGGAAGTAATTTTTAAAATAATGAATATTTTAATTCAATTTTTAATTCAGAGAGGTATAAAGCAAACCAACACAAGTACAATGATCTCCCCATCCACTTAACCCACTTTGAAATTTAATCTGTAGATAACTGTACAAAATAAAAAGTGAAAAGATTCTCCCCAATCATACCCTCTTCCCATCACGAAAGTTATTCTCTGTAATGGTTCCTTTTAAAAAAACTTTTTAAATAAAATTTTATTGAAGTATATCATTCATACATGAACACACCACACATAAACAATAAATGCATAGCAAAATTTGTGAATATACAAAACAAAGATGCATATTATTGTACAGGGCTCCCACACATATCCCCACCAACACCTTGCATTGTGAAACATTTATTACAAACTATAAATAAATATTGTTAAAATATTTATACTTATAGTAATACGTAGCCCATATCTTACATTTGGTATATTTTTCCCCAACCCACCCAATTATTAACACCCTATATTAATATTGTATATTTGTTATCATTCATTAGAAAACATTGTCATATTTGTCCTGTTAACCACAGTCCATAATCCACCACTAGATTCTCTGTGCTATACAGTCCCATGCTTTGTACAATCCATTCAAAGTGTACACTCAGTGGCTTTCATTTTCATCACAGAGTTGTACTGTTATCATTTCAGTCAATTTTGAATGTTTTCATTACTCTAATAGGAAAAATTCCATACCCCCTTATAACTCCTATTGTTGTCCCTTAGTATTGAAAAACTATCTTCTTGTCATTGTTGCAAAATATTACATTATTACTGTTAACTATCATTCATAAGTTACATTAGTATAATTTTTCCCATGTATTACTATATTCTTAGCACTTTGCAAAAGAAGAGCATTCTTATATTTATACTATTAACAACAATCTTCATCCACCACTGAAATCACTGTTACACATACCCTGAATTATTCCTTAGTTTCCTTTCAGTTGTCATTTACTTCCACATACTACCCCTTTCAGTATCAATCACATTTATAAATCAGCAGTGTTAGTTATATTCATATAAAGTGTTACTCTCAGTTCTATTCATTTCCACATTTTTACAGTTAACTTTATAATAATGCTACATACGTTAAGCATCATCTCCCATTCTCAAACCACTTTCTATTTCCTAGTAACCCAGACTTTAGAGTTTACTTCAGTGAGTTTTCTCATCATATTTAGTTCATATTAGTGAGAGCATACAATATTTGTCCTTTTGTGTCTGGCATATTTCACTCAATATAATATCCTTTAAGTTCATCCATGTTGTCACGTGCACCTTGGTTTCATTTCTTCTTACAGCTGAATAGTATTCCATTGTGTGCATATACCACATTTTGTTTATCCATTCTTCAGTTGATAGACACTTAGGCTGGTTCCATATTTTAGCAATTGTGAAGAATGCTGTTATGAACACTGATGTGCAAATGGCAGTTAGTGTCCTTGCTTTAAGTTCTTGTGTATATATCCCCAGTAACAGGATTGCTGAATCATACGGCAGTTCTATATTCATCTTCTTGAGGTAACGTCATACTTTTCTACAGAGACTGCACCATTCTATATTTGCACCAACAGCGAAGGAGTGTTCCTGTTTCTCCACATACATTTTAGCACTTGTAGTTTTCTGGTTTTTAAATAATGGCCATAATATAAGGTGTGAAATGGTATCTCATTGTAGTTTTGATCTGCACTTCCCTAATAGCTAGTGATGTTGAACAGTCTTTAATGTACTTTTTGGCCATTTGTATTTCCTCTTTGGAGAACGGTCTATTCAAGTCTTCTGCCTATTTTTCAATTGGGTTGCTTATCTTTTTATCATGAGTTTTATGATCTCTTTATATAACATGGATATCAAATCCTTATCCAATATGTGATTTCCAAATATTTTCTCCCATTGAGTAGGCTGCCTTTTTACTTTCTTGAAAAACTCTTTTGAAGGACAAGTATTTAATTTTAAGGAGGTCCTATTTATCTATTTTTTTCTTTTGTTGCTTGTGCTTTGGTGCAAGGTTTAAGAAAATACCACTTACCACAATATCTTGAAGATGTTTCCCTATATTTTCTTCTAGAAGTTTTATGGTTTTATGGTTGTCCAGATGTTCTGTCCAATACTGAGGTGGTGTACTGAAGTCTTCAACTATTATTGTAGAGACATCTATTTCTCCCTTCAGTTTTGCCAATGTGTGTCTCATGTTTCTTGGGGCACTTGGATTAGGTGCATAAATATTTAGTATAGTTATTTCTTCCTGGTGAATTGCCCCTTTTATTAATATGTAATGAACTTCTTCATTCCTTGTAACAGTTTTACATTTGAAATCTGTATTGTTTGATATTAGTATCACTACTCCAGCTCTATTTTGGTTACTATTTGCATGGAATACCTTTCTCCAAACTTTCACTTTTAACCTGGTTATGTCTTTACGTCTGAGGGGGATCTCTTGTAGACAACATATAGATGGTTCATATATTTTTTTAATCCATTCTATTAGTGTATGTCTTTTGATTGGAGTTCAATCCATTAACATTCAATGTTATTACTGTAAAGGCATTTCTTAATTCATCCATTTTGTCCTTTGGCTCTCTGTTGTCGTATTGTTTTATTATCTGTCTTCTTACACCTTAGTTTACCTTTCCTAATAACCTTCATTTCTAAACTCTTCTCCAAATGTCTACCCTTGTTTTTCCTTTCAGGCTGCAGCACTCCCTTTAGTATCTCTTGTAATTCTAGTCTTTGGTAACATAGTCTATCAGTGTTTGTTTGAGAAGACTTTGAACTCACCCTCATTTTTGAAGGGCAATTTTGCCAGATACAGAATTCTTGGCTGGCAGTTTTTCTATTTCAGTACCTTAAATAAATCACACCACTTTCTTCTCTCCTCCATGGTTTCTAATGAGAGTTTGGCACTTAATCTTACTGAGTTTTCCATGGATGTGTTGCTTTGCTTTTCTCTTGCTGCTTTCAGAATCCTCTCTTTATCTCTGATATTTGTCATTCTGAATAGTAAATGTCTCAGGATGGGTCTATTCGGATTTATTCTGTTTGGAGTGCATTGTCCTTCGTAGATATTGATATTTATGTCCTTCATATGGCTGGGAAGTTTTCATTCATTATTTCCTCAAATATTCCTTCTGCCCCTTTTCCATTCTCTTCTCCTTCTGGGACACTGATAACTCAAATGTTTGTGCGTTTCACATTGTCATTCAATTCCCTGAGACTCTGTTTCATTTTTTCCATTCTCTTCTCTTTCTGTTCTCCTGTCTTTTTCAGTTCAGATGTTCTTTTTTGGAAATCACCAATTCTGTTTTCGAGTAATTCAAATCTGCTCTTATGTGCCTCTAATTCACTTTTAATCTCATCCATTGTGTCTTTCATTCCCTTAAGGTCTTTTACTTTTCTTTGCAGGCTTTAAATTGTTCTTTATGATCACCCAGTGTCTTCTTAATATCCTTTATTTCTTTAGTCATATATATTTTAAATTCTTTGAAGTGATTTAGGAGAGTTGTGTGATTATCACTGATTAATTGTCTTAATTCCTGTATCTCTTCAGGATATTTGGTTTGTTCCTTTGACTGGGCCATCTCTTCCTGTTTCCTAGTATTACTTGTAATTTTTTGCTAATGTCTAGGCATCTGAATTGGTGAATTTATTCTGATGGCCAATTTCTTTCTCTTGTCTATTGTTTTTTTTTTTTCCACAGCTCTTCTTTGATATTTGGTTCAACTTATTCTAAGTCTTTAAAATTGCCTGTCTTAAGTTATCAAAATTGGGCCAGGAACTCACTAATGATGTGCAGATTTTCTCCCAGGGGTAGGAAACAGAAAGTACAGTTTTTGTCCATGTAATTCTAGACCAACAAGCAGATGGCGCTTGTCACTGCACCTTTCCATGGAGGTGTTTCAGACTGGGCTTTCCTGTGTTCCTGGCTGCCACCAGGGCTTGGTAACTCACATTTGTTGTTTTGGCTTCTTCATCTCTCTGTCCCTCACCCTTCTGCAAGTTATGCAGCACTGTTCTGGTCTTCTGCTGACCCCCAAAGCAGGTCCCTCAGACAGCTTTTGGCTCTTTCTCCATTGTTTTTGTGATATCATTGAGCTCTGCCTGTTAGGCTGTCGCCATCTTACTACAATCCTCTTACCCTCATTTTTGAAGGACAGTTTTGCCAGATACAGAATTCTTGGCTGGCAGCTTTTCTCTTTCAGTACCTTATAGATACCATTTTCTTCTTGCTCCATGGTTTCTAATGAGAGGTTGGCACTAAATCTTATTGAGCATCCCTTGTATGTGATGTTTTGCTTTTCTCTTGCTGCTTTCAGAATCCTCTCTTTATCTCTGATACTTGAAATTCTGAATAGTAGGTGTCTCAGAGTACATCTATTCATAGTCACTCTATATGGGATGGGTGCACTGTCCTTCTTGAATATTGATATTTATGTCTTTCATAAGGGTTGGGAAGTTTTCAGTTATTTCCTCAAATATTTTTTCTGCCCATTTTCTGTTCTCTTCGCCTTCAGGGACACCAATAAAGCATATGTTTGTGTATTTCACATTGTCATTCAATTCCCCAAGACCCTGTTCCATTTTTTCCATTCTTTTCTCTTTCTATTCTCCTGTCTTTTCAAGTTCAGATGTTCTGTCCTCAGTATCACTAATTCTGTCCTCCATCACTTCAAATCTGCTATTATGTGCCTGTAATGTATTTTCAATCTCATCTATTGTGTCTTTCATTCCCATAAGAGCTGTTACTTTTCTTTGCAGGTTTTTAAGTTGTTCTTTATTGTCCCAGTGTCTTCTTAATATCCTTTATCTCTTTAGTTATATTTTCCTTCAATTCTTTGAATTGATTTAGGAGATTGGTGTTATTATCATTCATTAGTTTTCTTAAATCCTGTATCTCATCAGGATATATTATTTATTCCTTTGGCTGGGCCATTCTTCCTGTTTCTTAGTATACCTTGTAATTTTTGGCTGATGTCTAGTCATCTGAATATGTTGTTAAATTTACTCTAACAGTCAAGTTCTCTCTTGCCTAGTTTTTTTTTTTTTTTTTTTAATGGCTCTTCTTTGATTTTTCATTCAACTTATTCAGAGTCTTTAAAATTGCCCAGCATAAGTTATTAAAATCAGGCCAGGGACTCACTAATGGGGCTCAGATTTTCTCCCAAGATTTCAGGTTAAGAGATACCTCAAAGTAGTTTTTCTCTTGCAGTTTCCTGGCCAGCAAGCAGATGGTGCTTGTAGGTGACCCCTTCCGAGGACGTGTTTCTTTCAAACTCAGCTTTCCCGTGTTTCTGGTCTGGGCAGAGCCATGACTCAAAACAGGCTTTTCTAGCCATATTCACTGAAGATAAACCACTTTCCTCCCTCTGCCGTACCCTCCCTTTTCCCAGGGAGGAAGACTTCTATTCCCTCTCAGTCAGCTGCAGTGTGCCATAAGTTTTTTCCAGGCTACATACCTTGAGGGTAGGGGATGAGTACCCTTCCTGGCCTCTGTGGGGTTTAGTAACTCATGCTTGTCATTTCAATTCTTCGTGTCTCTATCCCTTGCCCTCCTGGAGTTGCACAGCACTGTCCTGGTCTGCTGACCCCAAGGCAGGTCCCTTGGACAGCTTTTGGCTCTTTCTCTGTTGTTTCAGTGCCTGTCTGTTCCAAGGCTACCTTCCTGGAACTCTGTAATTTCACTCCATGATTTTGAAAAAATGCATATATCCTAAAATGGGTAACTGTTTATAGACATATACACTTTTTTAAAATTTATTTTTATTTATTTTTTATTATTTTATTATTTTTTTATTTATTTATTTTTTATTATGGGTAAAAAACAAAATTCTCACAATACATACAAACATTTGCAAAATGATATATAAATATATATGCATATATGTGTATTTGCTTACAAAAATGTTATATATATATATATATATATATATACATATATTTTAAGAGGTGCTTAGATTACCCAAAATATTACACAGAACCCACTGGGATTCCCATGTTGCCCACCTCCCATACCTCCCACCACATCCCACACAAACATCTCCCACAGTGTGGTCCACCACCCTCAATGAACTTACACATCCTGGAGCCTTGCCACCAACCATAGACCACAT
>JAKSZT010018658.1:345432-396498 GCA_026826555.1 Tolypeutes matacus | reverse complement strand
TGTGGGAGATGTTTGTGTGGGATGTGGTGGGAGGTGTGGGAGGTGGGCAACATGGGAATCCCAGTGGGTTCCGTGTAATATTTTAGGTAATCTAAGCACCTCTTAAAATATATGTATATATATATATATATATAAATAACATTTTTGTAAGCAAATACACATATATGCATATATATTTATATATCATTTTACAAATGTTTGTATGTATTTTGAGAATTTTGATTTTTACCCATAATAAAAAAATAAAAATAAAAACAAAACAAAAAAAAAAAACAAAAAAAAACTCTCCAGAATGGCACAGCTTGCTGGTCTGTGTTACATATCCAGTTGTTAACTCAACCTTCTTTTGTTTTTTTTTTCTGTAAGAGATTTTGTTCCCTTAGTCTATGGTCTGTAGCCTTATTCAGCTGGGGACCAGGAAGGGTTTGTGTGTTTAAGAACAGAATCCTCACCACTCTGAATCTTGGGAATCATGGCAGCAACTCATGGGCCACTTAGAATGTGTTCTTTTTTCCATAACCCAACTACTTTCCCATATGGTATAGGGACACCTGCATAGATCAGGGCTCAGGATGGCTCGAGGTGTTATAATTCCTTAGAGTAAATATTCAAAGAAAATTATGCAAAAATGGCTCAAAGTAACCCAACACAACATACTCACAATAGACCCGGAGGTATTTAATCAAGCCTGATTGAATTTTTTGAAAAGTTGTTTTTGTTTGTGAGTTTTGAGTTTTGTTGTCCATATGGTGGTGGTATGATAATTTTTTGTTTGTTTGGGTTTTTTTTTTGGGGGGGGGGAGTGTTAAATCTATCATTAAAATAGCTGTTGTTGGAGCTCAGGGAAAGAAATGACTACCTAATCTAGAATATCACTGAAGCCAGGAGCTTTATGGAACTGACCACATAAAATCTGTTGATAAGGAAGAAGGACATTCTAATTCTTTTTTTTAAAGATTTATTTATTTTATCCATTTTAAAACCCCCTTCCCCATTTGCTGTTTTGTGTCCATTCACTGGGCAATTTTATGTGTCTGTTTCCTGCCATCTCTTCTCATCCTTCTCCTCCAGTCTTCGATCCTGGAGACCTCCAATGTAGGAGAGAGGTGTTCTGCCGCCTGCGCCACCTCGGTTCCTGGCTTTCAGAGCTTCTCTTCTTGTCTCTCCCCTGTTACATCATCATCTTGCTGCATGGCTCCCGGGGCCTGGAGGCTCACCGGCACACAAAGCCTGGCAGCCCATGCGCCTTCTATATATATATTTTTAATTTTACCGGAAGGTCACGGGGATCGAACCCAGATTCCTCCATATGGCAGACGGACGCCCAACCATTTGAGCCATATCTGCCCCCCAGCATTCTAATTCTGATCTGACCTTTTTCAGATAGGGGGAAAGTGGAAGATGAGGGAAAGTAGAGGAAAGAACAACTTATCTGCAAACAAGAGTATTTCCATTGCTTGTGAATAGTGCTGTTTCCTGTGGACTGCAGTTTATTGGCAAATTGCAAATACTTTCTCTTTGTCTAAATTGCAGATACCTTTTTCAGTCCCAACAATATGGTTCATGGAGCAATTTGTGGTCGTAGTTTCTTTTACAAAATGATGATATTGAAGAACATCTTGTAATTAGGTCAAAGGAAAACAGTGTTTACCTTATGAGTTGAGGATAGGCAGCAAGTCTGGGTTCCAATTAACCCAGTGGTTGATTCACTAATGCCAAGTGTTTATTGCCAATGAAGACATTAAGTTCTAAGGTAGCATTTTGAAAGGGTCTCATTTAAAATGACGATAGCAATACAGACCCTATTCCAGTTTGATGAAATGTTTACCTGTTAGCTGGACATTCTCACCTCAAACCCATTTGGCAGAAAATAGAGATTGTACCATAAAACTGTGTATAACAAAGCCCTTAGAAATATGCAAGTATTTACAGGTAAAAGTATTAGACCATGCATGAACAAGTACAAATAGCTAGGCTTAAGAAGGAAAGCTCTATTTTCAACATGAGATCACAACCAACTTATTCAGAGCCCTGGAGAACTGGAGTCAGTATAGGCAGCTGAAGTGGTAACTCTTGCTCCACAATGTGCTTTTTGCAGAATGAAGGATTTTACTGAAATGCTAATTGTAAAAAAAAAAAAAAAGAAAAAAAAGAAAAAAAAAAAAATCTCCTTGGGAACTTGGAGAGTTTTACCTTGTCCCAGGCCCAAGGAGATCTAAATGTTATGACAGTTATGAAGTCCCTTTCTGTGAAAGCACACAATCCTGTGAAAAATGTCAAAGCAGATTAATTAATGAAAAAAGAGGACTTCACCTTGTACCTAAAAGTTGAAGGCTAAAGTAGAAAATTAACCTTAGTCACTCAAGTGTTGCAGAAATGCCACATATTCTTGCTGCCCAAATTCCTCGGGCCATTCTCAGTAACATGTTACATACACACACACACACACACTCACCCTAATCTCTTTTAGTCTTTTTAGCAGAGCTGTTTTCCTTTCTGTTATTTCTTTATCTTTATGTGGGAGGCCGATAAAGGACAGAAAAGATTGTCTGAGTGGATGAAATAGGCCATATTTAAGAACTTTAATCTGTTTGCCAAAAGCATCTACCTATTGTCCTACTGTGAACTCCAAGCAAATCAGAAAGTTGAGATATGAACCCAAAAGAAAGCTCTCACTGTCCTGAGTACTGTTGTGGCAACGGATGTAGGCCATTTTAAATCAGCACACACCACTCAGAACTGAGTGGGAGAGAGTGTGGTCTACAGTGTGAACTGTGGTCTATGGTTGGTGGCAAGGCTCCAGGATGTGTAAGTTCATTGAGGTTGGTGGGCCACACTGTGGGAGATGTTTGTGTGGGATGTGGTGGGAGGTGTGGGAGGTGGGCAACATGGGAATTCCAGTGGGTTCCGTGTAATATTTTAGGTAATCTATGCACCTCTTAAAATATATATATATATATAACATTTTTGTAAGCAAATACACATATATGCATATATATTTATATATCATTTTGCAAATGTTTGTATGTATTGTGAGAATTTTGATTTTTACCCATAATAAAAAAAAAAAAAGAAAAAAAAATATATTAAAAAAAAAAAAAAAAAAAGAAAGCTCTCGGCTTCAGCGCCTCCCTTCTTCCATCCAGAGTTGCCTGCCCTCATTCTTTACCTTCCTTTACTATCTCTAGATACCATCTTTCTCCTGAAGGAAAGCTGACTTTGGAATCATTTTTCTTCTCTATCGGCTTCTCTTGGTCTGTGATTGATAATGGAAGGGCTGGAGAAAGTACCACGTGGTTAATATAGCTCTGAGTTTGGAGACTCTAATGTAATCATCTGATGCCAAGAGAGATTCTCAAAAGATCCTCTACTTCCCACCTACCTTTTAATCTTGTTGTGAGATAAGACAAGGTCAACTGTGATGTTACCCATTTTTAAACATTGGCTATTGAGCTTGAAAATCTGAACAAAATCCTAAGCAAAGTTGTGAAATGGTCATTTTGTACCTCCATTTGTTTTTAACTTCCCTCCTTCTCTCTCCTCCCTTTAATTACTTTTCCTATCTAATATCCAGAACAGAGTCTTCCAAGACCAAATTCTTAGCTGGCTCTCAGCCCTCCCACCTTCCAGCCCCATTAGCTGATCACCACTAGGATCCTGAGGCATAGTACATTTTAATAAGGGATTTTTGAAGGTTTATTTCCTAGCAGTGAGAAGTTCCCTGGGATCATGCCCCAGTAGAGTTAGCTTTGGGATGAAGCCAACGCTCAGGATGAATATGGACAAGTACTCCTGGGAAAAGTGAGTGGCTCCAAAAGCCTGTTCTTGGACTCAGCTCCATCACCAGAATAATCTGCAAAGTGCGGATTTTCTTTAAACAGAGGATTGACAATAATTTCCAATGTGAAATTTCTCTTTGTCTTCGTTTGCTTTTTTTATCTCAAAGGAATTTCTCATTGCATTATTTAAGCAGCTGTTATTTCTATATGGTACCTTTTTTTTTTTTTTTTCCCAGATTGGCTAAAGGAAGGAACAGGCCTCTGGGTATAAAGATATGGGTTCTTGTTTTTATCTACCTCTTGGTAGCTGTGTGACCTTGAACAAGTGACATCCACTCATCCTAACAAACATGGGAGTGCCTACTATGAACAGGGATACATGGTGAGTAAGGCAGAGGAAACAGACCTGAGCATCAGGCCATTACTATTTATACTAAAAAAGGAGGTTTGCCCAGGACACCCAAAAACAGAGAGGAAGGAATCTCTAAGTCTGGAGAAGGGGAGGAATTTTTTTAAAAAGTAGTAGACGTTCAGTTCTAGTGCCAAGGAATAGTTTGTCAATTGCACGGACCTCACACTTTTCAAGAGCACCACTATTGGTATGAAGAGTATACATTTCATTTTTATTGGCAGTGATGAAATTTGATAATGCATATGTGACTTTCAAAGTCTAAAGTTAACAAATATCTTTACCTACTTCCCAAATAACAGACTTTAGAATTCTCTAAACCAATGATCTCCAAAATCTTGTTTTAATTCCATCCTATTTTTTATAATCAGAAAATCAGTCATTATTATGTTGCTTTATGCAATCAAGTCCTATTTTAAATTACCTATATATTTACCTATTTCTTTGCTTGCTATACCTTTTTGTATCTCTTTCCTTCCTTCTGAGTTCAATTTCATTCTTCTTGAAGTGCGTCTGTTATTAAGGCCTGTTAAGAGTGTATTCTCAAAAATTTTTGAATGATAGTCTAAATGGAAGTAGAATTTTAGGTTGATGACAGTCTTCCCTCAGCACTTTGAAGATATTATTGCACTGTCTTCTAACTTGCAATATTGCTGTTTGAGAATTCTTGTATCAATCTAATTATTGTTCATTGTTCATTTTGGATAGTCTGACTTTTCTCTCTGGTTGCTTGGTAAAATCTCTGTCTTTGATATTCTGCTATTTCAATACAGTGTATTTAAGAATGGATTTGTTTTTATTTATCCTGACCAAGATTTACTGAATTTTCCGAATCTGAGGATTTATACATTTCATAGATTTTTAAAAATTCTCAGCCATTGTATCTTCATGTATTGCCGCTTCCTCATTTTTTCTATATCTTCTTCTGGTACTTCTGTATCTGTGGACCTTTTCCTCCAATCCTCAATGTCTCTTCATCTGTCTTAATATTTTCCATCTCTTAATCTCTATGTGATTCATGCTCAGATCTATCTGCCAGTTCTCTAATGCTCACTTTGCTCTTTCTAGTCTGTCTATTGAGTTTTCAATTTCATGAATATATATTTCATTTCTGGGCATTCTATGCTTTTATTTCTCAAGATTCTAGTTCATCATTTTTGCAGTTTAATTTTTCTCCTGTTTTATGTCTTTAATCATTTTAGACATACCTATTTTATGATCCATGTCTGACAACCTGAAATTCTTAGGCTGTTTATGGCATCTGCTGACTCCTGCTCCTGGAAGTTTGTGTGTTTTATAATTTTAGATGGTGAATTTTTATCTGTGAGCCTTTCTCTGTAGGGCTCCTCTGAGGCCTGGATTGGGGATGTGACCTTTTAGCAGTGTTCTATGTGTGCCTCAGTCAATTGCCCCAGGGGTAAAAAGTTGGGATCCATTTTTATATCATCTGCTCAGACTGAGCATTTCTAGAATTTTTTAAATGGGAGGCTCTACAATTTACTACAATTTTCTATATTGTTGGACACTTGTAAGTAATAGATGATGAAAGAATTTTTAACTAGGTAAAATCATTTTGTTTTATGTGAAAGGCCATTTTAGCAGCTAACATGCTAAAGATAATTAGCCATGATTAGCACTCTATTAGTTCAAAAACTGAGAGTAGGGGACCTAGTAAATAGATGATAAATTAATGATGTATCAATTTCAGGTATCAATCAATTATTTGATGTATGTTTACTGTGACCCAGAAAGTGCTATTTTAAAGCTGCTCTTAGAAAGCTCACATTCTGGTGGGAAACAACACACAGTGAAGAGTAAACAAATGATTAAGGAACATATTTGCAGATGGTGATAAAAGCTGCCAAGAAATTGAAATAGGCCTACAGGATAGAGAGATGAGGAGATATTAAAGTAAAAGTCTAAAAAAAAAAAAAAATTACAGTAAAAGTCTGTGAAAAACCTCTGTGAAGAAGTAACGTTTGAGTTGCATCCTAAACCTTGAGAAAGAGCCACCCTTGTGAAGAGTTAGAGCCGAGCTCCCAGACAGGAAGACAGAAGGTATTACAGATGTGGAGAGGATCGGTCACCTGAGTGAGAGACCAGACAGAGCAACATGGAGCAAGAGCAGGGTCCTGGAAACACAGAAACCAATTTTCATGCCACTAATCCTCTCACCAGCTGCCCTGCTCAGCCTTGTCTTTAAGCAAGCTGCCGTCTAACCCATCAACTACTTCTTATTGTCTTCATGGGCCATAAGAATCCCTAGAGCACCTGCTCCTGGGTATTTTGGACCTTTTATTCTAAATCCTCAGAGACTCTGCAGTTGAGGACTATCTATAAGTCCTTGCACCTGTTGTTTTTGTGTACTGGTCTGTGTGCACTATCATAACCACTAATTATGATCCGGTGTATTGAATATAAAGTTTGCTATTACGGCTGAGAAAAACGAAGAATGTATTTCATATGTTGATAAAAAATAAATCTCTATTCTTAATTGTGAAATTTCCACATGCTTTTTTAATATATAGGCCCAAAGAGCTCTACTTTAACAACAAAATATATGTATATATATGTATATACAAGATAGTCTTAAAAGTAAAAGACCTATTTAAAAGCTATTGTCTTTCTTTGTATTATTCCTGATTAATGACTGTATACTCTTAAATTTTTAAATTATTTTTACTTTATTTTCATAATTATCATGTGAGATTATCATGTGTAGTATTATTTGCCCCTATTTTATAGATGATTTGAAAACCAGGTCCAAAAATGGAACTGATTTGCCTGTGACGTAGCAACAAAATATTACAGGGAATAGAGAAAGGCTAAAACATGCATTCCATCTCTAAGTGCACAACATTTGCACCTTCATGCACATTAATTCAGTATTCTAAATAGTTCTGTAATTTCCTACTATTAGTAAGACGATTGTGGTGTTTTCTTTTAAAATAAACATTCATTGCCCGAGGTTCATTGAATTCAATATCAAAATTATTTTTTTACTTGACACATATGATTTTATTTCCTTTACTTTATATTTTGAAAGCCTTTCTATAGGAAGGCAGTGTCTTCTATGAATTCTAGGACAGGATCTACTTCTGAGATGTTAATCACATTAGATGTTGTTATTTTCATTAATCCTTTGTGCAGCAACTGAAAATAGACCTAGAGAGGAGTGTTGAAAACATTGAGCTTAGCCATGAAAAAAATTCAGTAAGCAGAGAATCCTAGCATAGTTATGTTTTCTCAGGGCACAATCTTGCATTAATTTAACCTTAATGTCAGTGCTGCAAATGGAGTGGCTCTTTGCAATGTTAGGATTTGTCATGTGATTTTCCTCAGTAATGGTGTTGCCTCAGCACTGTCATCCACCTGCCTATCCTGTCAAACTCTTTTCAATACACACTTAGAGGACAAGTTAGAGCACGAACCAGGAATAGAAAAGCTTTCTGATGTATTTACATTGCATTTCTGGTTTTGTTTTACTTGCTCTGGCTGTCTTTTATTTCCAAGCCTTGGTGTCAACATAATCAGTTCCATGCAAGCTGCCTACAAAACACATCAGTCAAGAAAATCAGCTACTATGGAATAACACATATCTGATTTTTAAACATCCATCGGGAGAGAAAAAAATGTAAAGGAAAAATAGCTCTTGGAAGCGAAATTATCATCAGAGATACAAGGTTCCCCAGTCATCCTTTCCTTGTTCATTAGGTCTAATGTGTCATGAAGACAGATCAAAATCCCAGTGGCTGCTGCCACATTGCCATATGAATGAGAAAATTTTGGAATGAGAACTAATACCTATCAGCTGGGTCAGACCATCTGTAGTATAATAAAAAACTTGGCTGGTCTTTGTTCTGAGTTCCTGGGGAGGTAACCTCTATATCTTTGTAATTTCCTCTGATAGGAGTGTGTTTTGTTATATGTGGTAGGTCCAGCACCACACATGATAGTTCATATGCTAATAAGATGGGAGCAAAGTGACATGTGCAGTTTTGGGGTAGAGGCTGGTCAATCCAGAAAGACCAATCATGTGATTAGGGGATTGGATCTTTGAGCCACATTATATCAGCCTATAGCAACCCACTTCTCTGACCTCTGAGACCCCATATAAACTGAGGACACTCGAAGTCCTGGTGAGCTTCCACAATTGATAATAAGCATCTCTGTGCCGGGAAGGTGACACGTTCTGACTGCATATAGAGGACATGGAACCCTGTGTTTGAGACCCTCCCAGACCTCACACTATGCAACTCTTCTTTTGGCTTCTTATTTGTGTCCTTTTAGTATAATAAAGCTACAATTATATCACTTTCAGTGACTCATTCTAGCGAATTATCGAACTGGGGTGTGGGGAGGGGGCTTGGGAACCCCCTAACTTATAGCCAGCTGATTAGAAGTGCAGTGGCCTGGACCCTTGAACTTACAACTGTTGCCTGAAGGATTGTCCTTAACCTATGGAGCCTGGCCTAACTCCGTGTGGTTAGAATTGAGTTGAACTGAGTTACTGCAATATTTGCAGTTGGTGTCAGAAGCTTTTGAAAGTTGCTGATTGAAGTTTTTGCAACCTTAATACCATCTAAGTCCCAAAGAAATTTGGGAGATTCTGAGTTTCCTGAGTATGGCGAGGAGCTATGTAAAATGACAACTTCCCACTGAACTGCGTGGAAACGTCAGACCAAAGAAAGACTTCAGATAAGTCCAACTTGACAAGTAATGAGCATTTATTTAGGGGGCTTATGTGGGGTCCTCATCCTCAGTGGCAGGAGGAAAGGCAGCCTTTTCCAAACCTGATCGTCCACACTAACTGCAAAATGAATGAGTGTTTTCTCATTGATGTCTGAGTGCAGATAGCAAGGCACATTAGGGGTAGCAGGACTTCTAAAGAATGCAGTGTTACAAGATTTACTGGTCAGTCACCAGTTCACAAACGGTTCCCAAGACTTGCCTTTTAACTATTTAGTCGAGGCTTTTGACTGGAAGGGGAAAGAACTGGAAGGGTTGGGGGAGAAAATGCAAAGTCCTATAAGCCACATTAAGAGGGTATGATTACTAGGCTGGGTTGATTGGTAAAAGTTCTTTACAGTTAAGTAAAATCAAATGGCTGCCTGCACTGGGTATTGCCGAGAGGGATTCCTTTCTAAGAAAGCATTTTCCAGAAGAAAAACAACTGACCTGAAGGGGCTTTCTGAGAAAACAGAACAGTGGAATGTACCCTATAGAACTGCAGATAAGCAAACACCTGGTGATGAACCAGTTTTGGTCCAGCAGAGATAGCTTATCAGAATGGACAAGCATACCATGCTAAGCAATGTGTATCTACTCCCCACTCTGTAAAGACTCCCTTGCTTGTTTCTGCACTTGCCCTTTATAAGCTTCCCCTTTCCATTCTGGCCAGAGCTCCTTATCACTTTTGGTTTGACACTGCGGGTCTCAAATTCTCTGTTGCCCAATAAATTTTAACAAAAATTTTTATATGCCTCAGTTTATCTTTGACAATACCCACCACCCTATTTATAAATTTTCTCTCTTAGGGCAGCATTTTGAATTGTGAATGAAAGGAAAATATTGTAGACATAAGGAATTTTATAAATTAATAACAGCTAATATTACTATGTAACCAGTTGAACATAAAGTGCTTCAAGTATAATAATATCTCTTAATCTTGCAACCACCCAGGGAAGCTGGGACCTTAATTGGCCTCTTAAACAGCTAAGGAAATGGTGGTGTAGAAATACCTTGTCCAAAGTCATAAGTTAGGGACACAGCCTTTGAACCCAGCACTCTTACCCCACAGCCTGGGTACAATGAATGGAATGTTGCTTGACCATTATGTACAGGGTATCCTATTGGGTATATCCTCTGAAATCTTATATTCTGATAAAGAAAAAAGTCAAGAGTCTGGCAGGAGGAGGCATGATGCAAAGACCAAAGTCCTTGGCTGAATCCTTATGGCCCTTTATTTTACTGATTGAACTTATTTTTCTGACCTAATTGCTACCACCTACCATTGTCCTCTCTAAACCCTGGACTCACTGTAATGGGTCTAGAGAAGCCCTTGCCTTCACAACTCTACACCTTTGTTCACTTGATTAGAATATGCTCTTCTTCATTCCTCATGCAAATCAGTTCTCTCTAGGTGAATCCTAACCATTCCCCATCAAGTTCTCCTTACATGTAAATTTGCAGTATTCCTTCCCTCTTTTTACAATAGCTACTGTGTCAGGTAGTACTCTGTGTGTTTTATATATACAGTTGATCCAAATTACTCAAAGATTCTGTATTTGTGAATTCATGTACTTGCTAAAATTTATTTGTAAACCCCAAAATCAATATTCACAGCATTTTTACAGTCATTCATGGACATGCACAGAGTGGCAAAAAGTTTGATTTACCCTATGTTCATATTCCCAGCTGAAGTCAAACAAGGTGATACTTTGCCTTCTTGTTTCGCTTTCATACTGTAAAAAAAGAGTCCTTTTCACAGTATATTTAGTGCTACATTTTTATGCTTTCTGTTGGTAATTTCACTGTTGAAAATGGCCCTCAAGTCTTCAAAGAACTGAAATCAGAGTATGTTCTGTGACCATAATTAAATTAAGCTAGTAATAAATAACAAAAATACCAATGTGAAACCCCACATTTTTGGAAATTATTATTACACTTCTAGATAACCCAAATGGATCAAACAAAAAATCACAATAGAAATTACAGATTTTTAATTGAATTTATTGAAAATATGACATCTCAAGACTTGTGAGCTATATCTAAAGTCATGCTTCAAGGGAAATCTATAGACTTAAGTGCATCTATTAGAGAAGTATAAAAATTATTGATGCTCTAAGTATCCATTTCAAGAAGTTAGAAAAAGAACATCAAGTTTAAAAAGAAAATGGAGGAAGTTAATAATAAGGAACAAAGCAGAAACTAATAGAACAGAGAACAAGGATAAATGAAGTTTAGCAAATCCAAAAGTTGTATCTTAAAAAATAAAAAACAATTAAATTGACAAACACCTGGCAATACTGATCAAGAAAGAAAAGGAGGGAATGTGCAAATAAATAATTTCAGGAATGAAAAAAGAATTGTGAAAAGATCATAGGCTATCCATATGAATAATTTTATCCAATAAATTTGAAATTTTAAATAAAATGGACAAATTTCTAAGAAATCCCAAGGTACCAAGATGGACACAATAAGAAATAGAGGAATTTGAATAGTCATACATATGTGAAAGGAATTAAATCCATAATTAAAATTTTTCCTACTTTGAAAAACCCCAAGTCCTAGAGTCTTCACTGTGAACTTTACCAAACATTCAGTGAAGTAATAACATGAATTTTATACAAACTTTTCCAGAGAACAGAAAAAAGAGGAAGCACTTTCCAACTACTTTCATGAGACCAGCATATCTTTTATACAAAAACTTGAGAAGGACATCCAAGAAAAGATAATCACAGGGCACTCTTTCTTATGAACATAGATGCAAAAAATCTAAACAAAATATTAACACCTCAATATTGATTGATTAATCAATGATACATACAAAGAATAATACATCATGATCATGAGCAAGCAGGATTTATTTCAAAACAATAATATTAGTTTTAAATTTAAAAATTAATATAATTCACCATTGTAACAGAATAAAAAAAAATTACATGATCATCTCAATAGATAAAGAAAAAGCATTTGATAAATTCAATAACCATTTATAATAAGAATTCTTGCTTTCCCAAAGATATCTAGAAAACCCACAAGAAGTATGACACTTAATAGATAAATATTAAAAGCTTTTCCCCTAAAATCAGGAACAAAACATGAATAGCCACTTCTATCTGATATTATTTTGGGGGTCTTAGTCAATGCAACAAGTTAAGCAAAAAGAAATAAATATTGAGACTTCCAGGAAGATAGCACCTGAGTAGGTTGGCAGGGCTCAACTCTCTTACAAAAACAACAGAGGAAGGGCAAAAAGCTGTCTGAGGGAGCTGCTTTGGGGATCTGTAGATCAGGAGAGTGCTGTGCATTGTCCTGGAGGGAGAGGGACAGAGAGATGAAGCTGAAACAAAACCTGAGTTACTCGCTCCTGTGGCAAGGAATGGCACCCATCCCCTACCCTCAAGGTGAACACCGTAGTAAAACCAGTGGCTCACTGCGGCTGACTGAGAGGGTAAGGAGGTGTTCCTCCCTGGAGAAGGAAGGGTGCAGCAGAGGGTGGAGAGTGTTTCTCTTCAGTGAGTTTGGTGAGAAGAGCCTGCTTTGAATCTCAGCTTTAGCAGGCCCAGCAAGTGGCAAAGATTTGCCAAAAAGTACCATCTGCTAGCAGGCTGGGAAACTGCAAGAAGAAAAAATGTTTTTTGGAGTGCCGCATGTCCCAGGCCCCTTGTATCTGGTCTGTACCCCTTTAGTGGATCACTGGTCGTGTTTTGATAACTTAAGCTGGGAAGTTTTAAAGATTTAGAATAAGTTGAACCAAAAATCAAAGAAACAAACCACTAGGCAAGAGAGAGAAATTGACTGTAAGAGTAAATCCACCAACATTATCAGATGCCTAGACATCAGCAAAAGATTACAAGCTATTCTAAGAAACAGGAAGATATGGCCCAGCTAAAGAAACAAATGAAAAATCCTGATGAGACATAGGATATAAACAACTAATCAATGGTGTTCACACAAAACTCCTAAATCAATTCAAGGAGTTGAAGGAAAATATGGCTGAAGAGATAAAGGATATTCAGAAGACACTGGATGGCCATGAAGAACAATTTGAATGCGTGAAAAGAAAGTAACAGAACTTATGAGACTAAAATACACAATGGATGAGATTAAAAACACAAATGTGTGTAAATGAATTTAGTTGATGGTAATACATTATAGTGAGTATAACTAACACTCATGACTTATAAATGTGATTGTGGCTGAAAGGGGTAGTCTGTGGATGTAATATTTGAACTGAAGGAAAGCTAGAGAATAATGTAGGAACTGTATAACATAGTGATTTTGGTGGTAGATGAAGACTATGGTTAATAGTATAAGTATAGGAATGTTCTTCCTTCACAAAGTATTAAGTGTATAGTGATATATGGGAAAATTACAAATAATGTAACTTTTAGATTATAGTTAACAGTAATATTTTTGCAGAAATGGCAAAGAAGATATATCAATTCTAAGGGACAATAATAGGGGGTTTTAAGAAGGTATTTTTTTCCTTTTGGAGTAATGAAAACATTCTAAAATTGACTGAGGTGATGACAGACAACTCTGTGAAGAAAATAAGAGCCACCGAGTGTACACTTTGAATGGATCGTACAAAGTGTAGGACTATATAACACAATGAATCCTGTGGTGGAAGATGTACTGTGCGGAACAGAACATACATGAGAACATTCGCTCATGAACTATAACAAGTATATAATACTAATACAGGGTGTCATTAAACAGGTGCGTTGGGGGGAAATACACCAAATGTAAGATACTGGCTATAGATAATAGTAAGATTTTGATGATGCTCTTTCATAGTTTGTAACAAATGTTTAACAACGATGCAAGGTGTTTGTGTTGGGATAATGTATGGGAGCCCTGAATGATGATATGCATGTTTGTTTTGAAATTCACAATGTATACTAAATACTTGTTTGTAGATGTTAATGTGTGAATGATAAACTTTAATAAAAAGAAGTAAAAAAAAAAAAATACGTTTAAGGCAACACAACCCAGAAGAGAGAGGGGCAAAGGAAAGGAGTCTCAGCTGACTGAAAAATCCTATGAGTAGAGCTGCAAAAGCAGCAGCCGGCACCATGGAGCAAATAGCAGTCTGTAAACTGGAGCAGCTGTGAATTGCAGTGGCTGTGGACTGAGGTGGTTACAAGGGTCCTCTTCCCCAAGAAAGGGGAGAGATAGGGACACAGCCTATAGCAAATTCAGATTGTGGCCAGCGAACTTGGTCTGCTGCATTGGAGGGCACCTACACTTCTAGGCCAGGTGGGGGTATGACAATGTATGTGCTGAGAGCCAGAACAGAGCTAAAGATAATTTGCCTCCTCAAACATCCTCCTTACTGCCCTGGGATGGTTGCTGAAGAGGCAGAGGGAGGAAGGATGTGGCCAGCCAAGGGTGGAGAAGAGCCTCTGAAAATGTTTATTTGTGAAGCTTGGCCAGTCCTGAGGACATTGCTTCTGCAATGGCCTCCTTGCCTGAGGAGTTACACTGAATGCATTCCCCCCAGCACTTGGGGTCTGAGCTGAGAGGTCTGCCAAAGATCACCATCTGCTGGCCAAACCAGAAAAGTGCATGAAAAAGAATAATAATAAATAAATAAAAGAGGCAAGCAAGTGCCTTTACTGCCACCCTTTCAAAGGTCTTTGGCCTGCACCCCATTACTGAATGCTTAGCCCTGGTTTGAGCAGTTAAGAAGAAGCAATCCTAAATATCTAGAACAAGTGCAACAAAGAGTCAAAGAACAGTGGTACCAAATAGCTACTTAACAGTAATTCCCTCGGCAAGAGAGAAACTGAACATCAGAGTAAATTCAGCATCAGTATCAGATGTTTAAACATCAGCAAAAAATTACAAGCCATGTTAAGAAAAAGGAAGATATGACTCAGGCAAAGTAACAAACCAAAGCTTCAGATGAGACACAGGCCTTGAAACAGCTACTCAACGAGGTACATACCAATCTCCTAAATCAAATCATGGAGTTGAAGGACAACATGACTAAAGGAATAAAAGACAGTAAGAAGATCCTGAGTGAGCACAAAGAAAACATTGAAATCTTGGATAGAAAAATAACAGTGCTTATGGTAATGAGAGACATAAGTGAGATTAAAAATACAATTGAGACACACAACAGCAGATTTTAAATCATGGAAGAAAGAATCAGAGACGTAAGGGAAAGAACAACTGAAATTGAAAGAAAGAAGAAGAGAGGGAGAAAAGAATGAAAAAAATTGAGCAGGGGCTCAGGGAGTTGAATGATAACACAAAGTGCACCAACATACACATTATGAGAGTTCCAGAAGGAGGCAAGAAGGGAAAAGGGGCAGAAAGTGTATTTGAGGAAATAATGGCCCCAAATTTCCCAACTATCATGAAAGACATGAATATCCGTGTCCAGGAAGCACAGTGTACTCCAATTAGAATAAATCCAAATAGACCTACCCCAAGATACATGATATGCGGAATGCAAAATGCCAAAGATAAAGAGAAATTTCTGAAAGCAGCAAGGGAAAAGCAAAACATCACATACAAGGGACATCCAATAAGACTTAGTGTGGACTTCTCTTCAGAAGCCATGGAGGCAAGAAGGCACTGGTATGATATAATTATGGTATGAAATGGAAAAACTGCTAGCCAAGAATTCTTTATTCAGCAAAACTGTTCTTCAGATATGATGGTGAGCTTAAAATAGTCACAGAGAAACAGAAATGAAGAGAGCTCATAAACAAGAATCCAGCTCTGCAGGAAACACTAAAGGTAATTCTGTCACCAGAAAAGAGAAGAGAGAGAAGCTTGGAGGAGAGTATAGAAATGAAGACTATCAGAAAGGGTAACCAAAAAGGTAAAAAGATGTGCAAAAATAAGATATGACATATGAAAGTCAAAGGATAAAATGGCTGAAGTAAGTAATGCCTTTATAGTAATAACATTGAATGTTAATGGATTAAACTCCCCAATCAAAAGACATACGCTGACAGAATGGATTAAAAAAATGAGCCATCCATATGCAGGAGACTCACCTTAGATGCAAAGATGCAAGTAGACTGAAAGTGAAAGGTTGGAAAAGGATGTTTCATGCAAATAGTAATGAAAGGAGAGCAGGAGTATACTGGTGTCAGACAAAACAGACTTTAACTGCAAAAAGAGTGATAATAGATGCAGACGATATATTAAGAAAAGGGACAATCCACCATGAAGGAGTAACAGTGATAAATATCTATTCACCTAACCAGGATGCCCCAAAATACATGAGGCAAACTCTGGCAAAACTGAAAGGAGAAACAGACTCTCTACAATAATGTTGGAGACGTCAACACTCCACTCACATTAATAGATAGAACAACCAGACAGAAGATCAATAAGGAAACAGAGAAAATGAACAACATGATAAATGAGCTGGACTTGACAGACATATACAGACTATTGCACCCCAAATCAGCAGGTTATACATTCTGCTCAAGTGCTAATAGATTTTTCTCCAGGATAGACCACATGGGCTACAACAAAGACATCAATAAATTTGAGAAGATTGAAATTATACAAGTAACCTTCGTGAGCATAATGGAATGAAGCTGGAAATCAATAATAGGTGGGAAGGGAAAATTTTGTAAATATGTGGAGACTAAACAGCACACTTTTAAGCAATCAGTGTGTCAAAGAACAAATTGCAAGAGAAATTAGTAGATATCTCAAGACAAGTGAAAACAAGAACACAACATATCAAAATGTATGGGATACAGCGAAAGCAGTGCTGAGAAGGAAATTTATAGCCCTAAATGCCTATAAAAGAAGAGTTAAAATCAAAGAACTAACTGAACTGGAGAAACTAGAAGAACAACAGCAAACCAATCCCAAAGCAAGCAGAAAGAAAGAAATAACAAAGATTAGAGCAGAAATAAGTGAAAATGAGAACAACAACAAAAAAGAAAATCAACAAAACCCAAAGCTGGCTCTCTGAGAAAAATCAATAAAATAGGCAAACCCTTAGCATGACTAGCAAAGGGAAAAAGGGAGAAGATGCAAGTAAGTAAAATGAGGAAAGAAAGGGGGCACATTATGACTGACCCTACAGAATTTTAAAAGTTCATAAGAGGATATTATGAGAACCTATATGCCAACAAATTAGACAATGTAGATGAAATGGACAAATTCCTAGAAATTTACAAACTACAAGGACTCTACAAGAAACATAGGAACTCAATATACCAATCACAAGTAAAGAGATTGAATAAGTCATCAAAAATCTTCCAACAAAGAACAGTCCAGGACCAGATGGCTTCACAGATGAATTCTACAAACATTTCGAGAAGCATTAATACCAATAATGTTTAAACTCTTCCAAAAAATTGAAAAGCAGGGAAAATTACCTAACACATTTTATAAAGCCAATATCACCCTAATACCAAAGCCAGATAAAAATACTACAAATAAAATTAGAGATGAATCTCTCTAATAAGCATAAATGCAAAAAGTCTCAACAAAATACTTTCAAATCAAATCCAACATAAGAATACAAAAACAATTATACATCATGATCAAGTGGGTTTTATTCCTGGTAGGCAAGGTGTTTCAACATGAGAAAATCAATTAATGAAATTCACCACATTAAAATATCAAAGGGATATCATAAAGCATAGTAAAATTGCATGTGAAATATGAATTTGGGTAAAATTGCATATATAAGACCATTTTTCTTTGAAACTGTGAGTAAATGTACGTTAATACTACAAGATGTTAATATCAGAGAAAATAACATTATGTTAAGTGAAAGAAACCAGACATCAAGTACTATATATTACATGATTCCATTTATATAAAGTATAAATATAAATCAATTCATAAAGATGAAATTAGATTAGTGATTATGTAAGACTGGGGAAGGACTGCTCAGGGGTGTGGAGTTTTTCTTCTTGGAGTAATGAAATTGTTCTAAATTTTTGTGTGGTGCTGAATGTACAACATTGTGATTATACTAAAAATCATTGATTATATACTTTGGATAGATTGTACTGGTATGTGAATATATCTCAATAAAACCGCTTATTAAATAAATAAATAATTGCGCAAGAACAGACAGAAATAGCAGCTATGTACAGCAGAGGAAGCATAGAGAGATTGAGAGGTGAAAAATTTTCTTGTTTGTCCGTTTTTTGTTTATTATTATTGAAATAATGAAAATGCTCTAATAATGATTGAAGTGATGAATGCACAACTATGTGCTTATACCAAATACCATTAATTGTACACTTTGGATGAATTGTATGCTTTATTAATATGTATAAACAAAATTGATTTCTTTAAAAAAAATATTGAAGGGAAAAAACACAAGATCATCTCCATTGATGCAGAAAAGGTATTTGGCAAAATCCAGCACCCACGTCTTGATAAAAAACAATTCAAAAGATAGGTATAGAAGGAAAGTTCCTCAGCATAATAAAAGGCATATATGAAAATCTCACAGTCAACATCATACCCAGTGGGGAGAGGTTGAAAGCTTTCCCTGTAAGATCAGGAACAAGACAAGGATGTCCACTGGCACCACTGTTATTCAACATTGTGCTAGAAGTTCTAGCTAGAGCAATTAGGGAAGAAAAAGAAATAAAAGGCATTCAAATTGGAAAAGAGGAAGTAAAACTCTCACTATTCACAGAAGACATGATCCTATATTTAGAAAATCCTGAAATATCTACAACAAAGCTACTTAAGCTAACAAATGAGTTCAGCGAGGTGGTGAGATACAAGATCAACATGCAAAAAACCAGTAGCATTTCTATACACTAGTAAGAAGCAAGCTGAGGAGGAAATCGAGAAAAAAATTCCATTTACAATAGCAACAAAAAGACTCAAATATCTAGGAAATTAATGTAATCAGGGATCTAAAGGATCTGTATTCAGAACACTACAAAAGACTGCTAAAAGAAATCAAAGAAGACCTAAATGAATGGAAGGATATTCCATGTTCATGTACTGAAAGACTAAACGTTGTGAAGACGTCAATTGTACCCAAACTAATTTACAGATTCAATGCAATACCAATCAAAATTCCAACAGCCTACTTACAGAAATAGAAAACTCTATTACCAAATTAATTTGAAAGAGAAAGGGGTCCTGAATAGCCAAAAACATCCTAAAAAAGAAGGGCGAAGTCAGAGGAATCACACTTCCTGACCTTGAAGTGTATTATAAAGCTACAGTGGTCAAAAACAGCATGGTGTTGGCATAAAGATAAACACATTGAGAGTTCAGAAATACATGCTCCCCTCTTTGGTCAATTGATTTTCAATAAGCCTACCAAGTCCACTTTTCTGGGACAGAACATTCTGTTCAATAAATGGCACTGGGAGAACTGGATATCCATAACCAAAAGAATGAAAGAGGACCCCTATCTCACTCCCTATACAAGAATCAACTAAAAATGGATCAAAGACCTAAAGATAAAACCCACGACCATAAAACTCCTAGAAGATAATGTAAGGAAACATCTCTAAGTCCTTGTATTAGGTGGAGGTCTCTTAAACCTTACACTCAAAGCATGAGCAACAAAAGAAAAAAATAGGTAAATGGGACCTTCTCAAAGTTAAACACTTCATCTTAAAGGACTTTGTAAAAAGGTTAAAAATCAGCCTACTCAATGGAAGAAAATATTTGGAAATCACGCATCCAACATTGATCTAATATCCATGATATATGAAAAGATCTTACAACTCAACAATAAAAAGACAAATGACCCAATTAAAAAATGTTCAAAAGATCTGAACAGACATTTTTCTAAGGAAGAAATGCAAATGGCTAAAAAGCACATGAAAAAATATTCAGCATCATTCGCTATTAGGGAAATGCAAATCAAAGCTACAATGGGATATTATTTCACACTTACTAGAATGGTCACCATTAACAAAACAGAAAACTACAAGTTTTTGAGAGGATATGGATGGATAGGAATGCTTATTCACTGCTGGTGGGAATGTCGAATGGTACAGCCACTGTGGAACTGTTTTTTGGCGGTTCTTAAGGACGTTAGATATAGATGTATCATGTTACCCAGCAATACTGTTACTAGATATATACCCAAAAGAACTGGAAGCAGTGATATGAATAGACCCCTGCACACAGTTGTTCATAGTGACTTTATTCACAATTGCCAAAAGATGGAAACTACCCAGGTGTCCATCAACTGAAGAATGGATAAACAACTCTGGTATATACACACACTGGAATATTATTCAGCTGTGAGAAGAAATCAAGTCATGAAGCATATGACAACATAGATGAATCTGGAGGACATGATGTTGATTGAACCAAGCCAGGCACAAAAAGACAAATATTATATAACTTCACTACTATGAACTAAACATAATGAGCAAACTCATGGAGTTAATAGCTAGGATATAAGTCAATAGAGAAAAGAATGGTTCAAGAATAGAGAGTTGAGGTTTAATTTGTGCAGAATTGGTAAAAAGTTGTTTGTAAATGTTTGAAAATGAATATAAATGGTGAAAGCATATCATAGGATTTGTAATTAGAAGCATGAAAATATGGGTATGATAGTAGTTTTTTTTGAAGTAATGAAAATGCTCTAATATTAATAGCAGTGATGAATGCACAACTCACTGATCATACCAAATGCCAGTGATTGTAAAACTTTAGATAAATTGTATGGTTTATGAACAAAAAATAATAGGTGGGAGGTTGGGGGAAAATACAGCAAATTAAGACATGGCCTATAGTTAGTAGTAATACTTTGATGATGCTCTTTCATAATTTGTTACAAATGTTTCACAATAATAAAAGGTATTTGTGGTGGGGTGATGTATGGGAGCCCTGTATGATGTTATGCATGATTGTTTTGTAATTTCACAACTTTTACTATACACTTATTGTTTATGTATGTTCGTGTATGAATGATATACTTCAATAAATTGTTTTGAAAATGAAAAAATATATTAGAGGCATATAACAATAAATTTGATTTGGCTGAGAACAGAATTAATGAATTAAAAGACAGAGCATCTGAACTTGAAATGACAGGAGAATAAGACACGGGAATCTCTTCTCCAGAAAAATAGCTAGAGGACAGGCTGAAACAGCCCCGAAGAAGATCTTCTAGGGTTTAGGACAGCAGGTGAAGGCTGCACACCACCCAGAGGAGGGAGGTTCAAAAGAGGGAAATCGCAACAACAGAACCGTGAGTGGGAAGTAGCAGCTTCTGCTGCTGCCGGCACCCTCCCCCACATTCTTTAGGATTCTCGGGCCTCTGTGCCTGCGACCACAGACAAAGGGGGCTCCAGGGATCTACCACTCCCGGAAAGGGGAGAGAGAGGGACACAGCCTTAGGCTGACTCAGGTTCTGACCTGTAAATTTGGGCTGCAGAGCCCCACTGACCCTTCCACACGGCGGTTTGCCCTGGGAGCCTAGGAAGGACTGGAGAAATCCGACCCCCGCAACCTCCCTCTCTTCTAGCCTGGACTAATTGTTGAGGACTCCATGGGAGAGGGCAGAGAGAGCCTGGGGCTGACCCTGATTTGGACTCCCAGGTTTGGTCTGCCCTGTCCCAAGAGCCCTTCCAGGCTGGGTGGGGCTGCGCCATTGTTTGCCTTGGAGCCTGCAAGAGGCTAAAGATATACAAACCTCCCAATCTCCTCCTCTACTAACAGGGACTGATTGTTGAGGATTCAGAAGGGAGTGGAAATGTTTCCTAGCTGAGAGAAGGGAGGCGCTACGAGAGAAGTCTGGAGAACTATCTCAGAAAGTTTGAATCACAGGGCTCTTAGCCCACAGACGGGAAGCTCTATCACATTGATCTGGTCTGTGTCACAACAAATACGCTCCGACCAGATATTGAATTGAGAGCTGCCAACAAGCGCCAACTCATGGCAGACCAAGGAAGTGCACATAAGAAAATTAATAAGTAAGAGAGGCTTTTCCTGGCCTCTATAGCCAACCTGCCCAAGGCCCTAGGAAACGACTCTACAACCAATTACTGAGTCAAGTGCCCAGTTTTGAGCAACTAGCAGAACAATCCTAACAATCAAGGTTGAGCCAAAAATCAAAGAGCTGTGGTAACTCACAGCCTCCTGCCACCAAAACCCCATAAAAGAAAAAGAGATAGAGCATATAAGTAAAATACAAACTAACCAGATGCCTAAACACCAGCAAAAAATTACAAACCATACTAAGAAAATAGAAGACATGGCCCAAGAAAAGGAATACAGCAAAGTCCAAGAAGAGGTGCAGAATTTGATAGAACTAAGCAGTGAGATGAGCACAAATTTACAAAATCAAATTAATGAGATGAAAGACAATATAGTTAAAGAGATAAATGACATCGAGAAGTCATTGAGCGAACGCAAAGAAGAATTTGAAATCCTGAACAGAAAGGTAACAGAGTTCATGGGAATGAAAGACACAATAGGTGAAGTCAAAAATGCATTTGAGGCATACAACAGAAGACTCGAAGTGATAGAAGAAAGAATAAGTGACAGACAGAGCAGCTAAAATTGAAGAGAGAAAAGAACAGAGAGAGAAAAGAATGGAAAAAATTGAGCAGGAGCCCAGAGAGTTGAATGACAACACAAAACGCAACAACATACTTGTCATGGGAGTTCCAGAAGGGGAAGAGAAAGGAAAAGGGGCAGAAAGAGTATTTGAGGAAATAATAGCTGAAAATTTGCCAACTCTCACGAAAGAAATGAACTTGCATGTCCAAGAAGCACACCGTACCCCAATGAGAATAAATCCAAATAGACCTATGCAAGACACATATTATTCAGAATGTCAAATGTCAAAGATAAAGAGAAAATTCTCAGAGTAGCAAGAGAGAAGCAAACGAACACGTACAAAGGACGTCCAGTAAGACTTAATGCAGATTTCTCTTCAGAAACCATGGAGGCGAGAAGACAGTGGTATGATACAATTAGGAAACTGAAAGAGAAAAACTGCCAGCCGAGAATTCTTTATCCAGAAAAACTGTCCTTCAAATATGAAGGTGAATATAAAGTATTCACAAACAAACAGAAACTAAGAGAGTTTGCAAAAAAGAATCCACCTTTGCAGGAAATATTAAAGGAAGCCTTAGAAGCTGAAAGAAAAAGACAGGAGAGAGAGGCTTGGAGGAGAGTATAGAAGAAAGAAAAGCAGAAAGAATAACCAAAAGGGTAAAAAGAGAGACAAAAATAAGATGACATATGAAAACCAAAGAATAAAATGGAGGAAATAAATAGTGCATTTTCAGTAATATCACTGAATGTGAGTGGATTAAATTCCCCAATCAAAAGATACAGGCTGACAAAATGGATTAAAAAAACATGAGCTATCCATATGCTGCTTACAAGAAACTCACCTCAGACCCAAGGACATAAACCGGCTGAAAGTAAAAGCTTGGAAAAAGGTACCCCACGCGAATACTAACCAGAAAAGAGCAGGGGTAGCTATACTAATATCAGACAAAACAGACTTCAAATGCAAAAAAGTGATAAGAGATGCCGAAGGCCATTATATATGAATAAAAGGGACGATCCTCCAGGAAGACATAACAGTCATAAATATCTACGCACCTAACCAGGGTGCCCCAAAATATATGAGACAAACTCTGGCAAAATTGAAGGGAGAAATAGACATTTCTAAAATAATCTTTGGAGACTTCAACACCCCTCTCACATCATTAGATAGAACAACTAGACAGAAGATCAACAAGGAAATAAAGAACTTGAACAATATGATAAATAAGTTAGACCTAATAGACATATACAGAACACTGCATCCAAACTCAGTGGGCTATACATTCTTCTCAAGTGCACATGGATCTTTCTCCAGGATAGACCACATGTTAGGTCACAATACAGCTCTGAATAAATATAAAAAGATTTAAATTATACAAAGCACCTTCTCAGATCATAATGGAATGAAACAAAAAATCAATAACAGACAGGAACAAAGTAAATTTGCAAGTGTGTGGAGACTGAACAACACACTCCTAAATATTCCGTCAGTCAAAGAAGAAATTGAAAGTGAAATCAGTAAATATATTGAGACAAATGAAAACGAGAACACAACGTATCAAAACTTATGGGATACAGAAAAGGCAGTCTTGAGAGGGAAATTTATAGCACTAAATGCCTATATTAAAAAACAAGAAAGAGCTAAACTGAAAGATTTAACTGAACAACTTGAGAAATTAGAAAAAGAAGAGCAAACCAATCCCAAAGCAAGCAGAAGGAAAGAAATAATAAAGATTAGAGCAGAAATAAATGAAAATGAGAACAGAAAAACAATAGAGAAAATCAACAAAACCAAAAGCTGTTTCTTTGAGAAGATCAATAAAATTGACAACCCCCTGACTACACTAACAAAAAAAAGAGAGAGAAGATGCAAATAAATACAATCAGAAATGAAAGGGGGGAAATTACAAATGACCTCACAGAAATAAAAAGAATCATAAGAGGATATTATGAGAAACTATATGCCAACAAACTAGACAACCTGGATGAAATGGACAAATTTCTAGAAATTCATAACCAACCTATACTGACACAACAAGAAATATAAGAACTTAACAAACCAATCACAATTAAGGAGACTGAATCCGCCCTCAAAAATCTCCCAAAAAGAAAAGTCCAGGACCAGATGGCTTCACAGGTGAATTCTACCAAGCATTCCTAAAAGAATGAACACCAATCCTGTTTAGACTCTTCCAAAAAATTGAAGAGGATGGAAAATTACCCAACACATTTTATGAAGCCAACATCACCCTAATACCAAAGCCAGATAAAGATTCCATAAGAAAAGAAAATTACAGACCAATCTCTCTCATGAACATAGATGCAAAAATTCTCAACAAAATACTTGCAAATCGAATCCAACAGCATATCAAAAGACTTATACATCACGACCAAGTGGGATTTATTCCTGGTATGCAAGGCTGGTTCAACATATGAAAATCAATCAATGTAATACACCACATTAACAAATTGAAGGAAAAAAACTGCATGATCATCTCAATAGATGCAGAAAAGGCATTCAACAAAATCCAACATCCTTCTTTGATAAAAATACCTCAAAAGATAGGAATAAAAGGAAAATTCCTCAATATGATAAAAGGCATATATGAAAAACCCACAGCCAACATCATACTCAATGGGGAAAGGTTGAAAGCTTTCCCCCTAAGATCAGGAACAAGACAAGGATGCCCACTGTCACCATTGTTATTCAACATTGTACTAGAAGTTCTAGCGAGGGCAATTAGACAAGACAAAAAAATTAAAGGCGTCCAAATAGGAAAAGAGGAAGTAAAACTCTCACTGTTTGCGGATGACGTGATCCTGTATTTAGAAAATCCTGAAGTATCCACAACAAAGCTACTTGAACTAATAAATGAGTTCAGCAAAGTGGCAGGATATAAGATCAACACGCAAAAATCAGTAATGTTTTTGTACACTAGTACTGAACAATCTGAGGAGGAAATCAGGAGGAAAATTCCATTTTCAATAGCAACAAAAAGACTCAAATACCTAGGAGTTAATTTAACCAAGGAAGTACAGGACCTATATGCAGAAAACTACAAAACAATGCTAAAAGAAATTTAAAAAGACCTAAACAAATGGAAAGACATTCCGTGTTCATGGTTTGGAAGAATAAATATCGTGAAGATGTCAATCTTGCCCAAACTGATTTATAGATTCAATGCAATATCAATCAAAATCCCAACAGCTTACTTTACAGAATTAGAGAAGGCAATTACCAAATTCATCTGGAAGGGTAAGTGCACCTGAATAGCCAAAAGTATTCTAAAAAAGAAGAGCAATGTGGGAGGAATTTCGCTGCCTGACCTTGAAACATATTACAAAGCTACAGTGGTCAAAACAGCATGGTACTGGCATAAAGATAGACATATCGATCAGTGAAATAGAATTGAGAATCCAGAAATAAACCCTCACCTATACAGTCAACTGGTTTTTGACAAACCTACCAAGCCCACGCTGATGGGAAAAAACAGTCTGTTCAACAAATGGTGTTTGGAGAACTGGATATCTATAACCAAAAGAATGAAAGAGGACTCCTATCTCACCCCTATACAAGAATCAACTCAAAATGGATCAAAGATCTAAATATAAAAGCCAGGACCATAAAACTACTGGAAGAAAATGTAGGGAAACATCTTCAAGATCTTGTAGTAGGTGGTGGTTTCTTGGACCTTACACCCAAAGCACGTGCAACAAAAGAAAAAGTAGATAAATGAGACCTCCTCAAAATTAAACACTTTTGTACCTCACAGGACTTTGTCAGAAGGGTGAAAAGGCAGCTGGCTCAATGGGAAAAAATATTTGGAAATCACATATCTGATAAGGGTTTAATATCCAGGATATATAAAGAGATGTTACAACTCTACAATAAAAAGACAAATGACCCAATTAAAAAATGGGCCAAAGATTTGAATAGACATTTCTCCGAAGAAGAAATACATATGGCAAAAAAACACATGAAGAAATGCTCAACATCACTCATGATTAGGGAAATGCAAATCAAAACTACAATGAGATATCATTTCACACCTAACAGAATGGCCACTATTAAAAAGACAGAGAACTACAAGTGTTGGAGAGGATGTGGAGAGATAGGAACACTTCTTTACTGTTGGTGGGAATGCAGGATGGTACAATCCCTATGGAGGACTGTTTGGCAGTTCCTAAGGAAATTGAATATAGACTTGCCACGTGACCCTCCAATACCACTGCTGGGTATATACCCAGAAGAACTGAGAGCAGTGACACGAACCGACATCTGCACACCGATGTTCATAGCCACATTATTCACCATTGCCAAAAGTTGGAAACAACCCAGGTGTCCATCAACAGATGAATGGATAAACAAACTGTGGTCTATTCACACAATGGAATGTTATGCAGTTGTAAGAAGAAATGAAGTCATATAGCATATGGCAACACGGATGAACCTGGAGGACATCATGTTGAGTTAAGCAAGCTAGACACAAAAGGACAAATACTGTATGAATGCGTTACTATGAACCTAATATTAAAAAAAATTTTTGATTTTTACCCACAATAAAAATAAATAAAAAAATTAAAAAATTTTTTATATTTATCCATTAGATTTAATTGAGAAATGTATATATTTATTCATCTGTGTTGACTTTTTAGTTTTTAATTGTTTATATTTTCAATTATTAAATGTACAAAAAAATTTAGTAAATAAAATTCAGCCTTCAGTTAAAAAAAAAAAATAAATATATAAAAAAAAAAAAAGACAGGAGAAAAAAAGGGAAAAAAAATTGAACAGGGTCTCAAGGAATTGAATGGCGATGTGAAATGCACAAACATAAATGTTATAGGTGCCCCAGAAGGAGAAGAGTATGGAAAAGGGGCAGAAAGAATATTTGAGGAAATAATAACTGAAAATATCCCAAGCTTTATGAAAGATATAAATATCAATATCTAAGAAGGTCAAAGCATCCAAAACAGAATAAATCTGAAAAGACTTACACTGAGACAATTACTATTCAGAATGTCAAATGTCAGAGATAGAGGATTCTAAAAGCAGGAAGTGAAAAGGAAAGCATCCCTTACAAGGAATGCTCAATAAGACAAAGTGCCAATCTCTAATCAGTAACCATGGAGGCAAGGGAAGCGGATGTGGCTCAAGTGATTGGGCATCCGTCTACCATATGGGTGGACTGGGTTCGATCCCCAGGACCTCCTGGTAAAAAGGTGAGCAGGTGAGCTGGGCCCATGCGGTGAGCCAGGCCTGTGCGGCAAACCATGCAGCAAGATGATGACACAAAAAAAGAGAGACGCAGGGGAGAGTCAAGGCGAGATGCACCAGAAACCAGGAACTGAGGTGGTGCCTCTCTGCCACATCGGAAGTCCCTAGGATTGAATCCCAGTGAAGCCTGGAGGAGAAAAATAAGAAGAGAAGGCAAGAAACAGACACAGAAGATCACCCTGAGAATGGACACAGATGCAAGGGGGCGGGGGGTGGTGGTAGTGGTGGTGAAAAATCCATGAAGGCGAGAAGGCAGTGGTATGATATATTTAAGATACTGAAGGAATTAAACAGCTAGCCAAGAATTCTTTATCTGGCAAAACTGTCCTTCAAAAATGAAGATGAGTTTAAAGTCTTTATAGACAAACAAAAACTGAGAGAGTGTAGTCAAAAGACCAGATTTACAAGAGTTACTAAAGGGAGTGCCTCAGCCTGAAAGGAAAAGACTAGGGAAAAGACTTGGAGAAGTGTGAAGAAGTTAAGAATATTAGTAAGGGTAACTAAAAGGGGAAAAAGACAGACAACAGTAAGATATGATAACAGAACGTCAATGGGTAAAATGGATTAAGTAAGTAATGCCTTTACAGTAATAACATTGACCATTAATTGATTGTACACCCCAATCAAAATACATAGACTGACAGAATGGATAAAAATTATGAACCATCTATATGCTGTCTACAAGGGACTCATCTTAGATGCAAGGACATAATTAGGCTGAAAGTGAATGGTTGGAAAGAGATATTGACATAAATAGCAACTAAAAAAGATCTGGAGTAGTGATATTAATATCAGACAAAATAGATTTTTAAATGCAAAACTGTTATAAGAGATGAAGCAGGTCAGTATAAATTAATAAAAGCGGTAGTTCACCGAGAAGAAATACCTATAATAAATATTTATGGACCTAATTGGAGTGCCCCACAAGATATGAGGCACACACTGGCAAAACTGAAGGGAGAAATAGATATCTTTGCAATAATAGTTTGAGACTTCAATACACCACTCTCAACTTTGGATAGAACATCTGGACAGAGAATAAATAAGGAAACAGAGAGACTGAATAATATGAAATGAACTAATCCTAACAGACATTTATAGAGCCTTATACCCCAAAACAGCAAGTGCTCATGGATCTTTCTCCAGAACAGATCATATATTGGGCCACAAGACAGGTATCAAATATTTTTGAATGATTGAAATTATACAAAGCACTTTCTTTGATCATAGTAGAATGAAGCTGCACATCAATAACAGGCAGAAAAAGGGAGAACTCACAAATATATGGAGTTTAAACTATACACTCTTAAATAATCAGTGGGTCAAAGAAGAAATTGCAAGAGAGATCAGCAAATATCTCGAGACAAATGAAAATGAGAATATGACATATCAAATCCTATGGGCACAGCAAAGGCAGTGTTGAGAGGGAAATTTATAGCCCTCAATGTTTACATTAAAAAAGAATGAGCTAAAATCGAACACCTACCTGCATACCTGGAAGAACTAGAAAAAGAACAGCAAACTAAACCCAAAGCAAGTGGAAGAAAAGAAAGAAAAAGATCAGATCAGAAATAAATGAAATTGAGAACAACAAAAAAATAGAATCAACAAAACCAAAAGTTGGTTCTTCAAGATCAACAAAATTGGCAAAACCTTAGCTAGACTGACAAAGAAAAAAAGAGAGAAGATGCAAACAAATAAAATCTGAAATGAGGGGAACATTACCACTGACCCTGCAGAAGTAAAAGAGATCATAAGAGGATACCATGAAGTAACTGTACATCAATAGACTAGGCAATGAAGACAAGACGGACAAATTCCTAGAAACACATGAACAACCTACAATGGCCCTTGAAGAAAGAGAAGGCCTCAGGAAACCAATCACAAGTAAAGAGATTGAAACAGTCATCAAAAGCCTCCCAAAAATGAAAAGCCCAGGACAAGATGGCTTCACAGGTGAATTCTACCAATCATTCAAAGAAGACCTAATACCAAGCTTGCTGAAACACTTAAAAAAAATTGAACAGGAGGGTAATGCTATCAATTCATTCTATGATGCCAACATCACCCTAATACCAAAGCCAGATAAAGATATTATGAAAAAAGAAAATTACAGACCAATTTCTCTAATGAATATAAATGCAAAAATCCTCAACAAAATACTTGCTAACCAAATCCAAATGCACATTAAAATAATTATACACCACAATCAAGTGGGTTTTATACCAGGTATGGTACACCAGGTGGTTCAACAGAAGAAAATCAATCAATGTAATACATCACATTAATAAATTGAAGAAGAAAAATTCAGGATCATCTCAACTGACACAGGAAAGACATTTGACAAAGTACAGCATCCTTTCTTGATAAAACAACCAAGTAAGATAGGAATAGAAGGAAACTTTTTCAACATGGTAAAATGCATATATGAAAAACCCACAGCCAACATTGTACTCAATTACTAAAGACAAAGCTTTCCTGTTGAGATGGGGAACAAGACAAGGATGCTCACTGTCACCATTGTTATTCAATATTGTGCTAAAAGTTCTAGCTAGAGCAATTAGCTAGATAAAGAAATAAAAGGCACCCAAATAGTAAAGGAAGAAGTAAAAATTTAACTATTCACTGATGATAAGATCCTATACATAGAAAATCCCAAGCAACCCACAAGAAAACTGCTAGAACTAACAGATGACTTCAGCAAAGTGGTGGGATACAAGGTTCATATGTTAAAATCAGTAGCATTTCTATACCCTACTAATGAGCAATCTGAGGCGGAAGTCGGAAAAAAACATTCCATTTCCAAAAGTGACCAAAATAATAAAATATTTAGGAATAAACTTAACAAGGACATAAAGGACCTATATTCAGAAAACTATAAAACTTTGCTAAAAGAAACCAAAGAAGACCAAAATTGGAAGGACATTCCATGTTCGTGGATTGGAAAACTAAATATCAGTAAGATGTCAATTCTACCCAAACAGATATACAGATTCAATGCAATCCCCCAAAAATCCCAACAGCCTTTTTTTCAGAAATGGAAAAGCCAATTATCAAACTTATTCAGAAGGGTAAGCCAAAAATGTCTTAAAAGAGAAGAATGAAATTCGAAGACTCTCACTTCCTGACTTTAAAGCATATTATTTAGCTGCAGTGGTAAAAATATCATGGTATTGGCATAAAGATAGACATATTGACCAATGGAATAAAATTTAGAGTTCAGAAATAGACCCTCATATATATGGGCAAGTGATTTTTATTTATTTATTTTTGAGGCACCAGAGGCCGGGGATTGAACCCGGGACCTCATGTGTGGGAAGCCCATGCTCAACCACTGAACCACATCAGCTCCCCTGAGTTGTTTTTTTTCATTTGTTTTGCTTGTTTTGGTTTTTGTTTGTTTGTTTTTAGGCGGCACTAGGATCCAAACCCAGAACATCCCATGTGAGAAGCACGCACTCAACTGCTTGAGTGACATCTGCTTCGTTGGTCAAGAGATTTTGGACAAAGCTGGTCAAACCCAGCCTCTGGGTTAGAACAGTCTATTCAACAAATGCTGCTAGGAGAACTGGATGTACATAGCTAAAAGAAAGACAGAGGACCCCTATTTCATACCTTATGCAAAAAGTAACTCAAAATGGATCAAGGACCAAAAGACAAAAGCTAGAGAACTATAAACTCCTAGAAGAAAATGTAGGGACACATCATCAAGACCTGTTGGCAGGTGGTGGTTTCTTAACCCTTGTACCCAAAGCACGAACAATGAAATAAAAAATAAATAAATGGGACTTCCTCAAATTTAAGCACTTTTGGTGATGGGGGCAAGATGATGGCAGAGTAGGGAGTTCCAAGAGTCAGCTTGTCCTACAGTGCTGTTAGTAATCAGCAAGAAACTACTTAAATTATCTGTTTGGGGAGCTCAGGAAACCAGAAGAGCTTGCTGCAACATCCTTGGAAGAACAGAAGAAGGAAGGTGCCCATATGTGGTGAAGATTCATGAGTAGAGCACTCCACAGGGTTGAGGCTGGTGCCCATCCCCCACTGGTGGAGTGGGATACCCCAGGAGCTATTCCCTGGCTGGAGTTGGAAGCTCCATTTCCCAAAAATGAGGGGGGGGGGGCATTGACTTCAGCTACTGATTAGTAAATTTGGCTGGCTAAAGTCCAGTTCTAAGTACACCTAAAGTTTGAACCTGTCCAAGTTGGAAAGAGACCGGTAGTCTCCATTTTATTATCATTTTTAATTTATTTTTTATTTTTTCTAAAAGATACTTAGATTACATAAAATGTTACATAAAAAAATGTAAGGCATTCCCATATGCCCCACTTCCCACACCTCCCACTTTTCCCCACATTAATAACTTCTTTCATTAGTGTGGTACGTTCGTTGCAATTGGTGAACACATTTTGAAGCATTGCAACTAAGCATGGATTATAGTTTACATTGTAATTTACACTCTCTCCCACTCAATCCCATAGGTCAAGGCAGGATATACAATGGCCTGTATCTGTCATTGCAATGTCATTCAGGACAATTCCAAGTCCCGTAAGTGCCCCCACATCACACCTCTCCTTCCCTCTCCCTGCCTTCTGCACCTCCAGTGACCACCATCTCCACATCAATGATATAATTTCTTTCATTGCTAGAATCACAAGTCCACAGCAGAACTCCAGGAAGCACTCTAGTCCATATTTTATTCCCCACTCCTGAGGACTCTGGGATGGTGATGCCCACTCCACCTCCAACTGAGAGGGGGCTTTGATCCCATAGAGCCAATGGATGGGACTCTCTTGGCTGAAGCTGCAGACTCTCTCAGTTCCTTGGTATGGTGGTTGTCCATCCTCACCTCCTTGTTTGTTGTCCTGGGTGAGTCCAATGAACTGGAGAGTAGGTGCTGCAACTCTGCTGAGGCTCAGACCCTTCTGGCACATGGACAGCCCAAAGATTCAAGTCTCTTGGGCACACACCTACCAACTCCAGCACCAACTATAGGTTAAAATAGAAAGGACAGAAGAGGCATGTGTAGAGAAGTCACAATTGAGCCCAACTGTGTCATACTTGGGAGCACAAACTCCAAAGTAGGGCCCACTGACAAGGCACCAAATTCTGGAGCTATATGCCATAACCATGGGACCTGGGTGTCTACAGAGCCCACAGGAGCCCCACTATTTGGGGTAGTATCTACTTTGGCAGTCTATGTGATGCTGATATCTGCATAGGTGTTACCTCTGGGATGACCTCCCGACTCACTTTGAAGTCTCTTAGTATATGCACTCATTTGTCTTTACCTTTCCCCCCTTTTATTAAAGGTCTTTTTCCAGTTGTATTGCTAGTTGGTGCTTGGTAGTAATCCCTCAGTGCCAGGGAGGCTCATCCCCAGGAGTCATGTCCCATGTTAGAGTGTCCCATGCTGAGTTTGGCTTAGAGAAAGGCCACATTTGAGCAACATGGGGGCTCTCAGGAGGTAATTCTTAGGCACCCTACAATACTAGGGTAAGTTGCAATTTCAAGAGCAAAGGCTCATAAGCATAGTTGTCAATATCAAGGGCCCATCAATGGCTCATCCTTCTTCACTAGTCATTGCTCCTGAACTCGGGGGATTGTCACTGTTCTACTAGAGAATGTGGTAGAGCTCCCCAGGATGGGAATTCAATACTCTTTCGGTTATTGTGTGAATCTCCACGCACTGTGACAATGCCCACGAACACCCGAACACATTTATATACCCTATATGTATGCCCAGGTGAACCTCCTCCCATGCATCCCCCATCACCAACACCCCACACCAATAATTTTCTCCTGCCACAGCTGCAACCCGCCCCCTCCACCCCCCCACTGTAGTCCAAAACCTCTTCAAAAACAAAGTCACGAATATCACCAAATACAATTAATAGGAAAATGAAATGATAGGTTTAAACATAAGAAATAAAATACATAATAATTTAGAAAAACTATAACTAAATTAAAGTTTGAAAATTGGGATATTAAAAAATAATGAAAAATACTAAAAAAACCTTTTTTGACGTTTTGCCTTACATCACTGTAATATCTGTTGTCCTGTATGTACAGTGACATCTTCCATTTCTTCCTCAATGTCTTACTTTTTTTTTTGTTCTGTCCTCAAAGAAGTCTTAGGTCATGGTAAAGTCACATACAGAATATAGGGGACTCCCATATACTGAACATCCTCCCCTCTCTCCCCACTCCCGTATCAACAAACTTTTTATGTGTGGATGGTACATTTGTTACAACCAATGTACAAAAATTGAAACATAGCTACTAACCATGGTCAATGGTTTACACTATGGCTTACATTTTAGACCATACACTTTTGTAAATTTTTGCTGAAATTTAACATGGCCTGCATCCAACACTGCAATACCATGCAGAACACCGCCATCGCCCCTTAAATACCCCCTCTTCCATCTATTTTATTCCTCCCACCCCCTCCCCTTGGGGCCCATGGCAACCACCAGGCTTCACTCCTCGAAGGACAAGATTCATAGCCACTTGCAACAATACCGAGGGCTTGACACACTGGTCTGCCCTCCACTAGAAACACCCCATGCTCTCGAGAGACACCCACCCTTCTCTTCGAGAAAACATCGGGCCTCCCCTGGATGGGAGTCCATCCTCCCCGCCCACTGCACTGGTACCCACCCACCAACACAACACACCACGACAAAATGATCACTCGCACATTCTCTAGAAGACTGCCCCAGGTGCGCCCCTTCCCGAATGCCTCCCCCAACACCCCAAACCAGCAACCCTTCCCTGTCACGTTGCCAAAAGAGCTTTCCCGACATTGTAGTTTCAACCACACATCCACCAATCCCCAGTGTTCACCTGCTCCCTCCCCCAACCTTCCCTCCAGTTCCATGGACCGTCCAACCCACCCTCTCCACCCCAACCCACTGTCAAACTTGCACCACCCAACCCAATAATATCACTACACCCATGTCATATCCCTTCACTGCACAACTACTCACTTCCACCTTATCATAGATTTTGCCCATATGGGCGTTGGTTCACAAACTTCTTGTCCCTTTCTATTTCCTGTAAACCTATCTTCCAGACTCTACCTCTCTGAGTCTGCTCGATTTGCTTAATTCATATCAGAGAGGTCATGTAATATTTGTCCTTCAATGTCTGGCTTGTTTCATTCAACATAAGGTCCTCAAGATTCATCCATGTTATCCCATTGTTAGTACTATATTCCTTCTTACAGCTTAGTAATATTCCATTGTATGTGTATACCACATTTTGTTACCCATTCATCTGTTGATGGGCATTTGGGTTGATTCCAACTTTTGGCAATAGTGAATAATGCTGCTATGAACATTGGTGTGCATATATCTGTTCGTGTCCTTTCTTTCACTTCTTCTGGGTATATACCCAGCAGTGGAATTGCTGGATCATATGGCAGATCTATAGTTAGTTTTTTGAGGAACCGCCAAACTGTCCTCCACAATGGGTAGCCTCCATTTTAACTCCTCCTTGGCATGAGGGGAAGTGGGGCTGATGGAGAATCACCGTGTCAGTAGGGATGGGCTTCTTTCCACCCAGGTTAGATTGCTGCCATAGCCTGGGCTCTGGCTCCGTCCCTGGCAGGCAGGAAGCTGGGGAGACCTTCTCCAGCCTCTCTGGGCAACTGCAGTCACTTTGGACCCACGTAGACTAGATTGTTGTGCACACCTGAGGCTTCACTCCCGCCCCAGGCAGGGGAGGAAGGTGTGTCATGCTTCATCAATCTCTGTGGACAACTACAGATGGTCTTGGCCTGCATGGCTTGGATCACCGAACATGGCTGTGGCTTCACCCCCACCCCTGGCAGGGGAGAAAGGTGGGGGCCGCTTCTTTGGTTTCTGGGGCAACGCAGACAGCTTCAGCCTCCACAGTGTACAGTACCAGCTGCACCCTTGGCTCCTACTCTGCCCCCAGCAAGAAACAAAGGGCAAGAAACATATGAATAAATGCTGAAAAAATTAAGATTGGCTAGACATGAGCTATTATAAAGTTCCAAAATAAGTTGAACCAAGTATCTAAGAGGGACTATAGCACAAAGCCAATCAAATAGAAAATCCTAGACTAAAGAAAGAAACTGAGCCCAGAATAAATACATCAAGAAAATCAGGTGCTGAAACACCAATAAAAAATTACAAGCCATACTAAGAAACAGGAAGATATGGCCTAGTTAAAGGTACAAACTAAACCTCCGGATGACATAAAGAAAATGAGACAAATGTGGTATATACATACGAGGGAATACTATGCTGCTGTAAGAAAAAATGAAATTGGGACATATATGACAACATGGATGAACCTTGAGGACATTATGCTGAGTGACTAAGCCAGACACAAAAGGACAGATACTGTATGGTCTCACTAATATGAACTAAATACAAAGAATAAACACATAGAGTTAAAATCTAGAGTATAGGTTACTAGGAGATAGGATGAGGGCTGAGAAGAGGTACTGATTCTTAACGTATATAGAATTTTTAATTAGCTTGATTGTAAAAGTATAGAAATGAATATGGTGGTAAAACATATAGTGAGTATAACTAACACTGCTGATTTATAAATGTCATTGTGACTGAACAGGGTAGTCTAGGGATGCAAATGTCAATTGAAAGAAAGCTAGAGAATAATCTAGGGACTGTGTAATGTAGTGAATTCAGTGGTGGATGAGGATTGCGGTTAATAGTATAAATATAAGAATGTTTTATGAACTAGAACAAATGTACAACACTATTACAAGGTGGTAAAAATATGGTGATACTTGGGAAAAATGCAATTAATGTAACTTATGGACTATAGTTAATAGCAATATTGTAATAATCTTGCATCAATGTCAAAGAAGCTAGAGACCTACGATATGATCCAGCAATCTGGCTACTAGGAATATATTTAGAAGAACTAAAAGCAAAGAAGCGAACAGACATTTGCTCACCGATGTTCACAGCAGCATTATTCACAATTGCTAAATATGGAAACAACTCAAGTGTCTATCAACTAATGAATGGATAAACAAAATACGGTACATAAATACAAAGGAATACTATTCAGTTGTAAGAAGAAATGAAGTAGGGATGCATGTGACGATGAACTTGAGGACATTATGTTGAGTGAAATAAGCCAGCCACTAAAGGATAAATATTGTATGGTCTCACTAATATGAACTAAATACACTGAGTGAAGTCATTAAGTTAAAGCCTAGAGTTTAGGTTACTAGGAGATAGACTATGGGTTGAGAAGGGGGAGCTGATGCTGAATGTACGTAGAATGTTTAATAAAATGGATTGTAAATGTGTGGAAATGGATAGTTTTGATGGTAACACAATACAGTAAGTATAACTAACACTGCTGATTTATAAATGTGAATGTGAATGTGACTGAAAGGGGTAGTCTGGAGAGGTTAATGTCCATTGAAAGAAAGCTAGAGGATAATCTAGGGACTGTATAACATAATGATTTTGGTGGTAGACCATGATTGTGGTTAATAGTACCATACAAGAATGTTCCTCTATACACGGGAAAAATACAACTAATGTAACCTATAGATTACAGTTAACAGTAATATTTTTACAGCAATGGCAAAGAAAGTACTATATCAATGCCAAGGGTCAATAATGGGGGATTATAAAGGGATAAGGGTTTTTTCCTTTTGGAATAATGAAAACGTTCTGATATGGACTGAACCGAGGACAGCACAACTCTGTGATGAAATTGAGAGCCACTTAGTGTACACTTTGGATGGACTGTACAAGGCAGGGGACCATATAAAATAGTGAACCCCATGGTGAATGATGGACTGTGGTTAACAGTACAAATATGAGAATGTTCTCTCATGAACTATAACAAATATACAAATATACAATAATAGTACATGGTGTTAATTCATGGGAAAATACACAAATATAAGCTATGAACTATAGATAGAAGTAATATTATGATGTTCTTTCATCATTTGTAACAAATGTCTCACAACAATGTAAGGTGTTGGTGGTAGGGTGATGTGTGGGAATCCTGTATTGTATGCATGATTTTTCTTTAAAATTTTGAAATAAAAAAAGAAAGAAATGTTATTAGAATTGAAAAGGAAGAAATAAATCTGTCATTATTCATATATAATATAATTGTATGTATAGAAGAATCCAAAAGATCTATAGATAAATTATTAGAATTTAAAGGAAAATTTAATAGAGTCACTGGCTACATAGTCAAGAAAAAAAATCAATTATGTTTCTATATACGAGGAACAAGCACAAGAAAATAAAAATTTAAACATAATACCATTTACCAATTGCATAAAAAAGTCATATATTTAAGAATAAATCTTGGGAAGCGGCTGTGGCTCAATCAGTAGGGCTCCCGTTTACCATATGGGAGGCCCCGGGTTCGGTTCCCGGGGCCTCCTGGTGAGGGCGGGCCCGCCCGCGCGGCGTGGTTGGCTGACCCGGCGAGCGCGAGCAGCAAGGGGGGGATAAATGAATAAATAAATAAATAAAAATCTTTAAAAAAAAAAAAAAAAAAAAGAATAAATCTGAAGAAAATGTGCAAGATCTTTATACAAGAAACTACAAATCATTTTTGGAGAAATTGAAGATGATCTACCTAAATAGAGGGATATACCATGTTATATAATAGAAGATTAATATTACAAAATATTATAAAACATACTGTAAAATTTATACAATGTAAATATATAAAATACAATTATAAAATATAAATTATGAAATATAAAATATTATTAAAATGTTCTTTTGGTTAGCACTCCAAAAAGTAATAGCATAAATTAGTATCAGTTCTATTATTTCTCGTGATTCTATGGTTTGACTGGGGCTTAGTTGGACAGTCCTGCTGGTCTCACTTGGCATCTCTCCTGCAGCTACAGTCAGATGGCAGGTGAGACAGGCACATCCAAGATGGTTCCACTCATATGTGAGACACCTTGGTGGGGATGGTTGGAAGGATGGGCTCAGCTGGGATTCTGAAAAGACTTTGCTTCTCTCTCTATTCATATAGTCCAGGCTTTTCCCATTCCACACAATCTTTCCATGTGTTCTCTCTAGAAGGGTAGCTGGACCTCCACATGGCAGCTCAGGGATCCCCAAAGTGAAAAGTGGAAGCTGGCTGGCCTTTTTAAGGCTTATGCTTAGAACCAGCACAGTGCTATGGCTGCTGTATTCTAATTGTTAAAGCATGTCATGATATCAGCCTAGATTTAATGTGGAGGGGACTGAACAAGGGCAGGAATACTGGAATATGTGATGTTTATTTTGCTAAAAGCTTTTGGGAGCAATATACCAGAAATGTGTTGGCTTTTATAATGGGAATTTATTAGGTTAAAAGGCTGAGAAAAATGTCCAAATCAAGACATCAGGTAAAGGTCAAAGTTTGGCTGCTGGTGATCCTGGACTCCTGTCATGTGGCAGGGCACAATGGTGGCTCTGCCAGTCTCTGCCTTCTCCTCTGGCCCCATTGCTCTCAGTTTCTTGCTCTCCACAGACCTTCTCTCTCAACATCTCAGGGGCCTCTTTCCTTGCCTCTGAGCTCTGTTGATTCCAGCCTCTGGCCTCTGGGACCTCTCTCTCTATCTCTGCAGCTTTTGTCCTGGGTGTCTGTGGCTTTTTAGTCCTCTGTTTATAAAGGTCTCCAGTAAGAAGATTAAGACCTACCCTGGGTCCAGCAATCTTATCAAAAGCCCTTAACTGAAGTGATCTAATCAAAAGGTCCCTTAACTGACTCTAATTAAAAGATCCCATCTACAATGGGTTTACAGGCACAGGAATGGATTTGCTTTAAGAAGAGGATTTTTTGTGGTCCACAAAAGACTCAAACCAGCACACACGGATTCCTAGGAGGCATCTTTGAAGACTAGCTACCACAGTCTACCTTCTGGTCCCCAATGATTCACATCCCTCACATGTAAAACACACAGTTACCTCCCTCCAAGCAACCAAAGCCTTATCTCACTGTGGCATCAGCTCAGAATCCAGTAAGTGTCATCTCAATAGGATTCAGGGTCAGATGGGGATCTTAAGGTATGTTCCCTCAGGTTCAATTTCTTGGGTGTGGTTCCTTGGGTAGAGATACCTGTGAATTAAAGTGACAAGTGATTTGCACCCCCCTTCCCGCCCATACACATATGCATACACATACTCAACATACATTCATAAGATAGGGATATGATAACCAAAATAGATATTTGTATTCAAAAGTTGGGGGTGGGGGGCAGGGTAGGAGGCACAGAGCAGTTACTGGTCACTAGCAATTCCAAAGTCCACTAGACGCATGTTGCCAACCTTGCTTTTTGGGAGTGCTTCCCCTTGGCTTCACCCTCTGGACTCCTGGCTCTGCCTCCTGAGACATCTTGCATTTTTCATTAGAAATGACTTATATTTGCAGCTGAAGAACTTTCTTAGTTTGTGCTCTCTCCATAGAAGTTTGAGGACCTAGAGGCCGCTTGTCATTTTGAACTGTCACCTTCAGCCCAAGCTGATGCAATTCTTTTCAAAATCGTATGACTTTCTGATCTTTTCAAAATCGTATATATTCACTCCCTTACATAAAAGCACCTCTCTACTTTTATGCTTCACTTATCTATTGCTCTGTAACAACCCCCATCCCAACTAAGTAGCTTATAATAACACTTTATTTCTTATGATTCTGTGGGTTGACTGGAAAATACTGATACATTGGACTACATTAAAGTTAGTTAAAAACTTTTGTTCATCTACATAACCATTAAGGCAGTAAAAAGGCAAGCAACATAGTAGAATATATATATATACATATGCAAATAAACATACATATTTTATATATATAACACAAATAATTCATATACAGAATACATAAAGAACTCCTAAAAAAAAATCAATGAGACATATAACCTAAAAGAAAAAAAAGACAAAAGATATCACCAGGCACCTCAGGAAAAAAGTATATCTATATGGCCAATAAATATAACTTAATTAATAAACAATAAATCTCAACTTCATTAGTCACCATAGAAATTCAAATTTAAACCAAAATGTGAAACAACTAAATGTGACACCACTATCCAACAAGATAGCTAAAATTAAAAAAAAAAAAAAAAAAAAAAAAAAAATAGAATTACAAGCAAAATTGCTAGTGGAAGTATAAATTGGTATAACCACTTTGGGAAATTCTTTGTCAGTATCTACTAAAGTTGAACATAGACTCTACCTTATGATCTAGCAATTCCACTTTTAGGTATATACCCAACAGAAATGCATACACACATGTCACAAAAGATGTGTGAATGAATGTTCATAGCAGCATGATTTGTAATGCCCCAAATTATAATCAACCCTAATGTTCATCAACAGTAACAACAAAATCTGCGGTGTAGTCATAAAGGAGATACTATACAGCAATGAAATTTAAGGAACTGCTCTATACAACAACATGGATAAATCTCACAAATATAATATTAAGCAAAAGAAGGCAGATACAACAAGTGCATGGTATATAATTTCACTTATATAAAGTTAAAAAAAAAAAAAGGCAAAACTAGTTAGTGGGGAGAAAGACCAGTAATGTTTTATTTCATGACTGGGGAGATCGTTATACCATTGCTTTGTGTGGGTGTAATAATTCACTGAACTATATACCTTGATTAAAAGGTTTATTTTTAAAAGGGAAAAATATTTTAAACTTTTAATTTAGTAGCGCATACAAAGAAGAATAACTAGTTCTCCTTGGGGACGACTTTATAGCAGAGTTATGAATGAGGTGGACACGTGTACCAGGTCATCCAGGGGGACGGAGGCATTCTGGGAATTAGAACCATCTTGAGGCAAGGAATGAAGGTGGGAAACAGCCATAAATTGGGGTTCTGCAAGCAATTTTATATGATGGGCTAGAAGAAGGGTAGGGTGAGATGAGGTAGAAGAGGGAGGAAAGGTCCATGCCAAGCATTTCAGATTTTATCATGCTGTAGGAAGATATTGAAGTTTTAAGTGTGGAAGGGTAGGTTCTGATTTGCATTTTTAAAAAATCTCTCAGGCTGAGTGCAGGATAGATTGGAAGGGGAATGCCTGGTTAGCTGTGTGTACCTCTAAACACCTTTTTCACTTCTCCTTTCACCCAACTCCAAAGGCTGAGTGACTGAGGGGTCATATCATAGCTCCAGAAAATAATAAAGCTCACAGATGCAATCTCAGCCTCACTCTGTGTCCTCAGTCTCATTAGCACCAGAAAATCACTGGATGATAGGTACAGAATTCTTGGTCAAAATCACTTCACTAAAGTGTCTTAATGGTTATGACCAGATGATTGTCCAAAAACCAAAATACCAGGAAAAGCACGTATACACTAAAGTACCTGCCTATGCATTAATTTGCTACAACTAGCTTTTCCTGTCCTTCATCAAGTCAAAACTAGCTATTCTTAGGCTTTTCCTTGTCAAAACCAGTTAAACCTGTTATAAACATTACCTCCTATAGCTAGATGTTTAAAGACATTTTCCCCACACTTTCCCAAAGGTAGACTGAGAAAATCTACCTTGTTAAAGTCAAATAACTGAAAAATCTAAGAAACATAAATAGATATTCAATCTCAGTATTAATAAGAGAAATGCTAATTAAAATGAAATATTTCACAACTATCATGATGGCAAAGATTTAAAAGTCTGATAATGCAAATGCCATTCAGAATGTAGGAAAATGGAAACTCTCAAACACAGCCAGTGAGCTTGTATATTGGTATACCATTCTGGAGTCCAATTTGGTAATACCTTCTTGACCTAAAGATGTACATACTCTTCAGGACAGACATGCCACTTCTAAGTGGAAACCATGCAGAGATTCTCACACTGCTGTAATGAAAACCTAGGTTTTTCAATCTGTTGAGGATCAATATTTTTGTAGAAAACAATAAAAATGAATTAATAAAATGAAATTTTAGAACAGACATACAAAATACAGGACTGAATATTTCATTATTAGATTTGATAGACATAAAAGTACTTAGTTGAATTGCTATTAGAATTTCTCAAAGCATACTTCCAATTTCTGTACTTTTCATGAACCAATAACAGTCTTCAGTCCACAATTTGAGGAGCACTGCCATCAGTAAATCTAGGTCACAGGAACGATGCTATGCATTTAAGGAAGAATGTTCATTCAGCACTGTTTTAAATATAACACGTTTAAATTCACCATCATGGGTGAAGATAAGTATGCTATGGATGTACAATGGAATATAGCACAACAATTAAAAATGAATAAACTATATTAATATGGATAAATCTGGAAACCATAACATTAAGTGAAGGAAACAAGTTGTCAAAGGATCTTAACTGCATGGTGCCATTTATAAAAGTTTCAAAAACACTCAAAACATTAACTGAAGGTCTTATAAATATAAACACATGTTAAAATTAAGGAATGCAAGATTGCACACCAGCTTTATTTTTATTTTTCAAGATTTTGTTTACTTATTTCTCCCCACTCCCTCATTGCTTGCATTTGCTGTGTCTGTTTGTTATGTTCTGGTCTTCTTTTTTTTTCTTTTACGAGGTACCGGGAACTGAACCTGGGACCACCCATGTGGGAGGGAGGTGCCTAATCACTTGAGCCACCTCTGCTCCTTGCTTTGCTGTATCTCTCATTATGTTTTCCTCCGTGTGTCTCGTGTTGTGTCATCTTGTTGCATCAGCTTGCCATGCTAGCCCATCGTGTCAGCTTGCTGTCTTGCTCATCTTCTTTAGGAGGCACTGGGAACCTAACCCAGACCTCCCATGTGGTAGGCAGGAGCTCAATCACTTGAGCCACATCTGCTTCCATATTTTTTTTTTTAATTAAAAAAAATTTTTTTAGGAGGTACTGCGAATTATACCCTGGACTTTGTACATGCAAAGCAGGTGCTCAAGCACTGAGCTACATCCGCTCCTGCACACCAACTTTAGGACAGTAATTTTCCATTGGGAAGTTTGAGAAGGAATATGAGATTAGGAAACTGATTTTATCTGTAATATTTTATTTCTAAAAAAAATATGAAACAGGTATTTTATAACGTAAACATTTGTTCAATCCAAGTATTAGATATATTGGTGCCATGTCATTTCTCATATTTTTCTATATCTGTTTGAAATATTTCATAATTTTTAATTTTAAGAAAAGCAGCCAATGAAAATAATTCTAAGGAAATTCACTACATTTTAAAAATTGAACTGGTTTTATTTTCAAGCATCATGGTTGACTTGGTCAGAATACATCTAGCTTTAGAGAGATAAACTTAATTATGTACTGGTTTCAAAGTTCTATCTTAAAACTGGGACAGTGCATAGACTTAGTACAGATAATGGAAAAAGCTACCCCCTTGTGAATGAGCTAACAGAAAATCTGTGTCCCTGCTCTTCATGTAACCTGTATGAACAAGTCACAAATCACAGAGAGAATCTTGGAGGCCATCTGGTCCAACTTCCTTGTTATATTAGAAACTAGCTCAGAGAGGCAGTCATTTGACCAAAGTCATACAACTGGTTGTTGGTGGAACTAAAACTCAGGTTGAACACTTTCTCCATTAGAAAAGCCACAAATCATTTAGAAACAAATGAACAAACAAAAAACAATGGTATTGGATTACTCCTCCTTGTTTCTGCACCTCTTGATTTCAGACATTTAAATCCTCCTAGCTCACTCCTCCTCTTCTTCAAAAGCAAGCTGAAGGGGGGAGTGGATGTGGCTCCATCAGCTGGGTGCCTGCCTCCCACATGGGAGGTCCCAGGTTTGGTTCCCGGTGCCTCCTAAAGAAGACAAACAAACAACGAGCAGACGGCAAGCAGACTTCAAGCAAAAACAAACGAGCAGGGGAGTGGATGTGTCTCAAGCAGCTGAGCACCGGCCTCCCATATGGGAGGTCCTGGGTTCCTAGTATCTCCTAAAGAAAAAAAAACAGGCAATGAGCAAAAAAAAAAAAAAAAAAAAAAAAAACAATGAGCAGACAATGTGCAGAAAATGAGCACAAACAATGAGCAAAAACCATGAGCAAACAGATGAGGGAGCCATGGGGATGGGGGCAGTGAGCTGAAGGAGCTTCCATTCTACAGGTAGCAGAGGAAAGAATTCCATCCTTGTTCTGTGCTGTGAGTTATGTTACCTTGGGCCCAGGTGAACTCATCTATAAGTATGGGGAAGAATAAATTACAAATCACATAAAGAGTTCCAGGTACACGTTGAGCATAATAAGTGTTAGTTTCTTTCACCTTCCTGAAATGCTAAGGCAGGGAGTATAAAATAGTTCCATGCCTGCCTTGAGATGCTGAAACAGACATAATGATATTTCACAACAGAGTGAGATAAGGACCAACAAAGATACATTTGGGGTCCTCTGAGATAACTGAAAAAGCAGCAAGTACTTACTATGTTATACTGCACTGTCATTTAACATACCTGGGTTTCAGTTTGTTCACCTATAAAATGTTTCTCTTCTTACCTCATATGACTAGTCTGCTGAGGAGGGAGAGCATAAAAAAAAAATGAAAGTGCTTGGTTGCCATAAATCACAATACTAATGTGAGGCATTATTAAATTGTTTCCCAAGAACCCTCTGGTAGGTAGAGTAATGACCTCCCAAAGATGCTTGCGTTCTAGTCCCCTGAACCTGTGAATTTGTTTTGTTACATAGCAAGGGGTAATTAAGGGTGCAGATGGAATTAAAGTTGATAATCAGCTGGCCTTAAACTGAGAGGATTAGCCTGGATAATCTGGGTGTGTCCAATGGAATAAAAAAGATCTTTTAAATGTGGAAGAGGGAGGCAAAAGGTCAGAGTCAGAAAGAGATTTGAAGATGCTAAGCTGCTGACTTTGAAGATGGAGGCAGGGGAGGACGAGCTGAGGAATGCAGACACTGCTAGAATCTGGGAAGAGCAAGGAATTCATTCGGATTCTTCCCTAGAGCCTCCAGAAGGAATGCAGCCCTGCTGACACCTTGATTTTAAGCCAGTGAGACCCATTTTGGACTTTTGACCTCCAGAACTGTAAGATAATACATTTTTACTGATTTAAGTCATTGAGTTTGTGGTAATTTATCACAGCAGCAATAGGAAACTGAAGACAGCAGCATGAAGAATGGATTACAGCAAGAGGCAGCCTAGCATCTTTTAGTCTTATTTTTCTTCCTTTAATGTCACTGCTGTCGTACCAGACACTAGGTTACAATGACTTCCCCCAGTCTAGGTCAATCCAGGCTCAACGATGGCAGGATGCGACCTTTCATTAAATCCCTTCCAGGTTAGCCATGGCCATGCCTAAGACTGGTGCTCAGCTCTCTATACTAATGCCCCCACTACTGGAGTTATATTCCATGACCTGGACCCACAACATTGAGCATGAACCTTCTCAAACAGTCCCAATTTTGTTCTTCAGAACATTTCTTTTAGGCCAGATACTATGCACTAGTATTTATTTCTCCTTATCCTTCCTTGAGATGTTTATGTCCACCTGACAAACCTATAATTATCTCCCAGGATATAGATCAAGAGTCCTCTCTTACGGTAAATAGAATTTTTGGTCTCAATTTTTACTTCCCTTTATTAGTAGCTACACACTCACTGTGGCCTCATGGTGGACAGAATATACTTCCCTGCCCCTTGACTTTGGGCTTGGCCTTGTAACTTGCTTCAGCCAATGGAATTTTAGTAACTGTAGCAAAAGCAGAGAAGTAAAATGTTTTTGCACAGTTGACTCTTGTTCTCTTGAAGAACATGCTCTGAACAGATCTGAATCCAACCTGCAGCACAGAATCTGGAGCCCAAAGCCTGCAGTCTAGTCTAGCCCAGCTGACTGGACTTTGGTTCATAAACCATGGGCTTGAGACTACAGGATTATTGTTTTAAGTCACCATGTCATTGAGTGATTTGTTAAGCAGCATTATTAAGGCAATAACTGACTGATAGACCTCTCATACAAAGGCTTTTCTAACTCCGCGCCCCACCACCCCCAAGTTGATGTGACAACACCCTCCTTTATTCCATTTTATTGCAGAATTATATGACTGTCTACCCTCTGGACTTCAAGTTTCCTGGACATATACAAGATGCTATTTGACTTTGTATCTGAAATCCCTAGCACAATACCCACTACACAGTAGGACCTTAATATGTATATGAAAAGAAACAACTGAACAAATGAACAAACAAGTGAATACAAGGAATGCACCACTATTTTAAGCCTGTGACCTTTGAGGAAGAGGAGGAAATCACAGATTTCTGGGCTGGTACAAATGTCAAAAAACACATAAGACGCCAAACTTTGTTGGTAGACTGAATAAATCATATTTCTCAAGCATGTATGTACTATTTTTAAGGTATCTGTAAATGCTATTGTGGTTAATGAAACAAATTCGTTTCAAAATAACACATTTGTAGTTGCTTATTATCATTATGTATTTCTTCAAATGATGAATATGAAAAGAATAACTTATCTCATGTGAGGCATAACATTTTTTTAGCATTTAAAAGAGGCTTCACCCCACTCAGTGGGGTTCCTGAGAGCTCCGAGACACCCTGGTCCTATATAAGGGGGGATAGCCCCAGAGACTGATGCCTTATCAGTGGGTTCTATTTTGGAATCTGTGCTCCTGAGAGTGACAGAATTAGACTCAAATAAGTCCTCCCTGCACATGGTTCACCAGTCCCTTCTATTCAAACCTATATGTGATGCTGGAGTTTCTTAGGTATACTTCCAGAGACTGGAGCCTCCCGCCTACCTATGTGCCAGGTGTGCATGAAATCTAGGTGGAGCTGCAACTCCTACTCTACAGCTCAATGGACTCATCCAAGTCACCTGGTGAAGAGACAACGATGGGCAATGGCCATCCCAGGGAATGGAGAGGGCCTGCATCTGCAGGCAGGATCATCCCCCCCACCATATCCATGGGATATAAGCCCTCTCTCACTTGGAGTTGGAGTGGACATCACCATCCCAGTCCCCTCAGGATTGGGGGAAGAACTATGGACTAGAGTGGACTTGATGGTATTCTCTTGTTCACATATGGTGATTCTAGCAATGCAAGAAATTATAACAATGATTTATGCCAGTGGCCACTTGACACTTTTCGGGTAGGGAGGGGATGAGCAGTTGAAATACAGGGGCTTCTTTGGGAGTTGGAGGTTGTCCTGAGTACTGTTGTGGCAACGGATGTAGGCCATTTTAAATCAGCACACACCACTTAGAACTGAGTGGGAGAGAGTGTGGTCTACAGTGTGAACTGTGGTCTATGGTTGGTGGCAAGGCTCCAGGATGTGTAATGTCCTTGAGGGTGGTGGGCCACACTGTGGGAGATGTTTGTGTGGGATGTGGTGGGAGGTGTGGGAGGTGGGCAACATGGGAATCCCAGTGGGTTCCGTGTAATATTTTGGGTAATCTAAGCACCTCTTAAAATATATGTATATATATATATAAATAACATTTTTGTAAGCAAATACACATATATGCATATATATTTATATATCATTTTGCAAATGTTTGTATGTATTGTGAGAATTTTGATTTTTACCCATAATAAAAAAATAAAATAAAATAAAAAATCATATTCCAAGTTGTTGGGAACTGTGGTTCTGTTCTATTCCTTTTAAAGAAGTCCTAGGGAATTCAGCACAGTGCCAAGTCTTTGCTGACTGGTAGTCCACGTAGCAGTGACCTGGCCTGTTTGTCTGGCTTTATTCTCTCCTGATCCTCCAGGTCACTGCACATTTACATCATAAGGGCAGGACTGCTGTCAGACTTCAAGACAATTCAAAGGAAATTATAAGCTTTCATTCTTTCTCCACCCTTCCTATCACAAAAGCTGTCACATCATGGCATTTTCCAGCTCAGTCAGGTTATAATTATAGTCATTGTCATAAGAATGCCTCCAAAAGAGAGGCTTATTTAATAGAGAGAAACTCACATACACAAAAGAAAAGTCTGCTAGCACAGGAGTAATATGATGGAACATTGCTAGTTAAAAAACAAAACAAAACTATGTACTGAATGTGGCAGGGAATTGGCTTAAACCATGCACTTTCAAGTTTTAAATATTTATGGTAGCAAAGAGGTTTCTGTGTAACTATTGAACCCCTTTATTTCTCTTTAAATGTGTTTATTTCCTTTCATTCTATATAATTTAAAGGATGAAATCTCTAATTTATGGCTGGAATAGTAGACAGAAATATTTAAGAGTTTAATGGCATGCTATGGGGACTGGAGGTGGAGGTAGGGGACAGAGGAAGCAATAGACAAATGGTAATTTCACTTAGAATCATTATCTAATGATCACAACAAACTTTCAATATCTTGACATAAGCCATGACCCACGACTAGCTCCCTGGGGCTGATAAAACTAATAGTAGGGAGTGGATATATATAGCTCAAGTGGTTAAGCACCTGCTTCCCATGTATGAGGTCCTGGGTTCAATCCCCAGTACCTCCTTAAAACAAAAAACCATCTCTCATTGGGGAGCAAATGTAGCTCAGTGGTTGAGCATCTGCTTCTGATGTACAAGGTACTGGGTTCAAACCCTGGTACCTCCTAAAACAAAACAAAAAACAAAAAAAGAGAAACTAATAGGAGACTCTATGATCTTGTGAGTGAATGAATGAATGAATGCTTCAGCCTAACCCTTCAGTCTCATGCTGGCTGCCTGGCCATCCTCCTTTGAGTACCCTATTCACCTGTGGCAATGAACCACCTGCTATTTCCAGAACATCATATTTCCCCTTGCTGTAACTTATGGTCCCCTTATCTTCTCCTGCAGCCCACCATAGCCTAACAAGTTCCTACTCAGCCTTCATGTCTCAACTCAAGTACCCCTAGCTCCATGCTCTGGCAGTTCTTTATACGTGTATAATTATATTATAATTGTCTCAACTCCAGTACAGAAACCATGTAAATTAATCACTGTAATCTAAGCAACTGGCTTGGTGCCTCACACCATAGGAATTCAATAAGAGGTTACTGAATGCATTTTATACTATTTGATTCTTCACTGCAGGATGATCTTTTCTATAATTATTTATATGATCTCCTTACTCTAGCATGCACCAGTTCCTCACCTGTCCCCAAATTGATCAAGCATTTAGAAAAGACATGGTTCTAGGTGCTGGGATTAAGAGGAGGGAGAGGGAAACCACTGGAAGATTTTAGCAGGCATGATATCATCAGATTTACATGTGGGAAAGAAACTATAGAGAGAACATTTCAAAGTAGACAAGAAGGTCATTGTAATAGTCTGGAAAAAGATACTACTTATCTTAATTAGGATCAGGGATGCGGGGATGTAGAATTGGGAATAGTATTATGTATTTCAGAGATAGCTATTTTAGGATATAACAGCTGACAGGAAATGATGCAAAGGATAGAAGAAATCTAGGATGACTCAATAGCTAGCTTGGGCAACTTGTGTGTCCTTCACCGTAATGTGAAATGAGAAGGAATGAACTATCAGTTGAAGGGAGGAGAGCCCTAAGTTCAGTTTTGCTTTTATTGCAAATGAAGAATCTGTGGATTATCCAGAAGATAACATTTCACTAGTAGACAGATGTTTTGTAGCTCAGCTGAACAATTTGGACTGATGATAGAGATTTCAGAATTATTAGTATGCAAGTGTAAGTTGAAGATAAGGCTGTGGCATAGTTTGCCCAAGGATATTGTATGAAGCAGAGGTTCTGGGGTGGGAAGGAGTTACAAGGAAGTTTCCCTATCTGAAGATGGCAGGGAGTTGACTTCAACCATCTGCCTTCCATATGTGTGGTAGCAGTTTTAAAGTAGAAAGAATTACTGAGAATCTAAGTCTAGCACCCTCTCCCTATGTGTGACTATGTATAATTTGAAAAATTCCCCATGTGTGTCTGATATAATCTCCTGTCTTGAGAACCAATGTTGAATATAATTCTATAGTCACAATTAATACACTTAATCAAAACTCATCTATTAACATTTTCAATTATCCTACTAGATGCTTCACTATTTGAGGGCAAGATTTTGGTCTTGTTAAAATCTATATCCCCAGTGATTAGCACTGTGCCCAGCACAGGTATTCAAATGTTTGATGAGTCAAGTGATTTCCTTTATTGTTGATTTCATGAGATAGGGTTTGTCACTGCCATTTTAAGTATGAGAAAACTGAGGCCCCACAAGACTACGTAACTTGGTCATGTCACACAACTAGGAAGTAGTTCAGGCTAAATCTTGTCCCATGTCAATTCACTGTTCTTCCACCATAGCACATTGACTCTGTTGCTAAATCTGCCACCACCAAGAAAAAGCAAGTCTGGAGGATAATTTAGCAATTATCTGCAGCATTTCTGGAAGGCCTTCCTAAATTAAGCTCAAGGTGCCTTCTTTTTTTTTTTTTTTTTTTTTTTTTT
>JAKSZT010018658.1:330497-345332 GCA_026826555.1 Tolypeutes matacus | reverse complement strand
CAAAATATTACACGGAACCCACTGGGATTCCCATGTTGCCCACCTCCCACACCTCCAACCACATCCTGGAATCAGCCCCGGTGCCCATCAACAGACGAATGGATAAGCAAAATGTGGTACATACATACAATGGAATATTACTCAGCTGTAAGAAGGAACAAAGTGCTAACACATGGAATAACGTGGATGAATCTTGAAGACCTTATGTTGAGTGAAGCAAGCCAGGCACTGAAGGATGAACAGTATATGACCTCATTGATCTGAACTGAGGAAAGTGAGCAGTCTCTCAAGGTGCCTTCTAAGATTTGTGCAACTTGCCTTTTCAATTCCTACTAAGAAACTTCTTTAAATATCAGGTGAAAAGAATATTAAGAAAGAGACTATTTCATACCAGGCTCACTGTAGAGAAATTATTCAGGCTAGCTGGGAAAACAGAAAAAAAAGACTTACTGAAGGAGAGCTATGTGTAATAGTTTTTTTATTTATTTTTATTTATTTTTATTTTTTTTTACCGGGAGGTCCCAGGGATCGAACCCGGGTCCCTCCATATGAGAGACAGACGCCCAACCAGTTGAGCCACATCTGACCCCCTGTGTAATAGTTTTTGATAAGCCTCATTCCTTTCCACTGATTAAATAAGGTGTTTGTTTTCACATGCCTCTTGGGTGAATATGATTTTTCAAATAAATAAAAAATCCTTGCTGCCCTTTACGTCTCTCCTCACCTAAAGAGTTGATATACAGATGCTGTTTTTAATATGTGTTGCAGTTGGGCAGTTTGATGTAATTATGAATTCCAAAAAAATAATTGGATCATGCTTGTAAACTGATCTGTTAATCTGGGCATGATTAAGTTATGATTAGGGTGTTGACTGGGCCATGTCAGTAGGGCGTTGAGCCCCACCCCTTGTTGGGTGGGGAATCGAATTATATATAAAAGGCAAGGCAAAGAACAGAGTTGAAGTAGTTTTTGAGAAGCAGTTTTGATGATGGAGTTTTGATGTTGGAGAGAAGGTCCCAGGAGAAGAGAAGTGAGCCATTCGCCTGATAGTCTACAGCTGATCTTGTGGAGGAACCAGAAGAGCTAAGCCTGGAGAGAAACACAGCCCCGGGAAGAGAGAAACCCAAGAAGCCTGAACCCTGGCAAACATTGGCAGCTGTCTTGCTCCAACATGCGGCAATGGACTTTGGTGAGAGAAGAAACTTAACACTTCATGGCCTGGTATCTAGGGAATTCTACCCCAAATAAATACTCTTTATAAAGACCAACTCATTTTTGGTATTTCACATTAGCACCCCTTTGGCTGACTAAAACAATATGTAAGGCACATGCTAAACTAAAAGAGGAAAATTCTGAGAAAGGGGTGGAACTAGAGAGGACATTCTGATGACTAAAAAATGTAGAGAGAGGCAGTGTGGAAACACTAGTTCGTTTGGTGGTTTATGATGCTACAGTCCCTACTTGTAAACACCTCATACCTATAAGATATCCCTGACTCCCAGCTGGCCAGAAATCCTCTAGGAAAGCTTCTGAAAATCTTCCAGCTTTCAGGGAGCCTATGGCTCTAAGTGTAGAGAAAGGAAGCCCCTAAAAAAGCCAGAAGAGCTTGGGAGCTAGCTGAATAAGGAGGTTCTCATGGAGGACGGTTCTGATTAGAGATGTGTCTTTGTGAGAAAAGCTTCAATTAGGAAAATGCAAGAAACATTAGGAGGGCAAAGCGCCAGCAGTCACTCACACATGATTGGAAATAGTAGAAGCAGTTTGCATTTCCTCCTGCTATCTAGCAAATAGCAGCAGCTCAAAAGGCAGGGGAGTTAGGTTGGAAAAAAACAGCCCACCCTGCCTATTTCTTCAAGTCAGTTAATGGCAGGCTTAATGCCACACGAAGATTTAAAGGACATGGGCCAGAAGAGGGTTACACAAAGAAAGAAGAGTGCCAGAGACCAAGGTTTCCAATCTAGAAATTTTGCTAAGGGCTGACCATGCACAAGGAAAGAGAAAGGAATCCTCAGCAGGAAGGATCCTTTCCCTTCTCTGGGCTTCATGGTTTTTACTTTGTGTGTGTGTGTGTGTATAATGGCTGTTTTGGAGGTATCTGTCATTATCCCCCAATTTACGCTCATGAGAGGGAAATAACATTTAGCATCAATCGAATGTACTAGCTACTTTGAAATTAGTTCATTTAAATCATTTGAATAATCCCATAAAGCAAGCAATATTATTATCCCCAGGAAACCAAGGTTTAGGAAGTTAAATATTTTGTTCAAATTTACAAAGCATTAAGTAACAGAATAGGTCTGTATAAATGCAAACCCCAGGTCTATATAGATGCAAAAGCTTTCCTCTAGAGACCACCCATCTCTCATGAGGCCCAGAATCAGGCCTTGCTTATCATTTTCCCCTCATAGTACCTACCATATGATAGGTAACTACATATGATAAATGCTGGACACATATTTATTGAATTAATTTTGAGTTTGCCAATCTCTCCCAGGGGCATCAATTTTTATTGAATTGGCCTCAGCATATTATTATTAAATAAGAACAAACCATGTCTATTTTCTCAGATTCTTTCAATTGCTTCCCTCCTTTCACTTTGTTGGTGCTTCACAGACACCAAGTTGCTATTCCACTCTGGATTTGGATAAAATGCCACGTTAAAGGGCATGGGAGCTGGCTTCCTGGGCAGCCTCTGAAGGGCCAGATAACACAACATTGAAATATGAGGGTCTTAGGTCCTTGTGGGATGAACCTCAACCAAGGGTAAGTGGGAGAGAGGAGGAAGCCCGGCAAATAAACTGCTTTTCCTTTCTCTTCTTGCAACCCTTGTGGAGAAAGTCACTATTGCCAGAGACTAGATCTGTGTTCAGTGAAGTGCTGTGCATTCTGAGCTAGTCGAGAAGTAGTAGCCAGTATGGTAACTTATTGCCTCACATTTCCTTGCATTTTTTCTCACCTGCACTGACCTAGCTTGTACCTCCATAGTAAAGTGTCACACTAAGATAAGGAATAAAGAGAATCATTATAGATCATAACAGGACTAACCCAAGAAACTCTAACACACATGGACTTATATGCACCTAGCAACAAAGATGTAAAACATATTTATAAAGAAAAATAATGATGCCACAGGGAGAAACTGGCACACTCTAAATCATAGGAGGAGATTTTTAACTACATCTCTTTCAGAAGCTGATAAAAAGATTTTAATACTCCTTCCTTTGCAGCTGAGAGATCAAGCAGACAAAAATTTGTAAGTCTATGTTAGACTTAAATGAGAAAAAGGATGTGAAATATCTGAAAACACAGAGGAGCCTAGGATCCTATTTAACAATTAAAGTATAGTTTTCATGGAAATAGAGGTTTTGGAGTTCAATAAAAAACACAAAAGTTGGGACATGGCAACTCTATAAGTATGGGAGAGCCCAGCCTTCAAAGACAGGTCTCAGTATTATGACCCCTACAATTCCCATGTAAAAGCACTCACTGGCTCTAAGTTTCTGTCTCTACAAGCCAAATCTCCCAAAGAAAGTGAACACTGCTGGTTAATTCTACACATGTGCTGTCAGAATACAAGGTGGGCTTCTGGAGATTTTTATACCAACCTCCTACTTTTTATCTCTGTGTGAGGAATCTCTACTTTCCAAGCATGGTCTAGCTCTGAGAACTATAGAAAGTTATTTTTATGCTAATGAGATTCATTTTACTGAGTTATGGATTTGAGGTTCTTGGTAGTCTTTTATGAGTGAATCAGGAAAAACCCTGTCACAGTTTTTCTCTTCTACTTTATTTTCAGTTATTATTAATGTGAATTCCTCTCTCCCAGAACATTTTTGTTATTTGGGATTTTCCTATGATATTAAGTTTTTATTAATTTAAAGAGCAACACTTTTCATTTTTTTCTGATTTTAAAAGCAGTTCATGTTCATTGTAGAAAACTTAGTAAATATAGAAAAGGAGAAAAAAGAAAATAAAATTCAGTGATGGACACATTCACAGTTTATTTTAATCTCTGTGACAAGTCTTTGAAACTTACTAACTAGATTTCCTGATGTTCTTAGGCCTGGCCATGTCCTTGTCCTCTCAACTTTATCCTCTCTTCCCATTCTTCTTCTTGCCTACCCTGAACCCTGTTCCCTTTACGTTTGCCAGTCCATTACTAAATAACAAATTACAAACCAAAATTTAAAATATTAACTCTAATTATAAATATTGTATTAACTCATAAAATTTAGATGTAATAGATTCATGACATGAAGATATAAGTTTGCCCATCATTTTGATACTGAAGGCAGCTACTAGCTTTCTGAGGTATGAATTGGGGGAGGGAGAAAAGGAAGGATCAGTTCCTGGATTTACCCAGGAAGCTCACTTTTCCCTACCTCTATAAACAGGGTCAACAGCCTTGACCTCTCTAGACAAAGGCTTTCTTATCTGCGGTGTTCTAGTAATAGTATAGAGCATATAGCACCTACTATGTGCTGAGCCCTGTTAATATCACTTTACATATATTAATTAATTTAGTTTTCCCAATAATCTGGTGACATAGGTACTAATACCATTATTCCTATTTTGTAGATGAGGGTACTGAGGTAAAGAAAGATTAAGTGACTAGCTCAATATCTCACAACTAATAAAGGAACAGAGCTGGGACTTGAACCCTGGCTGTCTGTTTCCAGAGTCTGCAGTCTCACACCACTATGCTATACTGCATCTAAAGGGCTTTCATATTCTATAGGTCATGATTTTCAAAGCATGGGATGTGAGAAACAATTTTAGGCAGTTCATGGATGAAATTTATGGAATATATATTTATTTTGCTGTTTGTTGGGGAAAATGTCTTGCACAAGTGTGATGTCACAAATATTGTTGCTAGGATAAAGTTTACAAGTCAATCTCAAGAAAAATATTAAGTATCTAACAGTACAAATGGCTTGCAAAGATCACAAAAATAATAAAAGTGATATGCTAATGCAGTCTGAGAAACTGTTAATTTAAAACCCAAAATGAAAATCCTACCTCAAACTAAACACAGCACCTAGGGGAGATTTCCCACCATCAGAGTGGATCAAAGATTGTGGGCTCTAATTCTTGCTCATATTTTATCCTGTTAGTATTATGTGTGAAGTCTCTCTGGTTGAATTTTTAAAAATTAATGCCCTTTATTCTCATATACATTAAAGTCCTATTAGCTTATTATCTTCTGCCTTGAAAGACTGCCAGTCTGTGTTTCTTAGCTTTCACTGGAATCTCAAAGTGGCTTGTGACCTAAACAAGGACTAACCGCTCTAGAAGCAATTTAGGAATGAGTATGCTCTCTACTGATGTTAACAATTCCCTTACTATCCCATCTTTGCACACTGAACCAGCAGCAGTTTCACTCTTAACTCAATTTGACAAACAGTTATCAGTTATTAAACAGTTATTAAACTCCTTCAACTTGCAAGGTCTAGTGGGGGAAACAACAATGGCTCTGGTACACTCCAGGCATTCCAGGAGTTACAGCTTTGACAGCAAGACATATAAGAGTGTCTCAAATATTAATGTGCAAGAGAATCAACTGGGGAGCTTATTAAATTGCAGATTTTGATCTAGTAGGTCTGGAGTGGGGCCTATATTTCTGCATTTTCTTACACAGAGAAACAATAATTACTACTGGCATACTACTACAAGCATACCTCATTTTACTGAGCTTTGCTTTATTGCACTTAGCAGATTTTGTGGGGTTTCTTTTGTTTTTTTCTATTACAAATTGAAGGTTTGTGGCAACCCTGTGTTGAGCAAGTCTCTCAGCACCATTTTTCCAACATATGCTCACTTCATGATTCTTTGTCACATTTTGGTAATTCTTGCAATATTTCAAACTTTTTCATTATTATTATAACTGTTATAGTGATCTGTCACCAGTGAACTTTGATGTTACTATTGTAATTGTTTTGGGGGTGCCACAAACCAAACCCATATAAAATGGCATAGTTAATCGATAAATGCTGGGTGTGTTCTGACTGCTCCAATGACTGACTGTTGCCCTGTCTCTCTCCCTCTCCTTGGTCAAAAGCCAAGATAGGCCAAAGAGGTAGGCCTCTTGCACCAAACAGTTAGCAAAGTTGTGAATGCAAAGGAGAAGTTCTTGAAGGAAACTAAAAATGCTATTCCAGTGAACACATTAATAATCAGAAAGCAAATCAGCCTTATTTCTGATAAGGAGAAAGTTTTTGTGGTCTGGATAGAAGAGCAAACAAGCCACAACATTCCCTTAAGCCAAAGCCTAATCTAAAGGAAGGCCCTAACTCACTTTGATTCTATGAAGGCTGAGAGAGGTGAGAAGGCTGCAGAAGAACGGTTTTAAGCTAGCAGAGATTGGTTCATATGGTTTAAGGAAAGAAGCTGTCTCATAGTATAAAAGTTCAAGTGAAGCAACAAGTGCTGATGTAGAAGCTTCAGCAAGTTATCCAGAAGATCTAGTTGAGATAAATTGGTGAAGGTTGTTATGCTAAACAACAGTTATTAATATAGATGAAATGACTTTATATTGGAAGAAGATGCCATCTAGGACTTTGGTAGTTAGAGAGGAGAAGTAAATGCCTGGCTTCAAAGCTTCAAAGGAAGGCTGATTCTCTTGTTAGGGGCTAATGTAGCTGGTGATTTTAAGTTGAAGTCAATCTCACTTACCATTCTGTAAATTCTAGGGCCCTTAAGAATTATGCTAAAATCCATTCTGCCTATACTCTATAAATGGAACAACAAAGCCTGGATGACAGCACATCTGTTTACAACATGGTTTACTGAGTATTTTAAACCCATTGTTAAGACCAACAGCTCAGAAAAAAAAAAAAATCTCTCAAAATAGAACTGCTCATTGATAATGCATTTGGTCACCCAAGAGTGCTGATGGAGATGGAGAAGATTAATGTTGTTTTCATGCCTGCTAATACAACAACCATTCTGTTGTTATCATGCCTGCGAATACAACATCCATGGATCAAGCACTCATTTCAACTTTTAAGTCTTATTATTTAGGAAATACATTTCATAAGGCTATAATTTCCATAGATAATAATTCCTCTGGCAAAGCCAATTGAAACCCTGGAAAAGATTCACCATTATAGATGCCATTAAGAACATTTGTGATTTCATGGGAGGAGGTCAAAATATCAACATTAACAGGAATTTGGAAGAAGTTGATTCCAATCCTCATGGATGACTTTGATGAGTTCAAGACTTAAGTGGAGGAAGTAATTGCAGATGTGGTAAAAATGGCAAAGGAACTAGATTCACAAGTGGAGCCTGAAGATGTGACTGAATTGCTGCGATCTCACGATAAAACTTTAACAGATGAGGAGCTGCTTCTTAAGGATGAGCAAAGAAAGGGTTTCTTGAGATGGAATCTACTCCTGGTAAAGATACTGTGAACATTGTTGAAATGACAACAAAGGATTTAGAGTATTGTGTAAACTTAGTTGATACAATAGTGGCAGGGTTTGAGAAGACTGACCCCAGTTTTGAAAGAAGTTCCACTGTGTGTAAAATGCAATCAAACAGCATCACATGCTACAGAGAAATACTTCATGAAAGGAAGAGTCCATCAAAGTGGCAAACTTCATTGTTACCTTATTTTAAGAAATTGCCTCAGCTCCCGCCGCCCCCCCCAGCCTTCAACAACCACTACCCTGATCAGTCAGCTGCCATCAACATTGAAATAAGACCCTCCACCAGCAAAACTGAAGGCTTGGATGGTGGTTAGCATTTTTAGCAATAAAGTATTTTTAAATTAAGGTATGTACATGGTTTTTTAGACATAATGCTATTGTGTGATTAATGGACTACACTATAGTGTAAACATGACTTTTATATACACTTAGAGACCCCAAAATTCATGTGACAAGCTTTATTGCAATATTTGTTTTATTGTGGTGGTCTGGAACCAAGCCTGCAATATCTCCAAGGTATGCCTGTATAAATATCAAATACTTTACCCATGTGCCTAACTTTAAATAAACCTAGTGTTGGTAAATCTAGATTTATTACACAGGTAAACCAGGAGATGATCATTTGCTTTATTAGAGAGTTCACCATTTAATACATTGATTTCCACACTTTGCTCCATATTGTAATCACCTGGGAATCTTTAAAAAAAAATAGTGTTGTTTCCATTTGACCAAGATGGCAGCATAAAACACTCCAGGATACCATTCCCACATAGAATCTTTGAACAGCTAACAAAAATTGGCAGTGCCTTCTTCCTCAGGATTCTAGAAATATAGTTAAAGGGTTGCAGTAACTCAGTGAGTGACAAATCAAGCGAACACAGCTTTAAAAATGATAGAAGCTCATAGTGTCCTTGCTGGCTCCTCTCTAACCCTCTCCCTGGCATGGTTTGGAGATAGCCTAACCTCATTGTGGGTTCCTGGCCCTGTTATGGAAGAAGCTGAGTGACCCTTTGCACATATTGGGGTGGTTGTCTGTTAGTGCTAACCTACAAATTGGCAGTCTGAAAAACTAAACCAGGAAGTGCATTTCTGACTCAGCTTTCCCAAACTTACCCTGCAGGCAGAAGCAGCTTGAAGTCAGCTAAAGCACTGTAAGAAACAATTAAGGGAGCAGATGTGGCTCAAGCAGTTGAGCACCTGCCTCTCACACGGGAGGTCCTGGGTTTGGTTCCCAGTGCCTCCTAAAGGAAAAACAAAATGCAGACAACGAGCAAAAAAGCAATTAGCAAAAACAATGAGCAGACAACAAGCACAAAAAATGAGCAAAAACAATGAGCAAAAACGAGCAGACAGACAAGGGAGCCCTTGGGGCAGGGGGGCAGGCTGCGGAGAAACAATTAAGTCAAGGCAGCCTGGGAGAAAGGATTACCTATTATATGTAATGCAGTAGAGCACCCTGGAAGAGGAGTAGAGGGGGCACTCAAATTCCTGTAAATGGGAATTCCTAAGGCCTGCAGCAAGTATAAGCCCTGGAGAATACACAGGCTCAGAAAAGATGGAGAGGACTTCACACTTCACATTTGATCAGGCTGACTTCTTGACAGGAGAGCTAAACTCTGAAAGAGATCACTGGCCAATTTAGTGGCAATTTGCAAAGAATGTGAAAGGTGTTCTTTTGCATTGGTTTATTTGGTTTTGTGAGCTCCTGGCACACAAAGAAATCTCTGTTACATCACTAGCTGGTACAAACTTAAGGAACACATAGTTCAGGTACTAAATCCCACAGTTAACACTTTAAAATATTAAAATGTACAATGTGCAACAAAAGATTACAAGACAAACAAGGAAACAGAAAATGATGGCCCATCCAAAGCAACAATATAAAAATCAAAAACCATCATCGAAGAAGACAAGACTTTGGACATATTGGACAAAGACTTAAAATGATTCTCAATATGCTCAGGAAGATAAAGGAAAATACAGAGAAAGAACAAAACGATATCAAGAAAACAATGAATGAACAATAAGGGAATCTCAATAAATAGTTAGAAATTTTTAAAAGAATCAAATGAAATACTGGAGTCAAAGATCATAATAAGTGATCCCTAGGGTATTTCAACAGCAGATTGAAGCTGGCAGAAGAAAGAATTCATTAACTTGAAAATAAGAGAATTGAAATGATTCAGGCTGAGGAAGAGAGAGAAAAAAGAATGAAAAAAGTGAACAGAGCCTTAGAGATCTGTGTGGCACCATCAAGCATACCAATATATGTAGAATGCGGGTTTCAGAAGGAGAAGAAAGAGAGAAAGGGGCAGAAGGAATATTCAAAGAAATAATGGCAAAAAATCTTCCCAAATTTAATGAAAAATATTAACATGCACATTCAAGAAGTCCAAGGAACACCAACAGGATAAACTCAAAGGGAACCATGCACAGATGCATAGTAATTAAACTGTAAATGCTATGGACAAGAAGAGAGTTATGGAACCTGCAAGAGAAAACCAATGTGATATGTACAAGGGAGTTCCAATAACATTAGGCATCAATTTCTCATCAGAAACCATAGAGGAAAAAAGGCAGTGGGAGGATTAAATATTTAAAATCCTGAAAGAAAATATTTGCCAATCAAAATTTTTATATTTGGCAAGATTGTCTTTCAAAAATGGGGGCAAGAGTAAGACTTTCCCAGATAAAAAAAAGCTGAGGGAATTCATCATCACTAGACCTACCCTAAAGGCAATGCTAAAGGGAGTTCCTCAAACTGGAATGAAAGGACACTAGACAGTGGATTGAAGTGGCATAAAGAAATAGAGGTCAGGTAAAGGTAATCATATCGGTAATTATGAAGGGGAGTATTATTGTATTGTATTGTTTGTTATGTAACTCCACTTCTTGTTTCATAGAGGTGCTAAAATGCAAATGAATAGAAAGTATGATAAATTGATGGTTTGGGACATATAATGTAATTTGATATAATTTGTGTCAAGTAAAAAAAGGTGGGGGGATGGAGGCATACATATGGGTATGGTGTATGTGTATGTTATTGAAGCTTCTTTAATAAAAAATATAATAAATAAAAATGAGAAGAGACACAGAGGCATAGACACACAGGGAGAAGCCCATGCTAAGATGGAGGCAGAGATTGGAGTGATGCATCTACAAGCCAAGGAATGCCAAAGATTGCAGGTAAACCATTAGCAGTGAGAAGTGACAAGGTAGGGCCTCCCCTACAGGCTCCAGAAGGAGTATGGCCTTGATGACCCCTTGATTTCAGACTTCTAGCCTCCAGAACTGTGAAGAATAAATCTCTGTTTTAAGCCACACACAGGCAAACACACACACACAGACACACACACACACATTGACATAGTAAAAAGAAAGCCTGCTTCGTAATAATGGTCTTTCAGTTTATATTCATCATTTAGTAATTCTAAGGTCAAAATCTTACATTTTGAAATTTCCTGTATTTTCTCTTTCCTTTTTGCTTATATCCTGCTTCTCTCATGATTTCATAGTTCCTGGTTATTATTTCTTCTTTTACTCCTCCTCCTTTTTTTAGTCTGGCTGCCAGACTTTGGCCTGCAGATATTTTATTTACCTGATTGCTGTCTTCAACCAATACTTAATCTTATTTGTCATTTTCTCTTTTAAGCAAATAACGTTAAAGGTAGACAATGAGTGAATGCATATCTGTATCTACCCACTGGTAAAGTTTTACTATACCAGCTTTGAGAGGCCTTCATGTTTCCTGTTTTGTCATCTGGACTTGATATCACATTCTCTATCTGCAAAAATCTCAAAGTTAAACTAACTCAGTGCTTGTCATTCTTATGGTGAAGCGACAAGTTAAGGAAGCAGCCCCAAGTCCAGATCCAGCTCAGTGGAACTGTAGCTTAGCTTGGTTTAGTGACATGAAACTTTCAATTTTAATGCTGTTTTATTGTGATAGGACCATGCCTATTATCTAAGGTAGGCCTCTGCCATCTGTGAAAACCCAATAAACAGAAAACTGAAATTCAAAAAAGTGTGTCTGGTTTATTTAATTCAGCATGATGTCTTCAAGATTCATCCATGTTATCACATGTATCAGAACTTCATTCCTTTCTAATGCTGAATAATATTCCATTTATATATATGTCACATTTTGTTTATTCATTTACTGGTTGATGGACACTTGGGTTGTGTCCATCTTTTGACAATTATGAATAATGCCACTATGAAAATTGGTGTGCAAATATCTGTTTAAGTCCCTGCTTTCAATTATTTTGGGTATATACCTAGTAGTATGATGATTTTATTCTTAGCTTTCTGAGGAACTGTCAAGTGGTCTTCTAGAGTGCTGCACCATTTTACACGACCGCCAGCAAGGAATGAGTGTTTCTATTTCTCCACATCCTCTCCAACACTTGTAATTTTCTTTCTTTTTTTTTTTTTTTTTTAATAGCAGTCATTTCAGTGGGTGTGAAATGGTATCACATTGTGGTTTTGATTTGTATTTTCATAATAGCTAATGGTATTAAGCATCTTTTCGTGTGCTTTTGGCTATTTGTATATCTTTGGAGAAATGTCTGTTCAAGTATTTTGGCCATTTTTTAATTGGGTGGTTTGTCTTTATATCGCTGAGTTATAGGATTTGTTTATATATTCTGGATATTAAACCCTTAACAAATATGTGATTTTAAATATTTTCTCCCATTGAGTAGGTTTTCTTTTTACTTTCTTGATAAAGTTCTTTGATGCACAAAAGTTTTTAATTTTGATGAGGTATTATTTATATATTTTTTCTTTTGTTGGATATAAAGTGTAAGAAACCACTGACTTATACAATATCCTGAAAATGCTTCTCTACAGTGTCTTCTAGGATTTTTATATTTCCTGATTCTTATATTTGGGTCTTTGATCTATTTTGAGTTAATTTTTGTAAAAGCTGTCAGATAGGGTGCTTCCTTCACTTTTTTTTTGTTTTTATTTATTTATTTATTTATTTAATATATTAAAAGATGCAAAGATTACATAAATGTTACACAAAAATTACAGGGATTCCCATGTTCCCTACCTCCCACACTTCCTATAACCTCCCACTTAAATATCTTTCATTAGCGTGGCACATCACCTGCAATGGATATACACATTCTGGGGCTTTGCCACTAAGCATGGACCATAGTTCACATTGTAGACCACACTCTCTCCCACACAGTTCTGCATGTTATATATGCTGATGTAAAATGGCCTATATCTGTTGTTGTAATGTCACTCAGGATAATTCCCAAGTCCTGAAAAAGCCTCTGTATTACAACTGCTTTTCCCTCTCCCTACCCCAAAAGCGTCCAGTGGCCACTGGCTCCACATCTATGTTGTAATTTCTTCCATTGCTTGAATCACAATATGTCTACAACAGAATACCAATAAGTCCACTCTAGTCCACAGCTCTTCCCCCAATCCTGAGGAGTCTGGGATGGTGATGTCCACTCCACCTCCAAGTGAGAGGGGGCTTATATCCCATGGATAAGATGGATGGAATTATCCTGCCTGCAGCTGCAGACTCTCTCCATTCCCTGGGATGGCCGTTGTCCATCATCATCTCCTCGCCAGGTGACTTGGGTGAGTCCATTGAGCTGTAGAGTAGGAGTTGCAGCTCCACCAAGATTCAAGGCACAGCTGGCACATGGTCAGACCAAAGGCTCCAGTCTCTGGAAGTATACCTACAAACTCCAGCACCACATATAGGTTTGAATAGAAGGGACTGATGGACCACGTGCAGGGAGGACTTATTTGAGTCCAACTCTGTCACTCTCAGGAGCACAGATTCCAAAATAGAGCCCACTGATAAGGCATCAATCTCTGGAGCTATGCCCCCTTATATAGGACCTGGGTGTCTCCAGAGCCCTCAGGAGCCCCTCTGTGTCAGGTGATAGCCACTTTGGTGTTCTATGAGAGCCTACTGAGGTGTGCATAAGCGTGACCTCTGGGATGACCTCCTGACTCTCTTTGAAGTCTCTTAGCCATATGAACTCATTTGTCTTTACCTTTTCCCCCTTTTATTCAAGGTCTTTTTCCAGTAGTATTGCCAGTTGGCACTTGTTATTAATCCCTCATTGCCAGGGAGGCTCATCCCCGGGAGTCATGTCCCATGCTGGGAGGAAGATAATGCATTCATATGCTGAGTTTGGCTTAGAGAGAGGCCACATTTGAGCAACAAGGAGGCTTTCAGGTGGCAACCCTTAGGCACCCCATAACAGTAGGCTAAGTTTCAATTATAAGAACAAAGACTCGTAAGGCTAGTCATCAATAACAAGAATCCATTAGTGGACCATCCTCCTTTGCCAGACACTGCCCCTGCACTTGGGGGACTGTTGCTGCTCCCTTGGAGAATGTGGCAGAGCTCTCTAGGCTGGTAATTCAGGAATTCTGAATTCTCTAGGCTGGTAATACTCTCATTTATTGAGTGATTCTCCACCTATTGTGACCATGCCCCACCCCTTGATCATTTGAACAATTTTATATATCTTTCATGTATATTCAGGTGAACATCCTCCCATGAAACCCCCATCCCAGAGATCCCCCACCAGGATCTCCTGCCCCCGTTGTAACCCTTCTGTGATCTAAACCTTCCTTGAAGATGAAGCCCATATGATAGCCAAATACAATTAATAGGAAAATGAAATAATAAAGATAAGTTTGAATGTAAGAGATAAAATACATAGAAACTTAAAAAAACACTAAAAATAAAACAAAATTAAAGGATTGGCATATTCAAAAAAATGGGAAAAAAAATTTAATTTTGTTTTAAAACATTTTTCCTTTTATCATTGCATTATTGGGTGTCCAGTCTGTACTGTGGCACCTTCCCCCTCTCACTCGCCAGTGTCTCCCAAATTTTCATTTAATTTTCAAAGAACTTTTAGGTCACAGGAAAGTCACATACCAAATACTAGAGACTCTCATATACCCAACCTCCTCCCCATTTCCTCACCCCATATTAAAACATTTTTGTATGTGGATGGTAACATTGTTAAAACTGTTATACAGATAGTGAAACACAGTTACAAATTAAGGTGGGGAAGATGGCGTTGGTGTAGGAGGGCGCACACTGCAAGCTCCCAGAGCAAGGCGGATTGGGGATGGGGTCCTGCCCGGGGGTCTGTGCTGTGCACGCGTGGAGTGAGAAGCTTGGGACATCTATCTGCGCGGATTGGCGGCGTGGACCGAACGGTGGAGATTCGTGAGTTTTGAGGCTGCCGGTGGAGGTTGGCACAGGCGGCTGAGCCCCGCGGTTACGGAAATAAAAAATAAAACGGCCATTTGGAGCCGCGGGCGGGGGCGAAAAAGTTTTATTTTCTGGGGAGCTGGCTGCCTGGCGCCCCTTGGACCTTGTATGAACAGAGCAAACGAGCTAGTCAGCACC
>JAKSZT010018658.1:292151-310497 GCA_026826555.1 Tolypeutes matacus | reverse complement strand
CCCCCCCTTCCCCATTTGCTATTGTGTTCATCAATCAATTGCCCTGCAAGGCTCTATCTGCAGGTTTTGAGGCAGATTTTAGCCAATAAACTAAGTTAAAAATTTTTTCTTTTTTTATTTTTTTTTAATTAATTAATTATTTATTTATTTTTTAAAGATTTATTTATTTACTTTATCCATTTTAACCCCCCCTTCTCCATTTGCTATTTTGTGTCCATTTGCTGGGCAATTCTCTGTGTCTGTTTCCTCCCATCTCTTCTCATCCTTCTCCTCCAGTCTTCACCAGGATTCGATCCTGGAGACCTCCCATGTAGGAGAGAGGTGTTCTGCTACCTGCGCCACCTCGGTTCCTGGCTTTTGGAGCATCTCGTCTTGACTCTCCCTTGCGTCTCTCTCCTGTTATGTCATCATCTTGCTGCATGGCTCCCGGGGCCTGGTGGCTCACTTGTACACAGAGCCTGGCAGCCCATGCGCCTTCTATATATATATATATTTATTTATTAAATTTACCGGGAGGTCCCGGGGATCGAACCCAGGTCCCTCCATATGGCAGACGGACGCCCAACTATTTGAGCCACATCCGCCCCCCTCTTTTTTTATTTTTAAAAGTGACTATTTTTTTTTCGGCAAAATAAGGGACCCAAAAGAAGTCCTCTTCTATATCAACCCCTTTACCAAGGGGACCCTAAATAGGCTCGTGGAAACTAATCAAGCACTTCCCAGTTCCTGGCCTCCCCAGCGGAGCTGAAGCTCTGATGCTTGTCAGTGCAGAACAATAAAACTGGCTGACTCTGCCTCCTCTGAAGCCAAGCCTCAGTATCACTGGGCTGTTGGGTAAATCAGGCTTCCTCAGCAGAAATCACCTCTCCCCTCAGCCTGGCACTGCTTCAAGTCGGCTTATCTGCTCCCCAAAGCTATGAGGGGGCCCAGGCAGCAAATCCACAGAAAGGAAACCCCTCTCCACCCTCCGTCAGAACACTCCCACTCTCAGAGAATGGTCCCTCTCACCGGGTTGCTGGTGGGAGTTGGGGCATATCCCTGGGCAGCTAGGTAAATCAACCATCCTCAGCAGACTCACCACTCCCCTCAGCCTACTGCTGCTTCAAGCCAGCTATTTTGTTCCCCAAAGCTGAAAGGGTTTCCAGGCAGCCAAATCCACAGAAAGGAAACACTTCTCGACCCTCTGCCAGAACCCTCCCACTTTCGGAGAATGCGCCCTCTCACTGGGTTGCCGGTGGGAGGCGGGAGTCGTGGCTTAAACCAGCCTTTTTCCCTGAGGGTGGGTCTCAGCCATCTCTGTCAACCACCACAGGCAGGGGAAAAACTCACGAATCCTTCCTGAGCAATCTACCTTGCCATCCAGCTCCCTCCAGATTGATGTCCCAAGGTCCTCGCTCCATGTGCCCCCAGCACAGACCCCCCGGGCAGGACCCTGTCCCCAATCAGCTGTCTTCAGAGAGCGAGTCAGCAAGTGCCCTCCTAAACTGACGCCATCTTGCCCCCTCACCTTCCTTCATTCTTTTACATATGGATAGCCAGTTCTTCCAGCACCTTTTGTTGAAGAGATGATTCTTTTCTAATTGTGTGGACTTGGCAGCCTTGTCAAAAATCAATTGGCCATATTGATTTTTTCACTTGTTTGCTTGTTGTTTGTTTGTTTGTTTTTAGGAGGCACCAGGGACCAAACACTGGACTTCCAATGTGGGAAGAAAGCGTTCAACCACTTGAGCCACATCTACTCCCCATTCTTCAAGATTTTTTTTTGTGTGTGTGTGTGGCTATTCAGGGCTCCTTACCTTCCAAATAAATTTGATGATTGGCTTTTCCATTTCTGCAAAGTAGGCTGTTGGAATTTTGATTTGGGATTGTGTTGAATCTGTAAACTTTTTGGGTAGAATTGACATCTTAACAATATTTAGTCTTCTGATTCATGAGCATAGAATATCTATTTATTTAGATCTTCTTTGAATTCTTTTAGCAAAGTTGTGTAGTTTTCCATGTATAATGGAAAATATCTATTCCTATTTATTTTGTTCTTTTAGTTATTATAAATGAAATTTCTTTCTTGATTTCCTCCTCAGATTGCTCATTATAGAAACACTACTGATTTTTGCATGTTGAATATTGTACCCTGCCACTTTCTGATTTCGTTTATTAGCTCTAGTAGCTTTGTTGTGGCTTTTTAGGGACTTTCTACATATAGGATAATGTCACCTGCAAATACAGTTTACTTCTTCCTTTCCAATTTGGATGCTTTTTATTTCTTTTGCTTGGCTAATTACAATGTGGAATAACAGTGGTGAAAGTGGGCATGCTTGTCTTGTTCCAGATCTTAGAGGGAAAGCTTTCAGTCTTTCACCATTGAGTATGCTGTTAGCTATGGGTGTTTCATATATGCCCTTTATCATATTGAGGAAGTTTTCTTCTATTTCCATTTCTCTAAGTTTTCTTATCAAGAAATGTCACTGAATTTTGTCAAATGCCTTTTTTTTGTTAATGGCGATGATCATATGTTTTTATTCCCTTCCTTTGTTAATGTGGTGTATTACATTAATTGATTTTCTTATGTTGAACCGCACTTGCATACCTGGGATAAAACCCACTTGATCATGGTGTATAATTCTTTTGATATGCTATTGGATTTGATTTGCATGTATTTTGATGAGGATTTTTACATCTATATTCATAAGAGAAATTGGTCTATAATTTTCTTTTCTTGTAGTATCTTTATCTGGCTTTGGTATTAGGGTGATGCTGGCCTCATAGATAAGTTAAGAAGTGTTCCCTCCTCCTCAATTTTTAAATTAATAGTTAATTAACTAATTAGACATATATCAATGAAACAGAATAGGGTGCCAGACACAAACCTCTAGTTTCCATAAAAATTTAATTAACAATAAAGAAAGGGTATTAAACATATTTTTTGGGGGGGTTGCTTCATGTCATGGGGAGAAGGGAGATTATTATGAGAATATATGTGGGAGAAAAGTGGTCACAAGACCAGAATTCATGGGAATACAGGAAGGCACATACCACCAGGTGTCACAAAGACAGGAAGAGATTGTTCAGGATTCTACACGGGTGAGGCCTCCAGGTCCTCCAAAGCAGTGCTCCCAAACTTAAACCGTGACTCACCTGAGGATTTTCTTGAAATCTCATTCAGATTCATTAAGTCTGGGGAGAAGCCTGAGAGTCTGCATTTCCAACAAGCTTGTACTGATGCTAGTGGTCTGTGGACCACACTTTGGGCAGAGACGGTCAACATTTCTCCAGCCGCAGGAGTTACTCGATCCCTCTTTCCATGCTGTACTGACATCACTATTCTTTCTCTGCCTCTGCATCTCTCTGTGTGTATGTAGCTTCTGTCCCACCTACAACCACTTATATCTTAATTAAAAATTCCACAAGAGAAAAGGTTGAATTGATTTATCTCAGGTTGGTGGAATATGGAAACTTTTTTTTTTTACACGATTATTTTCTGCTATTTGTAACTAACAACATTATCACTTTGGCTGCCTATATGCAATACTGATCAAACTAAAGCCCTTCAGAAACCCACAGAGCTGAAGAGAAACATACAGATTAAGAAGCAAGAAGTAGGGAAACAGATGTGGCTCAAGTGATTGGGCTCCCATCTACCATATGGGAGGTCCAGGGTTCAATTCCCAGGGCCTTCTGGTGAAAGGCAAGCTGGCCCACGCAGAGTGCTGGCCCACACAGAAATGCTGGTCTGCGCAGAGAGCTGGCGCAGCAAGATGACGCAACAAAAAGACACAGAGGAGAGACAATAAGAGATGCAGCAAACCAGAGAGTTGAGGTGGTGGAAGAGATTGAGCGCCTCTCTCCCAATCTGCAAGGTTCCAGGATCAGTTTCCAGTGCCACCTAAAGAGAAGACAAGAAGACACAGAAGAACACAGAGAGCAGACAGCGAGTGCAAAATAACGGGGTGGGGAGAGGGTTGGGGGGTGGGAGAAATAAATAAATAAATAAATAAATCTTAAAAAAAAAAAAAGAAAGAAAAAGCAAGGCATAAAACCCAGGGCACTCAGGAACATATTCTAAGGATCCAACCAACATCTTTGGAAGGAAATACTGGATTCCACAGAGGCTAGCAAATTACATCTGAACACTGAAGAGCCCTGCTTTCCTTGACTGAGGAGATTTCAAGCATTCTTATATGTCAGTGGGTCCAAATCTGCACTGCAGGTGGGTGAGCTCACCATGGAAGGGAACGAGAGAGTTTTATCACTTTTGTTCCTCTCCTCTTCAATTGCTTCCTTTAGACAAACTTGCAATGACTCTGCTGTCTGCAGTGCATGGTCTCTTGTCATGTGAACAAATTAAAAGGAGGGAGAAAAGCTTCCCTGAGAGCATGTACACAACAGCTAGAATTGGCCTGTGGGAAATTAAAAAGCCTAATAAAATATTTCTGCAGATTTGCACTAATTACTAGCTCAAGGCTTAGCCAGCACAAAATGGTACACCCTGCCAGCATTTTCTATTTTGTCTAATAACACTTAATCAGAGGAAAAAATGCCTAATATGACACAGTGGAGTGTAAACCAACATACAGATCTCCCCTTCTGTGTAAAGCTCCAAGTTTGACTGAAACCTGCTTCATAAAATGGTCCAAAGACCCCCAATGGGCCTTCAGCAGTTCAGAGCTGAAAGGTGGTCTCACTTTGGCTAGGCTTCTTCCATTGTGTCTGTGAAAGCAAGGGGCTCTCCTCAGCCTGTGGCCTTCCCTCCCAGTGTCATTAGATTTTTTTTTTTTTTTTTTTTTGAGGTACTGGGGGCTGGGGGCTGAACCCGAGACCTTGTATATGGGAAGCCAGCGTCACCTTGGCTTCCCTGAGTTGGTTTTTTCATTTGTTTTGCTTGTAGTTTATTTTTGTTTTTTCAGGAGGTGCTAGGGACCAAACCGAGACCTCTTGTGTGGGAGGCAGGCACTCAACTGCTTGAGCCACACCCACTCCCCATCATCAGCTTTTAATAGCAGCTGCATTTGAAGCAGGAACTGTGAGGGCACTATTTATTTTCTGTATTTGTTGGCTGGTAGATAAGCAGATCCTGCCTTGTATTAACCCCCGTCCCCCTACCCCCCAGTTGACCTCAGGTACATATTGCTTTTGCGTGAAAATTGACCGTAAAGTTCTCTGCCTATATTTCAGTGGGAGCATGATTCTGTTCCTAATGATGATCCAGTGTCATCATTGATTTTGTCCCTTAAAGGATTCTCCCAGCCCAACCACCCAATTTTCTTGCTAGGGATGCTCACGGCACATACAAGCTGCTCTTCGTATTTTATGAGCTACTGAATGTTCCAGACAGATAATGCAGTGCTGAGGACTGCAGCATACTTTATCAATTCAGCATAGGAATCAATTCTATTGCATGGCTTAGACATTATCCCATTGTATAGTTTGAGCCATTGATAGATAGATGATAGATAGATAGATAGATAGATAGATAGATAGATAGATAGATAGATAGATGATAGATAGATATAACTCATTGACAAGTAATTTTCCATGTTGGTTTGTTTTGCCAACATTTACACTTTATACCTGAAAACCTTCAAACACTAGTTGTTCCTCCTTGATAGCATAAAGACTTTCTGTGGTGGCTTGAGGCTGTTCTTCCTTTTTCTATGCATTGTCACAGTGGATCAGAGAAATTATAATAAAAAAGAAGGAAAGCCAGTACATTGCTAGGAGGGAGGGTGGGGGTGGGGTGGGGGAATGCACACACACATGGCAAAGCTGAAGAGTGTCTTCAGGAAAATAGAAATGTGTAAGGGCGGAGTTTTTAAATGTTCACTAAAGGTATGTGTTGTAAATTTCCACTACTATCTTTCCCATAAACTCTTCAATAAAATGTATGTTACTAGCCAATGATTTTGTGAGTAGAATATTTAAGAGTATGTAAAGATTTGCTATGTTCCATGTTTAGGTAGAAGTGAGGAAAACAGAGAAATAGCACTCCTGAACATTTGAGTTGGAAGATGGGGGCCACTGGGTACAATTGTACTGGTTGTGCACTGTTTGGGGGAGCACTATTCAGTTTGTAGCATATGTGAATGCTGCTCCCTAAAACTGTGCCATTCTCAATCTATACAACCATCTATGGTGACCCTGAGTGAAGGGACAGTTGATATGTGGGTTACGCTTTATTCTTTGTCAACAAATTTATCGAGCATCTTCTATGCACAAAGTTAAGATTTTATTCTTGCTATGGAGTTTCCTACTAGCAGTAGGAAAGATGACATTAAATGCAAAGTTAAAAATGTAAGGTAGTATATGCTAAGTGTCACATGAGTGGTGCAGAAACATATGGATTTTTTTTTTTTTTTTAAGGAGGTGCTGGGGATTGAACCCAGTACCTCGTACATGGGAAGCAGGTGCTCAGACCACTGAGCTACACCTGCTCCCTTTTTTTTTCTTTTTTTTTTTTTTTAGATTATTTTCTGCTATTTGTAACTAATAACATTATCACTGTGGCTGCCTATATGCAATATGATCAAACTAAAGCCCTTCAGAAACCCCCATGCTGTGAAAAGTGTCCCATGGCCAATTAGATTGGGGAAACACTCATGCAGACTCTAGGAGGTCCTGCTATGATAAAATCTGCTTACCTTTTGTTAACCCAGAGTTCTCCATTTATTGAACACGGAACCCATTTTTGAGTAACACATTAACATTCCAAGAAATGATGAAAATGGTGAAGATATGCTAAGGATTTGAGGAGGAAAGAAACCACTCTGGGCATTTCAGAGAGACAAAGGAAACTCAGCACAGCCTCATGAGATGGGCATTTAGATGAGCAAAGTCATGGGATGAAGAGAATGCATGGGAACAGGGCGACAATGGCAGGAAGGTAGGAACACGCACTGTGAGTTTAGAGACCCATGAATACAAGAGTTTGGGAAGGGGCTGAGAAACAAAGTTGAGGGGTAAGTAGGGACATGATTTTGGGAACCTTAAACTTCAGGCTACAGCTTTAGACTTCTTTCTGTACATCCTGCTAATAATGAAAGTTTTTGCATAGAAAAGTGTCACATCCAAAGCAATGATTTAGGATGTTAGAGGAGGACGATTGTAGAAAGGAGATCAGTTAGGAGCTCAAGGACATGTTGAATAGACTTGAATTAGGACAGTGACTACAAGTGGATGTGAAAGGCTTAACAGAGAGAGAATCAAGAGGACACACTGGCAGGAAGAGGAGAGGGGGAGTTGCTGTGAATGACTCCAGGGCGGCACCAGCAGCAGAAAAAGAGCAAGCTGATCTGAGCCCGGACAGGGCAAGTTTAAACCTGGCTCTTGTCTCAAGGATAGTTAGTATGACAATCTAGTACAATCATGGAGTACTATTCCTTCTTGCTCTACATAAACGTGAGATTTGGCTGTAATTACAGTTTCATTTACAACAAAGAGAATGGCTTACCATGTGTTTAGTAGCTTCTTCCTTACATTTAATTACTTCAAATTGAACATATGTATAAGCTAAAACGGACTTTGACTAATTTCCAAGACATTCAAAACCCCCATCTTTGATCAAATCCCCTCACCTTCCTTTTTCTCCTTATGATAATAATATTCACCAATTTTTAAGTACTCACATGTCAAGCCCTAGATGGGTGCTTTAAATAAATTCTCTTTTCATTGCCACAACAATCATACAAGACATATTTTATTAACTTCATTTTTCAGAAAGGAAATAAAATTAACTTCAGTTAACTCACAGTTCCCCATATTTATTTGTACAGGAAATCTAAGGCTCAGAGAGGTGAATATATTACCCATGGTTACACAGCTGGGATTTGAACCCATGTTTGAAAGACTCCAAGTGCTATTTCCAGTACATCTCCTAACTTCTACTGAACATGCTCATTGTCCTCCTCCTGGTGTCCCCTCCCTTTAAGACTCAGGTGTCCTTATCTTAAAGGGTCTACTTTCAATTTTCTTGCCCATTTAAGCTAGCATTCTTTTCCCTCACTCCTTCCTCCCTCACCTCCAATTACTACGTAATCCTTTGCCATTTGACTTCTGAAATGTCTCTCTTCCAGCTGACCTGGAACCTCCTAATTGCCAAGACCCCTTGGAGCCCTGGACCCCCTCAAGTACTTCCTCCCACTTGAAACTATCTCCTCTTTAGTGCTGATTCCTGGTTCCCCTCTTGTTCCATCTTTGCTTTCCACTGGCTCCTCCTCCACTGCCCATATGCAGGCAAGTCCTAAGATTCCGAAAGTCCTTCTCTCCTTTTCTTACTAGTACTTTCTTCTTGAACAATGGTAAAAGCTTCTGCTACTTGAACCATTTGCTTTATGCACATGAATCTAGTCCCATATCTCCTGTTGAATTCTAGCCCTGCTTTCAACTGGGTTGGTGGTGGTGGTAGTGAGGAAACACCCAACCTGGCTATCCTAATTGGGCCTCAAGGTGCTCATTCTTCTCTGTACGCCCTCCCTCCTCAACCTCAGATAATCATAATAAATATTATAATAGCTTGTAACTAAAGATACTAAGAGCTATAGATCACTTATTTTAATGCCAATGATATCTCTATGAGGTAGGTGTTTTATTCCCATTTTATAAGTAAGGAAACTGAGGTCAGTGACATTATATAACTTGCCCAAATGCACCCAGAGGAGTTGGGATTCCAAGTCAGTTCTAAGTGAATCAACCTGTTAAGTTTTAGGCTTTGAGAACAGTTTATGATAGCAGTTAAATTCATGGCAGATTACCTGGGTTCCAATCCTGGCTCCGTCACTTCCTAGCTCGTGACTTCAAGTTTGATACTTAACCTCCTCTGTGTCTGTCTCCCAATCTGTGAAATGGGGATAATAAAAGTACCCACTTCTTGGGTTGTTTTGAGGACTTAATGAATGCAAACACTTAGAACAGTGTCTGGCACATTGTAAGAACTGCCAAAGTATTAGCTACTATTCTTATGTAGCATTGTCACTTCTCATCATCCCTGTTTCTTATTAAAGAAGTGGCCATCTTGCATTGATCTTTGAATGCATTCACAACATCCTTTTAACGAATACTGCCAATATTTTGGTGATAGTTTTCAAATATATCCCTCCATCTCCATTGCTCATTACTTCTTGATTGGGAAAAAAAAATAGAAAAGCCCTCTCACTGGTCTACTGAAGGGGTCTACCCTCCAATAATTTGATGTTTCTTAAAATATATGCATAGACCACATGTATCAGAATCAAAGAGAGGGAAGCAGATGTGACTCAAGTGGTTGGGCCCTGGGAAGCCCTGGGTTCGATTCCCTGGGGCCTCCTGGTGAAGGCAAGCCAGCCTGCGTGGCGTGGTGAGCTGACACACAAAGGGAGACAAGCAGACACAGAAAAACGCACAGCAAATGGACAGAGGGAGTACAAGCAGCAAGGGGGGTGGGTGAGGGGTGGGGATAAATAAATAAAAATAAAATAAATCTTTAAAAAAAAAAAAAGAATCAAAGGGAGTAGTTTTTAAAAATGCATATATTTAGGCCCACATTCAGAGACACTGATTTGGTGAATCTGCAGTGAGGCCTAGTTATCTGAATTTTAATACACTCCCCAAATGATTCCTATGCATACAAGTTTAAGAACTACTCTTGTTCCTCCTCTTTTACTTTCCTGCCCCATGGTGCAGCTTATATTCAGTGGTCGACAAGCCTGGCCGTGTAGCAATTTTGTCCAAGATTTTTTAAATTTAATTTTAATTTTCATCAAAGTAAAATATGTTTCTGGTTTTAAAAGTCAAATAATACTACATGGTATATAATTGAATAACTGGAACTCCCTGCTCCACCACTACTCTCACTGGATTTCTGCTTCCACAGGCAACCACTTTTCTAGCAGTTTCTTAATAATGTGCATATACTGCTATTTCTTGATTTTTCAATTTCAGACATTATCTACATCCATTCTGTTATGGCAGATGACATAGCTCTCCTACCTTTCCATTCCAACTCCCTATCCCACACAAATACTTCCCCACACCACATCTTCCTATTGGAGGTATAGCACAAATAAAGCTTTATTTGAGTGATAATGTCATTAGGATTATGTAAAACACAATCATTACATATCTTTTCTTGTGCTTTCTTTTGTTTTCTCATGAGCTTTGGTGCCAGATGTTAAATTACTTACCTCTGAAGGAGATAGCATGTTCAGTGCAAAAAGCCATCAGTCCAGGGCTCAGGAGCCCTCTCCTGATGCTGTCACTGTGCCTTTGGTCAAATTGCTTTACCACATGGTGTCCTAGAGCACTCAGCTGCAACTGAGAAGTTGCTTTGAGGTGATCTGGAAAATGCCACCAATCACCATCATTCTTTAAGTATCTTAGGCCCTGAAATAAGCATTTTAGAGGGAACCTTTAAAATAAACTAGTCTTAGTAGAATTGCTATTAAACTTAGGTTTCCAAAATATTTTCCTCTAAAAAGCAAATTAACTGAAGGTGAATAATGTAGCATAATGACACAAATTCTTATTTTGTATCCATTTGTTTTTAGCATTTTTAAAGTTACCCACTGTGAATATATTAGCACTCTTTATTATACAGAATAAAAACATTCTGCTCCCCATCCACCTCTTAAGCGGTTAAACTCCTTGGGAATCATTTTGGCTAACTCTTGAGAAAAATAAGATTTAAGGTCTTTATTTCTATTTTACATTTATGCAAGGTAGAGACTTTGAGAGTTTTTAAAGTGAAAAATGAAACAATGGAATGTATGATATTAAATTGAACACAATCCATATCTATACTTTCAGTATTATTTTGTGCAGTGGTTCCCAATTGGGGGCAATTTTGTCCCCACAGGGGACCTTTGGCAACATTAGAAATATCTTTGTTTATTTTGGGGGTGGGCACTTTGCTGCTAGCCTCTATTGGGTTGAGGTCAGAGATGCTGCTAAACATCCTACAATGCAGAGGACAGCCCCAAAAAACAAAGAAATAGCCGGTCCAAAATGCTGAAGTGCAAGGTTGAGAAACCCAGATTTAGAAATTAGACAGTATAGTTCAAACTTATCTTCTGATTTCTAAACTGAAGTGTTTCACAGATGAATGGCCTAAGTTCAAACAAAAATAAAACTCACCACATGGAACTTCTCTATATTTCAGAGGGATAAAGTTGGTGGCATTAAGCTGATGGTAATGTAATCACCACTTCTGCCTTTATTTTCAAAGAGTTTAATTATATGCAACAGTACCCATGGTGAGAAAAGAAACTTGTAATGATGGTACAAAAAAAAAAAATAAATAAATAAATAAATAAATAACCACCCCCAAAACTCCTGGAAAAGTTTTAACAACAAAAGTGGTAGCCAGGGGAAATCGAAGTAGATAACTGTCTTCCTGTGCCTAAAACAGCGGAACCCTCCTGGAGGCAACTGCCATCAGCCATGCTGTGTCAAAAGGACCCTGTCAAGTAAAGACTGCAATTGCCAACAGGTTTCCTGGAAAAGAGGGGGAGAGAGAGAACTAAAATTTTCCATAATTCTAAATTGCTCTAACAGAGTACAAAGGGGAGGTGGACATGACAGCTTTTAAACAGACTGTTGCTCTAGGTGAGCCAGGAATAGAGTGACCCTGCAGATGCTTAGTGAGCCCAGAAAAGGACACTTTGCTCCACTCCACTTGATGTAGAATATTTTCTGCATCTAGAGAAGGAAGAATTGCTTCTGTGTACAAATGTTTTTGAATAAGACACTTGCTTCTTGCTTATAATTTATTTAAAAATGTACAGTATTTATAGTCTATAGAAACATTAAGAAGATAAAGAAATTAATGGTGGATATTGATTATTCCTGCATGGGACAGAAGAGAGATGATCCTGGGGCATGGTAAGTATATGAACTATCAGGGGCCTTAGGGCCAGTGAATGACCGGTACTTTCCCTTTCCTCCTTGACACTGGAAAATACCCCTCCAAACTTTCACAGCCTTGCCTCAATGCTCTTCTAGTAAATGATAAAGGGTTGTAGGTAAGAAGCTAAGAATTTGCTAGGTGGGACAAAGTTTTAGGGAGAGGAATACAACATGAGAACAGATCAGATGCTGGAATAGGTTATTTTTTTTTTTAACTTGATTTTTATTTATTTATTTATTTATATATTAAAACAATTTATTTAAGTACATCATTCATACATGAACACACATAAACAATTAGTGTTCGGTAAACATTGTGAACTTACAAAACAAACATGCATAACATCATACAGGGCTCCCACACATCAGCCCACCACAAATACTTTGCATTGTTATGAAACATTTGCTAACAAATTATGAAAGAGTATCATCAAAATATTACTACTAAGGTCTGTATCTTACTCCCCTATACTTTTTTTTTTAAGGATTTATTTATTTATTTACTTTCATCCTTTGGATATTTGATAATCATCTTTCAGATTATTTTTTCTTTCCTCTTCATTAAGAAAATATTTTATTAAAATAATATATTTACTTTGTTAAAATATATATCAAATACTATAAAAGCTTATAATGTAAAGCAATCACTCCTTGCCCTCATCACTTCCCATTTCCAGAAACAGTCACCTTTAGCTCTTCGGGCTGTTTTGCTATTTATTTTTATGTCTTTAAATAATGTGCTCATACCAGATTTCTCAATTTATCAATCTTAGAAAATTTGCTTTCTGCTATGAGGATTTATTTCTCTTACATAACCATCTCATCTTTCTATCCTTCAATATAGTTATATCATTATTTTTATTAAATTAATGAAGACTAATTGCATATAAATATCACCAAGTATTTTCCTTTGGTTATGGGGGGGAGGAATGGGTTCTGTACAACTTTTGGTTTCCCCCTGGTCTTTCTAAACATTTCCACTTTCCTCATACAATGCCTTCGTTATAATAATCCACTTTTTATTGGTGCTTTTTAATTTGTTTACTCCTCATCATTGTTTTTCAAAAGCACATTATCTGATGTCATTATTTTTGGGGGTGAGACCCTCCCAGAGTCCTATCTGCTGCTCGAATTTCTAGCTCTCTAGGCCTACTACATATGGTTGTCATTCTGGAACTTAGCTTGAGTGCTCTTCTAAATTCCTGTTTTTCACTATTTTCGTGTAACTATCTTGTTTTGTACAGCATATTTTCTACAAACTTCCTAAGAAAAGAAAGACACAATTTTCTGAGGTTTTGCACATCTGATAATGTCTTTCTAATACCCACACACCTATGCTGTGAGCCATTTCACTTGAGGTTTGAAGGGCATTGCTCCATTGTTACGTTTCGTTAGGCTTTTGCTGTTGAGAAGTCTAAGGCTATCTTACTTTTTGCTTATTTTTGGGTGGCCTATTTTATTCTCTCTAGAAGTTCTTAAGATGCTTCTTTATCTATTCCTAAGGTCCTAAATTTCACAATTACATGTCCTGATATTGTTTTTCTTCATTCTATCAATATGGTATATTACAATGATTGATTTTCATATATTGAACCAGCCTTGCATTCCTGAAATAAATCCCACTGGATTATGGTGTATAATCCTTTTTTTTTTTTTTTTTAAAGATTTTATTTATTTATTCATTTATCCCCCCCCCCCTTGCTGCTTGTGCTCGCTGGGTCAGCTAACCACGCCGCGTGGGCGGGCCTGCCCTCACCAGGAGGCCCCAGGAACCGAACCCGGGCCTCCCATATGGTAAACGGGAGCCCTACTGATTGAGCCACAGCCGCTTCCCTATAATCCTTTTAATGTGCTGTTGGATTTGGTTTGTTAATATTTTACTAGGATTTTTTGCATCTAAGTTCACAAGAGATAATGGTCTGTAATTTTCTTTTCTTGCAGTATCTTTATCTGGTTTTGGTATTAGGATGACTCATAGATGAGTTAGGATGTGTTCCCTTCTCAATTTTTGGGAAGAATTTGAGCAAGATTGGTGTTAACTCTTCTTGGAATGTTTTGTAAAATTCACAAGTAAACCATCTGGTCCTGGAGTTTTCTTTTTTGGGAGGTTTTTGATTACTGATTCAATTACTGATCTTACTGATCTTCTAAATCATTTTGATTCAGTTTGTGTGTTTCTATGAATTAGTTCATTTCATCTAGGTTATATAATATGGTGGTATACAATTGTTCATAGGGTTCTCTTATAGTCTTTTCTGTTTCTATGAGTTGGTAGAAATGTGCCCCCTTCCATTTCTGATTTTTCCTTTTTGTGTTTTTTTTTTTTGCCAGTTTAGCTAAAGTTTTTTCAATTTTATTGATCTTTTCAAAGGACCAACTTTTGTTTTGTTGATTCTCTCTATTATTTTCCTATTTCTTCTCTACTCCATTAATCTCTGTTCTAAGCTTTATTATGTCCTTCCGTCAGCTCACTTTGGGTTTAGTTTGCTCTTCTTTTTGTAGCTCCTCCAGGTGTGAGGTTAGGTTACTGATTTGTTTCTTCTTTTTCGGTATAAGAATTTTATAGCTATAAACTTTCTAATATTATTTCTTTAAGAATTTCTCCACATCAGTTTTCTCTGACTTGATTCTGTCTGGCTCTTAACTTATGTTTCAATTCTTAATTGTTTTATTTTTCCTTAAGTTTATAGGATAGTTTCTCAGTTTTATCTTCTACCCTTCTGATAAATTATTTCATCATTTATATTTTTAATTTTCAAGAACTGTTGTTATCTAATACTCTTTTTTCATAGCATCCTATTCTTATTTTATAGATGTAATATTGTCTTACATCTCTCTGAGGCTATTAAAGGATTTAAAATAATCTCTTCTTTTCTTTAACAGCTTTATTGAAATATAATTCACATACCATACAATTAATCTCAATAGTTTTTCGTATATCCACAAATATGTGTGACCATTACCAAAGCCGATTTTAGGGCATTTTCATCACTTCAAAAAGGTACCGTGTATCCTTTAGCTATCACTCCCCATCTCTCTCTCGTCAGCCCTAAGCAAACACTGATCTACTTTCTGTCTTCATAGATTTGCCTATTCCGGATATTTCATGTAAATGGAATCATATAATATGTGGTCTTTTGGAACTGGCTTCTTTTACTTGGTATAATATTTTTAAAGTTCATCCATGTTGTAGCATTTATCAGTACTTCATTCCTTTGTATAGATGAATAATATTTCATTTTTTCATTCATCAATTGATGGACATTTGGGTTATATACAGAGATGTTTATAAAAACATTATTCTTAGTTGAAAAAAATTTTTATAAACATCTATATATAATTTTTTTGCATGGACGTATGTTTTCATTCCCTGAGTATATACCTAGGAATGGAATTTTGCTGGTTCATATGGTAATTCTATGTTTAACAGTTTGAAGATCTGTCAGATTGTTTTCCAAAGTTTACAATCCAACAATTAGTCTACGGGAATTCTGATTTCTCCACATTCTTGTTAACACTTATTATCTTACTTAAAAAAAAAATATATTTATTTATTTTTATATTTTAAAAGATGCTTAGATTACATAAATGTTACACAAAAATTACAGGGATTCCCATGTTCCCCACCTCCCACACCTCCCATAACATCCCACATAAACACCTTTCATTAGTGTGGCACATCACCTGCAATGGATATACACATTCTGGGGCTTTGCCACTAAGCATGGACCATAGTTCACATTGTAGATCACACTCTCTCCCACACAGTTCTGCATGTTATATGCTGATGTAAAATGGCCTATATCTGTTGTTGTAATGTCACTCAGGATAATTCCCAAGTCCCGAAAAAGCCCCTGTATTACAACTGCTTTTCCCTTCCCTGCCCCAAAAGCGTCCAGTGGCCCCTGGCTCCACCTCACTGTTTAATTTCTTCCATTGCTTGAATCACAATATGTCTACAACAGAATACCAGTAAGTCCACTCTAGTCCATAACTCTTCACCCAATCCAGAGGAGTCTGGGATGGTGATGTCCACTCCACCTCCCAGTGAGAGGGGACTTATATCCCATGGATACGATGGATGGGATTATCCTGCCTGCAGCTGCAGACTCTCTCCATTCCCTGGGATGGCTGTTGTCCATTGTCATCTCCTCACCAGGTGACTTTTTGATTCGAGTCCTACTAGTGTGTGTGAAGTGCCATCTCACTGTGGTTTTTGATTTGCATCTCTCTGAAGACTAACAATGCCTAGCATCTTTTCAAATGCTTACTGTCCATGTGTATATCTTCTTTGAAGAAACGTCTACTCAGATAATTTGCTCATAATATGTAAAATCCAAGGTCACAAAACCAATGTTTTCTTCTAAGAATTTTATAGTTTTAGCTCTTACATTTAGGTGTTTGACCCATTCTGAGTCAATTTTTGTATATGATATGAGGTAAGAGTTCAAATTCATTCTATGCATATGGATATTCAATTGTACTAGCATAATTTGTTGAAAAGAGTATTCTTTTCCATTGAATGGTCTTGGCACTGTTATTGAAAATCAGTTGGCCATAGACACATGGGTTTAATTTTGGAATTTCAATTCTATTCCATTGATCTATGTGTCTATCCATATGCCAGTACCACACTGTTTTGAATACTTTTGCTTTATATTAAGTTTAAAAATAGGAAAGTGTGAATCCTCCAACTCAGTTCCTCTTTTTCACGATAAACTGGCTATTCTGGATCCCTGTCATTACACATGAATTTTGCGAGCTTCTAAAAAGTAGCCAGCTGATATTTTGATAAGGATTGAGTTGAGTCTATAGATAAATTTGGGGGATATTGCCATTTTAACAATATTAAGTCTTCCAATCCATAAACATGAGATGTTACTCCATTTATTTAGATCTTTTAAAATTTATTTCAACAATGTTTTGTAGTTTCAGAGTATAAGTTTTGTACTTCTCTTCTTAAATTTATTGGTAAGTATTTTATTCTTTGTCATCTATTATAGGTAGATTGTTTTCTTAATTTCATTTTTTAATGTTTATTGCAAGGGTATAGAAATACAATTAGTTTTCTAATCTGATCTTGTATCCTGCAATCTTGTTGAACTCAGTTATTAGTACCAATAGATTTTTAGTGGACTCCTTAGGATTTTCTATATACAAGATCATGCCATCTGCAATCAAAGATAGTTTTACTTCTTCCTTTCCAATATGGATGCCTTTTTTTTTTTTAAATTCCTTGCTTAATTGCCCTGGCTAAAACCTCCAGAGACCTTAAATGGTAATGGTTGTGCTTTTATTTTTTAATTTTTAAAATAGTTTTCACCAATTTCACTGGTTTAAGCTGGTCCATGGACCATTTTACACTGTAAATGGTGGAAGTGGACATCCAATTCTTTTTCTTATTTCTTCTGAGGTTCCTTGCACCCCCATCTTTTCTATTTAATATTTGAAGTATTCCTGATATGTCTGGTGAAAGTTGGTTGTCCATTTATATTTAAAATTAAGGCACTAATATGCTGATTGCTCTGTAGAAGGGCAAGGGCAGAAGCAGGGACACCAATGTGAGTCCATTAATAGCCATTACAGAATTTAACTTAAGGATATTGGAAAATTATGTTTCTAGAATAGAATATAAAACAAAGCAAATAATTCAAAAGTTTGGAGGAAGGATAAGTGTGCTAATCATTTCATCTTTCCTAGTTAGAATACATCAACACTATCTAAATTTGAAATATAATTCCTCTTGCACTCCACCCCAACAATTTTAAAAATTGCTAACTTTCATAACTCCTTTTTTCTAAGGATATTTTAGGAATAAATATATTTTGGGTGAAGACATATTTATCTGAGGTTCATTAACTCCCATAATTCCCTTTTGGCATTCTTTGGTTAAGTTAAAGCAAAATCAGATTTAAGAAAAAAAAAAAAAGGTATAATATGATCATATCTTTATAAAATAAGTTCTCTTCTACCTATTTATCCCTGACTATCTACACTGTTTATATATCTACCAGCCTTCTACCTGTCTATATATACATATAGAGAAAAGTCTGTAATGATGTTCACCAATTAATAATGCTGACTATTTCTGGGTGGTAGGATTTGGGGTGCTTGATTACTTTCTTCTTTTAAAATTTTTGTATTGATTGACATTTAAAATAATGAGCATGTATACTTTTTAGAAAATAAGTCATTACAGTGCAAAAGCAAAACTCAAGCAACCAACCAGTTAACCAACAAACCAATCAGGCCGATAATGAGGTGAGGCAAGTGAGATGCCTGGGGTGAAAAATTCAAGGAGGAACAATCTCAGGGTCATGCAAATAGACCCTAGGCTCCTCTCTCCCCACACTGTAGCACTAGCCCTGCAAACAATACAGGGAGGACTGGCAGATCAAGTGTATTAGTCAACCAAAGGGGTGCTAATATGAAATACCCAAAATGGGTTGGTCTTTATAAAGGGTAATTATTTGGG
>JAKSZT010018658.1:2687-292141 GCA_026826555.1 Tolypeutes matacus | reverse complement strand
AAATGGGTTGGTCTTTATAAAGGGTAATTATTTGGGGTAGAAGTCCACAGATACCAGGCCATAAAGCGTTAAGTTTCTTCTCTCACCACAGTCCATTGCCATGTGTTAGAGCAAGACAGCTGCCAGCGTTGGCCAGGGTTCAGGCTTCTGGGGCTCCTCTCTTCCCGCCAGGCTTAGCTCCTGTTTCCTCCACAAGGTCAGCTGTAGATGATCAGGCGAACTGCTTGCTTCTCTTCTCCTGGGGCCTTCTTTCCAACATCAAAACTGCTTCTCAAAAGACTACTTTAACTTTACTTTCCCTTGCCTTTTATATTCAATTCCCCACCCACCAAGGGGTGGGGCTCAATGCCCTAATCCTAACCTAATCATGCCTAGATTAACAGATCAATTTACAAGCATGATTCAATTATATTTTTGGAATTCATAATTACATCAAACTGCCACATCAATATAGATTTAACTTTCTGCAAAAGAAATCATGGCCTCTAAACTTTAGAAGTTAATTGATCAGACACTCTGAAACTAACCCCTAGTTTTCTCTTTCCTTTCCTCTCCCTCAATTCAACACGTGGGTGACATGTCACAGCTCTAGCATCTCTGGCTTCTCCTTCATCCAAGGCTTTCCTGATTGCCTTACCTAAAGCAGCACACTGCCCTCCTATTTTCTTGCTTTAATGTCTCCCTAGCAGTTATCACTTTATGTATGCAGTATTATTTTGCGTATTATGTGTTAATACACTTGTCTCTCATTATTAGAATATAATCTCCACGATGATACCCTCTTGAAAGATTGATTGCACATAGTAGGTTTCAGTTAGTATTTACTGAAGAGAAGAATGAATGAGGTCCTTTTGTTTTCAAATGACTCTGGGCCAGGCACTATTCTTGAAAATGTGAAGATGAAAAGAATGCATAATTTTCCACAACCTACAGCGAGTCCACATGCCAGACTCCCCTCCCTGCCTATGCTTCCAGCTCTATTATACAATCATTATCTCATAAACACATACTTTTTTTTTTTTACCCCTTTTCTTTCCTCATACTCTTTTTTTCTTTCCCCAGATCTTGCCCAATTATCATAAGAAAATAATATTATCTCCTAAAAATATTACTGATAAGAATAAAATGTCATACTAGAAATTACACACTAATCAAGGGAAAGTCAATTTTTATTTATTGTTAGAGAAGTTGTAGGTTTTCAGAAAAATCATGCAGAAAATACAAAGTTTCCAATTACACCCCTCCCCATTTATTTACACTTTGCTTTAGTGTGGAACCTTTGTTACAACTGATGAAAGATTATTATTATAATTGTACTATTAACTATAATTCATGGTTTACATTAGGGTTCCTTGTTTGTATTGTACAGTCCTTTAAAAATTTTTTTTTATTCTAGTAACAACCTAAAATTTTCCCTTTTAACCACATTCAAATATATAATTCAGTGGTGTTAATTACATTCACAATGTTGTGCTACTATCACCACCATCCATTACTAAAACTTTTCTATCATCTCAAACAGAAATTCTGTGCCAATTAAGCATTAATTCCCCATTAAGGGAAAGTCAATTTTGCAAACAAAACCAACAGCATTATTAATTGCAAACATCCTTGAAAAGAAAAAGGCAGAGCCTTCTAAACATTCAGGGAAGAATCCTGAGCTCATGTAAAAAGAGGTCCTCTGAATTATCGATTTAAAATTGTGGTTTTTCAAAACGAAGAATCAATGAGAAACATTTCTTGTGCTCCTATTATTTTCTGCGCTTGCTATATACCTGACTCTTTGCAAAACAATTTATGCATTGCCTAATTTAATCAGTACAGAAGGAAACTGGCTGAAAGAAGTCTTAACTTGTCTAGATCACAGAGCTAGTAATTGGTTTGAACCCATGTAACTGTGACTCTGAGGCTCAAGCCTTCTACCTCTTAACATTACTCACGAACTATGCTCTAGGAGACCCTCTGTGGGGTCCTTCCCTCCATCCTCTTCCCACACTAACAGCAGAATGAGATGCTGCTGTCTTGTTTCCACAGGGCTGTATTCATACCCTGCTTCAGCTATTATCAAATAAAATGTTATGTGTGTGTCTGAAAGGTTAAGCTGATATATTTTTATTCATTACCAGTGTCATGAAGTATTTACTTTCCCTTTTCATTGTAATTAGTGTTATAATAGAAGCAAGAGCTTCAGATATATAGATTTTTTAAAGTCTCCAAATCTGGCTTCTTATGTGTGACCTTGGGCAAATTACTTAATCCTTTTGAACTTTAGGTTGCTCGTCTGTAAATTAGGGATAATGGTACCAGCATTACAGTGTAATGAGAATAACCTAAGATAATGTCTGTAACATGCCTGGCAGGGTGCCTAGTACAACATAGGGGCTCAGGGCACAGATTTCTCTTCAATTCTCTTTTACAACTCTCTCTCTACCTTGATTTTAACTCTTTTGCTGCACCTTACATTTCAGTTATGTGTCATATGTTATGGTTGGTATTAGTCATCTATTAATGCACAACAAATTTCCCCAAATTTAGCAGCTTAAAACAACAAACATTTATAACCTTAGAGTTTCTGTAGATTAGGAATCTGGGAATAGCTTTGCTGGAGGGTTCTGGCTCAATCTCTTGTGAGGCTGCAATCAAGATGTTAGCTGGAGCTTTAGTCTTCTCAAGACTTGACTGGGATGCTTCCAAACTCACTTTTGTGACTGCTGACAGCCTCAGAGGCTCTATTTCCAACCTTGTTCCTGTGGTCTTCCCCACAGGGCTGCCTCAAGACATGGTAGCTGGCTTCCCTATAGTCTTTTTATAATCTGATCTTGGAAGTGATACGCCATGACTTTTGCTGTATTTTACTCACTAGAAGTGAGTCGTTATGTCCAGCACGCACTCAAGGGTAGGGGATAACACAAAAGGCGTGAATACCAGGAGGACAGATCACTGGGGCCGTATTAGAGTCTGCCTGCCACATGTCTTAATAGTTTTACAGGGCTAGTCCGGGGATTATGATATGTCCAAGCTTATTTCATTACTATTACAGAAAAGCCAGTCTGCTATATACAAGGGGCTTACACACTTTGGGGACATAAATGTTGCCAAGTTGGGTAACTGGCTGGTCCAGCTCAATCCACAAAGGAATAACAGCAATAACAACAACAAAATGACTTTGTTTGCAGTCTTACAAGTTACCACAACATCTGTACCTTTCCATTTCTATGCAACGCAGAGCTATACTTTTCCTCTGAGTCTGTTTATTTCTTGATAATCATTTCCCCTTTGGCTGTCTCCTTGGTACATTTTCTACTTCCTCCTCTTTAGTCTATAGTCACACACACGCTCCAGCTTCCTTCCTTAGGGAGTGCCAAAGATCAGGTAGATAGTCATGGTGAAATATAAATACCTCTCCCAAACCACACTTGGAGGCCAGTTTGTTTATTATTCCCAACTAAGTCACAGTGTACCCCAGCCATCTCCCCAGAGTGGAGCATCCTGCCTCTGGATTACTTCCCTCTCTCTTCTGAGCTACCTTTATCCATAGCACTGCCTAGTTGTATTATCCTCCCCAAAGGGGATGAAATAGATCAAATTTGATATTTATATCCACTCAGGTTTAAAGATTATATAATACTAAAATAGGTATGATGTAACTAGTAAAACATAGCACAAATATTAAATATGTATTAATCTTTTATTGTATAAATATTAAAACATGTATTTTACATAAATATAACCAGTTTGGGAATTTTTAAAAGCAGATACAACAATGGAAGTTTAATATTTCATGTTCTTCCATTTCTGTGAACTATTCTGAGTCCATTTTATTAAAGACAATATTTAATTATTTGGTTGTCTATTACTGCCAGTCACTCTATTGCACTTAACAAATTCTGCTTTTGCATTATTCCTTTTCAGTGAAGTAGAGAGATAAGAAACCACATGAATACATAAAGAAAAGAAAATAAGGGGCTTCGGGCAGGTAAATATTCTGAGGCAAGTGGAGGAGATGAGAGTTACTTTGGGAAGGGAGAGAAAAAAGTAATAATGGAAAAACAGAGGTATACTAGCTATGAATCATGAAAGAAAGAAAATATAAAAAATGAAATCCTGCTAGGATAATTTATTCTACAGTGGACTTTCTGTCATTTACTTATGCTAAAAGGTATTCTTAGCAGAACATTTTGAGGAAAAAGAAGAATCATAGACATTTTGGAGTTGTCAGGGACCTTATATACTTTGTCATCCCATCTGTTCTGATTAGGAATGAGAAACTAAGGCACAGAAGATGTGACTCCTCTGAAGTCCAATGGTATTTTTTGAAGAGACAGGACTGGTACATACTGAACTCTGGTGGCTTTCGTTAATAATTGTCCTTGATGGTGTGAAAGGGGATTGGTTTAGGTGTTTACATAGATATGACTTTTTTTTGGTATCATTCAAGACATTTAAAAGTCTGAAACACGCCTGTTAAGTGAACTTTCCTTATTGTCTCTGTGTATGTGGATTTCAGGAATTTGCATTTATTTTTATTTTTTTTAAAAGAAGCTTTATATTTCATAAAAGTTACATCAAAAATATAGGGTTGAGGGGAGTGGTTGTAGCTCAGTGGTTGGGTGCCTGCTTCCCATGTACAAGTTCCCAGTTTCAAACCCTGGTTTATATAAGTATATACATATACATATAGTTGATTGTACTAAAAGCCATTGATTATGCACTTTGAATAGATATATATGTGAATATATCTCAATAAAACTGCTTAATAAATAATTGTGCAAGAATATCCAGAAATGGCAAAATGGCAGCTATGTATAGCAGGGGAAGCATAGATCAAGAGGTGAAGAATTTTCTTGTTCATTTGTTTATTATTATTATTATTGAAATGACAAAAATGCTCTAATGATGATTGAAGTGATGAATACACAACTATGTGATTATACCAAACACCACTGATTGTACCTTTTGGATGAATTATAGGCTTTATTAATATGTATCAATAAAATTGATTTGTTAAAAAAAAATATAGGGGATTACCATATACCCCACCCCTTCTCCTCCCCCATTCTCTCCCATTAATGACATCTTTCATTAGTGTGGTACATTTCTAACGTGAGCTTTCTCCAATCTTGTTACACATCATGTCTGAGAGAGATTAAAACTGTCTGGTGAGGGTTCACTTACTAACTGGCTTAGGACTTTCAAAGAGTGGTGTCTTCGGCCTAACTGTTCTCAAACAACATTATATTCCAGGCTAATACCTAGCACTGTGTATTAGATATGCACCTACAAAGTTGTATGAAACTTAATTTGGTAAATTATTATTCAGTTTCAGTTGCATTAAAATAATTATCCATTTAAACCTTTCGGTAAAGTCATCTGGTAAAGCAACAGATCCTAGTACAGCAGGAACGACCTCCCGCTGATACTTGCTATAAGATTAGACATCCTTATGCTTGATTTTCCTAAGGCAGGACAGGCCTGCAGTGTTGTCTTCCCATAAATTGTATCAGCTGGTCCCAATGATAAATTTGTAATGTCAGACACTGATTGTGGTAGGTTCAATTATGTACCCCAACAAACACATAATCTTAATCTTCTTCCCTATGGGTGTGAATCCACTGTAAACAGGACTTTTTGCGGATATTATTTTTAGTCAAGATGTGGCTGACCGAAACAGGGTGGGCCTTAATCTGGATTACTGGAGATCTTATAAAGAGACCCTAAAGAACTGAGAAAAGAAAGGACATTGCTATGTAATGAGAAAAAGCAGAGACATAAGCCAAGCAACCTCAAGATTGCCAGCAACCAGCACCAGAACGTACAGAATCTGGAAGTGTATGATACACAGAGCATCTCCTTGCCCCTGACCTCAATGACCTCACCCCTGCCTCCTCCTCTTCAGGCATGCTTCTGCCTAACTCCCTGGCAGCATACGGAGCTTTAGCTGCTATAACCTTGAATGCTGCCCACCCCGAGTGCATCTTGTTTTGAGGAAAGAGTACATATCCAGATGTTTTCCCAAAACTTGCACGCAAGCCTCTGGCATTCAGCCACCTTTGTCCCCCAGCCCTATATAATCTAAAGAGTAGTTGCCATAGGTACGGACATACTGCAGTGAACTTCTTGCTGTCTCACTGTCTGTGGTGAGGAAGCAGCAGCTCTCCATGTAAGTTCACGTAATAAATACTTAAGGACTGATCACCCTGGCATTCAGTGACTCTTTCTTTGGAATCTCAAGAGGTCTCGTGTGGGGCAGTTTGGGGCAGCACCGGCTGGATCTTCCTCCATTTCTTCTTTTGGGTTGAGTCCGGCTGCCAGTTCAGCAGGATGCAACAGAAAGAAAGCGAGTCTTGCCAATATCTTGATTTTAGACTCATTCTAGCCTCAAATCATAAGCCAATAAATTCCTGTTGCTAATCCAAAACCTGTTTATGTTATTTGTAATACACTTCAGACAAACTAAGACACTGATATTTCTCAAACTCTTTAATTTTGATCTATTTCAAGGTGTGAGAAGAATTGATAAAAGAAAATTATTTGTTCCCGAGCTACTCACATATTAAGAAAACAAATATTTTTATAGCAAATTGATGCTCCTTGAAAACATTTCTCCCTTGTGTTTTATAGAAAGAATGTAAAATGGAGATGTGTTAGTTGACTCAGTAATAGAAAATAGTAAGAATGAATCAGAATTGAGATCTCTGGGTGGTCTCTGAAGAAAAGAAATATGATTGAATAAAACCTAAGTATTATATTAACTTAAATACTACTTAAAATATATATTGGTCTTATCTTTCTTTCTTGTTTTATTAGTAATAAAATTGGGAAATGAAAAATAAGCTATCTGGCATCCTTTGATACATTGAAGGTTTATTTTAGTTAACTGATGAATATACTTTCATTGCTAATGGTCTTTGGATTGTCTGAATGGCACTGCTCATTAGTAAAATCACAGTTCTGCCCAAAGGTATCTCTTTCTCTTATTTTTCTGAAGTAGTCCTTGGCCTTCAGTGAAAACTTCTGTCCATATTGATTTAATTTGTACTGTAGGACCTTAACTATAAAATAAGAGAGATATAAAAGACTGTCCAAATACTTTACAGTTGAAATACTTTACAGTTTCACCTTTACCAATCCAATAATTCATAAATTGTTTACCCAAGCAAAGCATTCTTATGATTGGCTTTCTATTGGCTGATAACTGAGGAAAGGGTATTGACAATGACAGATGCCTAACATGTAGTGTTCTGCATTTACATTTACATTAACTTATAAACCTCTCAACAGCTCTTTGAGAGGGACATTTTTCTTTTTTTATTTCTTTTAGGAGGCACCAGGGATGGAACCCAGAACCTCATACATGGAAAGCTGGCATTCAACAACTGAACTATATCTGCTCCCCTCATCTTCGTTTTAAGAAATAAAATGAATATTAGAGTTAAATAAGATTCACCCAAGATCACATCCCTAGTAGTGACAGATTCAAAAATTCAATACAAAATACTGAGTCTTTCATACCTCCTCACACAACAGATAATGTTTAGCCCACTTCTTCCGAGGCAAAATGTTTAATATTTGAGTCATCATTAGCACATTTATTAAGAGATAGAGAAAAATTAAAAAAACAGATGAAACTCAAGCTGCTCATTTATGACTTCTCTGAATGGAGGAGATTAAAATCTTTGTAATGTGAAATTTTGGATAATTCAAATGCTGTTACAACCTGTGAAGCTAAGTTAATAAATGACTATACACTTTTTTAAAACAAGGAAGAGCTGGTTTTCTTTCAGTAATGACTGAATGATTACTATCAATCCAATCTTTCCAAATATAATAACTATAACTCTGGGCAATATATTTTTTTAAAAAAACAAATAACTGTAGGTACTAGAGAATAACTAAAAGCAGGTAGAAACTGAATGGGTGCCTATATTTGGAAAAGGGGATGGCACTGGGTGAGTTTCCTACTTTTAGGTCTTTGATAAGTATAGGCTCTAGTCTCTACAATATGGATGTCTTAGTTTGCCAGAGCTGCTGTAACAAAATACCACAAACTGGTTGGCTTAAACAATGGGAATTTATTGGCTCACAGTTTGGAGGCTAGAAGTCCAAAATCAAGGTATTGGCAGGCCACATCTACTTCAAAGTCTGTAGCGTTCTGGTGGTGGTTTCTGGCAATCAGTCTCTGCCTCTATTACATGGTGATCTGTTTCTTTCACATCCACAGGGTCAGGGGTTAAGATTTGAACATGTCTTTGGGGGACATGATTCAATCTACTGTAATGGGTCAGTTAAAACTCATGTTTCCCATGGTCTGGCTTGAAGTTCCATAGGTCAGAGATACAATGTCTACAGCAGCTGGAAAAAGAGAAGGAAATCTCAGGAAGGCTAGAGCCAGAGAGGAAGCTCCAAATTCTGCATATAAACTCTGTCCAAATCTTTGGCTGACCCCTAAATTATGTATATGTAGTTCAGCTTCCAAGCAGTCCAGATAAGGCTAAAATAACTGAACAAAAATTTTAGCTGCCACCTACCACAGAGGAAATAAGAGTCAGGAGTTTGATTTCAGCCAAGCTCATTGCCTACTAAAACAAAAACAAAATAAAAATCAATACTCTTTGGAGGATTATAACAGATCATTCACAATGATACAATCCAAAATTGTTATACATGAAGAGAGGAAAATGTGGCCCATGCTTAAAAGAAAAGGCAATCAATGGAAACTAATTCTGAGATGAAGCATATGCTGGAGTGAGTCTACAAAGAGTTTAATATGGTTATCATAACCATGATCAAGTATGCAAAGGAACATATGCTGTTAATGAATAAACAAATAGGAAATCTTAGCAGAGAAATAAAAACTATAAAAGAGAACCAAATGGAAATTCTAGAATTAAAAAAGCATACTATGTGGGAGTCGATATAGCTCAGGAGGTTGAGCGCCTGCTTCCCACATGGGAGGTCCCAGGTTCAGGCCTTGGTGCCTCCTAAAAACAAAAAACCCCCCACAAACCAACAAGCAAACAAACGGGGAAAAAAAACCTATTCAGGGAAGCCAATGTGGCTCAGTGGTTGAATGCCGGCTTCCCGAATACAAGGTCCGGGTTCAATCCCCAGCCTACAGTACCTCAAACAAACCCAAACAAAACCCAAACAAAAAAAAGTATATTATCTAAAATTATGTTTCATATGAGCTTAATACCAGGTTGGAAATGACAGAAGAAAGAACCAGTAAACTTGAAGATAAATCAACATATATTATCCAATCTGAAAAAACAAAACAAAACAAAACAGAGCCTCAAGGACATGTGGAACAATACAAAAGGTTTAACATTTGTAAAATTGGAATCTCAAAGGAAAAATGAGAGAATGAGGCAAAAATATTTGAAGAATGGCTGAAAATTTCCCAAATTTCATGAAAGTTATTAATTCACAGATTCATATTGCTCAGTAACCCTGAATCAGAATGTTTCAATTGGCCAAAGAGCTGCCAATGCAAAGTATCAGAAATGTGTTGGCTTTTATAAAGGGTATTTATTTGGGATAAAAGCTTACAGTTCCAAGACTGTGAAAAGTCCAAAATTGAGGCATCAGCAGAGATGCTTTCTCACCAAAGTCAGCTATTGTTGATCCTGGCATTGTTCCTATGTGGTTAAGCAAGATGGTCACCAATCTCTGTGGAGGTCTCTCCCCACCAGAACCTACTGTCTCTTGACAATGAGCTGTGAGCAACCATGCACAGGGCTTGTCTCTTTCTGAGCCTCCTCTATCAGTCTTTGCTGTTCTGCTCTCTTCCCAAGTTCAGCTGTAAACTATCAGGCATATAGCAGGGCCGAACTCCTCTTGAGATGCTCCGTGGGCCCAGATTCCTGGGGGCTTTGTGCTTAAGCAATCCTTTCTCTCACATTGCAGAAAAATATGCTGGCTCCCTTGCCCCTCTATCTGTGTGAGTCTCTGTGTCTCCCTTTATATTAGACCCAGCAAGAGGGTGGAGATTCAACATGAATCATGCCCCACTGATGTAATCTAATCAAAGGGTATCACACCCAGAGGGACAGATTAGTTTGCAAATGTAATCTTTCTTTTTGGGATTCATAAAATAATATCAAACTGCCACACAGGATAAATAGAGGTATATCATAATCAAACTTCTGAAAACCAAAGATAAGGTGAAAATCTTGAAAGCAGACAGAGAAAAATTACACATTACGTACAAGTTAACACCAATTGAATGGTTGCTAATTTCTCATGAGATTAGTTTCCAAGATGACTCACTATTAGCAAGAGGCCTCAGTTCCTCACTATGGTCAGAAGAACTCAGTTTCTTGCCATACAGACTTCTCCACTGGGTTGCTAGATATGACAAGCTAGCTTCCCCAAAGTGAATGATTAGAGAGAGACAAAGACAGAAGTCACAATATCTTTTGTAACTTATTATGGATGTGACATACAATCACTTCTGCCATATTTTAATGGTTAAACAGACCAACAAGGAGGTGGGGAATCATCTGGGGCCATCCAGGAGGCTGGGTAACTCAATGCATAATAAATATTTGTTGACTAAAATGATGCATGCCTCCACTAAGCACTAATTTCCATTATCTTATTTAATCCTGACAGCAAACAATGGGCCATCCCCATTTTAGAGATGATAAACCTTTGGCCTATAAAAATTAAGTAACCTGTCCAATGCTATTAGGCAGCAGAGCCAGAGTTCTAACCCAGATATCTTTAGTCCAATGCCTATGAAAAATAGTTTACAGTGAAAATGAATGAAAGAATTATACTGTTCCAAGAAGAAATTGATTTAGATTGTTTTCCTAATATTCTTTACATTGAGTCAAATTCATTTGTATTTGGGGGAAGAAACTAGAAATTATATCAACAGAGAAACCCTAAAACTCTTTAGGAAGATAAAGAGTTAATTGCGTAAAAAATAATAATAATAATAAAATAAAATAAAATAAAAATAAAAAAATAAAAAAATAAAAAATAAATAAATAGAGTTAATTGCGTTCCTATTCTACAAGTGGTAAAGTATAAGTTTTATTTATTTTCTCTCTTACTGGACTAATGTTTCAGATAATTGGCAGATCCTTGGAAACAAGGAAGGCCAAGAATTCTGTCATTGACTGGCAAGTGTGTCAATTCAACAAAATTTTATTGATTATTTACGTTGCATTTGGCACTGTGGTAGTTGCTGGATCTACAAAGTGACTCAAGACAGTGCCAGATATCCAAGAGGTCACAATCTCCCTGGGGAGATAAAAAATTGTCATAACACAGGAAAGTATAAGCACCATGGGGAGGCACACATCTAATGATTACTGAGGTTCGAATTGTTAGAAATATCCTCCACACCTTGAACACACATTTGCCGTTTATTAAAGTAATGTAGTAAGATAATATCTGGAAGTCAACAGAAGATTAAACTGAGGCAGCCAGGCTTTAGTTTTATCTTTTAAAAGGCAATTGGGGCATATATGAATAACCCATAGCTAACATCATACTCAATGGTGAAAGACTGAAAGCTTTCTTTCTAAGATCAGGAACAAAACAAGGATGCCCACTATCATCATTGCTCTTTAACATTGTTCTGGAAGTTCTAGAAAAAATTGGGAAGAAAAAAAAATCATCCAAATTGGAAAGGAAGAAGTAAAATGTTCCATATTTGCAGATAACATGATCCTATGTATAGAAACTCTTGATAAATCCCCAACAAAGACATAAGAGCAAATTCAGCAAAATGGTGGGGTATAAACTAAACACGCAAAAATCACTAATGTTTCTATGAAGTAGTAATTAACATTATGAAGAGGACATCAGGAAATAATTCTATTTACAATAGCAACTAAATAAAAAAAAAAAAGGCAATTGGAAAACTTCCCAAGACTGACTTGCTCACAGTCCCACTGCCTCTTAGTCAGCAAACACAGTTTCCTACTAAGGGTGGCACAAAATTCGCTTTATACATGTTTCTGGAATGCAAGAACGAAGGAAGCAGGGCCAAGGTTGAAAGTCCAGGTAGGTTTCCCTGAGAATGTAGGAATCAAATCAGGACAAAGAATGGAGAGGGTGGAGTGGGTAGGGCAACGGGAGTTTAGAGATTGACTGGAATGAGAGAGTTGAGTCAACCATGCTGAGGTAGAGATGAACGGGATGCAGCAGTGGTACTTGGACTCGCCACCCCCACTCCCACCCCTCCCTGGGAAGAAAGGAGTCCTCCTAGAAGAGCTGAAATGATGATGTGCCCACTCCCCACTTCAACCCGGGTAACCCATCCTATGCACAAGCGGAACAGAGAGGAGGGTCTGAGGCCGAGCTGGGCTCGAACTCAGAGAGTCGTGGCGCTGGTTTCGCAGCAGTGGTGTCACAGATTCTTTTCAAAAACTAGTTTCAGACCGAAATTTGCCTTGGGCACTGAGCATGCTCAGCTTTCAATCTTCTGCAGCAATGTGGGATCCCTGGCTCCAGATTTTAGTTATGGCAGCTTGGGGGCGGGGGTGGGAGTGAGCGACCTGGAGTGATGTAGTGGCAAAGACCACAGACGGAACTGGAGTGTGAATACACTCGTAGGGGAAAGTGTGGGGGCGGCCAGGCAGGGAGTAAGAAGAGACTCTGAAAAAACAATCCATTAATGTGATTGCCCTTGATCTGGTCCGTAACTCTTGCGAAGGGGCGAGTTTGTTTACTCGGGGATAGGGAGCAAGGAGCAAACACTTTGGTGAGAGGAGGGACAGTTCAGGGTTCTGGCTGTGGTCCGTGGGAATGAGTTGGGAGTGGGGTGGGGATGGTCCTCATCATCCAACAGTGAACCTCCTAGGTCCTCTCCAACTACTACTCCTTGGGCTGCAATCTTCCACAAGGAAAATTCGCCCCTTTGCCGGGATGGTGCAGAAGCGCCGGAGACAGGTGCAGGATATTAACCTGGACGACCCCACGAGACTTGCCCTTACCCTTCCGCACCCGCCCGGGCCTATCTCTAGCGGCAAACATCTGGCGGGGCTGAACAGGCTCAGAAACTCACCTTTGCCAGCTCCAGTTTCTGCACTTGAGCTCCTGGTCGGACGAATCGGCATCCATGAGAATCTCGCGGTCACTCAAACTCGGATACTTTTGGTAATTTGGGGAGGGGGATTCCTCACATAAACAATGATTACTGGAGTTGTGTTCTCGCGTAACAAAGCCTGCAGGCGGTGCGGAGCTAAGGTCCCCCGCTTACACTTCAGGGGCTGCTGTGGGCAGATAGCGAACAAGTGGCCCGGAAAACGGCAGTGAGGAAAGTGCACGCACCTCAAAACCCCACTGAACCCCGTAGTTTTGGGCGTCCACGGCGCGCAAGGTACGCTTCGGGGCGGTCCTCTGTGACCCCGGAAGAGAAAGTTGTTTTGGGGAGGGGGAGCGAGGAGGGGAGAGTTAATTAAATAAAAGTAAAAGTTTTTCTGCTCCCTCAGGCCACCCCTTTCCCGCCTCACTTCGCCTTCGCCACCTCGCCCTTCCAGAGTTCGGCTTCCCCGGAAGGTTCCCAGGTCCCGTCAGAGTGGGGAGGGGGCATAGCAAGCGCCTGGCCGGCAAGTTCCCCGACCCTCTCCTAATCCAGGTCGCCAGGAAAACCCGGAGCGGAGCATCCCTCGCGCCGGGAAACGCCCTCGGCGGCGCCCACTACTGCGCATGCTCAGTGCAGGCGGCGGCGCGGCGAGTAGGAAGCTCCGCGGGGTGGTGGCGGCGACTTAGAGGGTGGGAGGGGACAGACCCACTGGCGGGCGGGGGCGCTGGGACACGGCTGGGGCTCCCGCCGGAGGTTCCTGGGAGTGTTTCTGCAGTGCTGCCCTGCGCGAGGAGTGAGCGAGCCAGGGAGCCAACGAGCGCGGAGTGGGCAGCGGCGGAGCGGGCTCGGAGCCCGGGTCTCCGCGGCTCGGGACCCGGCTCCGGTGCGGGCGGCGATGTTCCACTGCATTCCCCTGTGGCGGTGCAACCGTCATGTGGAGACCATCGACAAGCGCCACTGCTCGCTGGTCTACGTTCCAGAGGAGATCTACCGCTACGCCCGCAGTCTGGAGGAGCTGCTGCTAGACGCCAACCAGCTCCGCGAGTTGCCCCAGGTGAGTGTCCGGCCTCACCTGCGCGCCGCCTCCCGGGGAGCGCTGCCCGGCCCCCGCCAGCCCTCGCCCCTCTTCTTCCCCGCCTCGTCCCCTCTGCTCCTCTCTAGCCACTTCTCTCACCTCCGAACCTCGGCTGGACTCGCAGGAACTACCCCCTTCCCACATTCACCTGCTTCTTTATCCCCTTGCCAACCACCCCCACCCCCGCCCACGTTAGCAGTAAAAGTACCTTTTCATTTTATACGGAAACACTTGATGTTTTCCAAGTAGACGAAAAGCTTGTGCGATTGGAGAAATGTTCCGAGCTGGTAAGTAGTTTAGATACCCGTCTAAAGACTTCTTACTAACACCTGGCAGGTGAGGAGCCAGGTAGCTCGGGCTTTCCGCACCTGGGGGCACCCAGTGCGGCCTCAGCTCCCGGGGCTGTTCCTCTCGCCCTGCGTTCCCCGACCACGGCCGGGGCGCATCTCCCCTTTGCCCAAAGCAGGCAGCCGAGAAGGTGGGCGGCGCGCAAGTGATCCGTACTATCTTCAGCATCTTCGGAGAAAAGTGCTCCGGGCCTTATCGCGAGTGGCTGAGCTCGAAAGAGCGGTAGATTGCCTGCATGCCTTACCCGAGAGCGGCTGCAGGTTGGGGTGTGGAGGCAGGGGAAGGGCTAGGCCTGGGGAACTGTGGGCAGGTGCCCAGATGCCTGCCGCTAGGGCCTTGCTTGCGTGGACCTGTTGCGTGGAAGGAGTCGCGGTGGACGTCAGCGGAGGCTCTGCCCGGCGGGCGAGCGTGAAGCCGCTTCTCCCGGAGCAGCCACTTTCAGTCAGCTGGCTTCTGTTCATGCATCATGTTACCTCTTCAGTTGTTTACGTATATTAATCACTTCGCTGAGGCAGAACTTGTCAAGCCACACATGCTAATTATGCTTTAAAGGAGGGTCGGGGGGGACTGCGAACTTTTAACCTTAGTGCTTGCCTCGGGAATTTAGTTTGAGTAACCCTTAAGGAGGAAGAGATCCCAAGTCCAGGTGTGCATGAAGTCAGTGCACGGTAATCCAAAACTGTGCAGGAATAGGTAGACTGCTGGGTGTCCAGGGAGAGGGCCTGGAGCCCAAGTCATTGTCACAGAAATATACTAGTCAAATACTCTGACTTGTTATAATGACCTACCTATGTTCTCCAGCACTGACAGTGTTTAAAAAATCAGACCATGATTCTTCTTGGATTAACTCTTCTGGCTTTATGTGGAGTTGATTGGATGGTTTGCAGTATGTAATCACCGAGATTATCCTCACTAGGATCTTTGCAAAGCCTCCCAGGCTTTATTTAGTTTAGAAGCAGAAAAACCACCCAAGTCCCTCAGGCATTTATATTTTCAAACACATAGTTTTGTCTATCCTTTTGCATTGTTAAGTTTGACTTAGAAGTCTTAAGCTCACTCACTGCTTCTAGTAGTATAATCTTTAGGCATTGCTATCTCCAGAAATATAGAATATATAGTTTAATACTTTGAAGAGTCTCAGATTAAAGTTGTTAAAGATTGAGTGAAGAGCTGTTCCACTGAAAATGTTTCAGTGCTTTTTATGGTGTTTTTGTTTGTTTGTTTTCTTTCATGGAGCTGGAAAATTTCCTTTGACTGGGTTGGCTTTTCACTCCCTTCTGCAAAGTTTGTGGGTTTTCCCGTAATGTTGGGGAATTAAGCCTGGTGTGGAAATTTGTGGGTTCTGGAAGTGTCTGGCCTACTGATACTAAATGGAAACTTCTCAGAAGCTTAAAATACGGTCTGATAGGACACTGTAAATATAGTAAATAGTTTTTCACAAGCTAGAGGTGGTCTTGCCTATGGATATTGTTCTAACAGTTTTTAGACTATTTTTATAGCTTTTAGACTTTGTAAAATCTATTTCTCCCAGACTTGTGTGTCTGAGAGCATGGGTGTGTACATGCCAGATACAAACAACCACCACCTTGAAAACATAAATGTTCCATTCTCTGTGAATGGACTTTGTGTCTTTCTAGGGCTGTTTGTTGTTACACCTCTGACATCTTTATTATACCTTAGCACTGCTCACTACTGTCATGTCTCCTTTCCTCAAACCCTATCTCCTTACCTGTCACATTACCAGCAGGTCTCTTGCTGACAATCCTCCAAAGTCACTGTTGTGGCAGCGTGCTATCTGTATGCTCTCCTCGCTATAATTTTTTAAAAAAATATTAAAACATTTTTAAAAGATACTTAGATTACATAAATGTTACACAAAAAATATAGGGATTCCCATATGGCCCACTCCCCATACCTCCCACAACCTCTCACATAACCAGCGTCCTTCACTAGTGTGACACATTCATTGCAATCCATAATGTAATTTGTTTTGAATCACAAAGGACCAGGGGCCTGCACCCCCACCCCTACTCCAGCAAAGCTACACACTCTCCAGGCTTCACTGGACTGATTTGCTCCAATCCCCTCATTTTACAAATGAAGGAATGGTGACTCAGAATTGAACTGACTTTCTCAGGACTGTCCAGCCCGGTAGTCCCCAGTCATGCCCATTCAAGCGTATCTAACAGCTTTGGGTACTAGCAGGAATCTGGCCTATTCTGCTTTTCATACCCATCAAACCTTCAGTTATTCAGCCTTTCCTATTTCACTCATGTCAGTAAAATTTGGCCTCAGGCAATCATTTATTGAGCTTCCAATATGTGCTAGTTATTAGGAATATAGAGATTACTAACTGTACACAGCTTTGTAAAGAGATAAATGGCTTTCATATAGATGCGGTGAATGTGGGGTGGAGAGGCACCACATTTACTAAAAATTCTCATCAGCGGTAAACTTGATCCTTATTTACTTTATTCCTCTAACACAAGGGCTTTTAACCATTTTTGTTTCATGGACCCCGTTGCCAGTTACCCTTTGCCAGTCAGGTGGAAACCACGGACTCCTTGTTAAGTCCACAGTATACTGTGTATTATTTAATAAATATATCACACCAACACCAACATGTCCCGGCAAGAATAATGTTTTTTTTTTAATTTCAGTTCAAGCTCACAGACCCCTTGTTAAGAACCGCTGCTTTCGCAGATTGTTGAACCTGGCCCACCACTTCTCAGCTGTGGTTCAACCTTGTGATAACATCTCAACACTCCTGTTCTACAGAGAAAGCTTCAGAGCCCTGCTCTTTGGCTTGGCCCATGCTGCATGGCAGTCTTGCCATCTCTTTCCCACCCATCTATTCACCCCTTACTTTCAGCTTGATCCCTTTGGGATCTGTTTTAACAGAGACACTTTGATTTTAACTACCTGGGTGTTTTTGCTCACCCTTATGGGCACAGAGCCCAGGCATCTAGTAGGTCCTGCTTAATAAACAGTTCTTTATCTGTGGAGTGAATGTTGCAGAGTACTGCAGAAATCCTCCTCTGCTTCTTTCTCTTCCCTTAAGCATATCACTATTCAAGAAAATCTATCCTTTTCTAATAAAATAAGAGACTATTTAAGTTGAAAGGGCCTTTAAAAGTAACCATCACCCACATACTGAAGTTGTTTTCTCTTCCTGGACAGGATTCTTGGTTTCTTTACTCCCTCAGTGTCTTTGACACCAAAGGTTTTCCCCTCAACATGCATTGGTTCTCAAATATCTTCAGATATGTTTATTTCACTGCTCTCTCTCTAGCATCAATGCTAGATATTTTGAATGCTCTCAAGTCTTCATTGATAAAAAATTGATTTTCATCTTGTTACCTCTTCTTATCTAGAATTCGTTTGATTTTTCATTGGTTGTCAAATGATAGAATGATGGGAACGACAGGTATTTGAGATACTGCCTTCATATCTGGCTTTATGTTTTTCTGGTCTTTAGAGTACTATCCCTACCTAACTCCAGATTATACACTTGCTTATTTGTTCTTTGTCACCCCTACCAGGACATAAGCTCCACAAACTTTTGTTCACAACTGAACCTAGAGCAATAGCTAGTACATAGTGTGCACTCAAATGCTTGTCTCATGAATGAGTCATGTATTGGTTATGTGTAGGCTGCCCCTGTTTCTTAACCATCATAATTCCCCCTCCTACATCCTGACTTCTTCTGTACACCAGTCTATTGAAACAAATGCGCATTGTCCTTTGCTAATCTTCTGGATAGGCTCTTCCTTCTCCAAGAAAAGGGGGCTTGTTTTGAAAAGGCAGAGAGCAGGGCTGCTGGAATCAGTTCAAATCTCCACTCCATCAGTTGGACACTATCTACCAGCCTGGGGTTTCTCAGGTGTTAAAGTAGTACCCACGTCATAGGGTTATTCTGGGAATTAAAGAGATAATGAATGTACAGCACTTAAAGTGTCACCTCACAGTTGGATCTGAGATGTCTAAGATCTTTCTGTATACTAGGGTAAGAAGCTTTTATTATAGAGCAGTGTTTCTCAGGCTAGAGTTTGAGGACATTTTCTTGGGAGTTTGTAAGTTATTTTGTAAAACCAGAATGAAATATCTTTAATGTTCCTTTCAACAATAATTCTAAAGAAAGTTATTGATTCTATGGCATCTGGATGACCTTATGAATGAGTTGACTGTAAGAGTGTAGTGCCTGTTTGAGTGCTTCTTTAATTGTTGGCTAATGGGGAAAGAACAGATACGGGCTTATTTCAGAAATGATGTCTTTGGGTCTGGCGATGGTGGAAATTGTATGAGCAGTGGTTTCATGGCAGTTGGGTTAAAGTCATGGGTAGCTGAAGGGGTCTCAGAGCTCCTGGCGGTGTAGGCATGTGGAATTTTAAGGAATCTGCACTGTATATAGTGCTGTATTTACAGTGTGAGCTGCAGTGCAGTGTGTGTAAAATCTCATCATCTGTCGTGTTAAATTAAGGTTGTTTTTAAAATTTTATTGGTTTTCTATCATGTTTTTTAGTTGTTTTTGCTTTAATAGACATTTAAGACCTAAAGCTTAAGGAAGATAACTCTAATTTTATGTTTGGACATAAATAACATTATCATTAAAATAATTTAAGTCAAGACTACAGGGGGAGGAGGTCCAAGAAGGTAATTTTCCCTTATAGTGGCGATCCATATATTTTTCAAGTTAGGGAAACAGTTCTCATTTCTCAGCTCTCCTGTTATTGTTACATAGTTTAGCACTTGATTGATTATGTGTTTATTCCAACCCTCCCTTCCTCTCTTTCCATCCCCCTTCCCCTGTGCACACACTTTATAGGTGAGAAAACTGAGATCTAGAGCAGTTACAATTTTCCCAGGGTTAATCTCTCTGGTTTAAGAAACGTATAGTGAATATCTGCTATTTCTTAATAAGAGCCACCGCATGCCGAGATTTTACTAGGCTCCAGATATTATCTTAAGTGCTCTGTTTAAATTATTTCTCTTAATGTGAATAACAGTCCAATTTAGACGTTATAATTTCCATTTTGCAAATGCAGAAACTGAGGCTTATGTTTGTTTAAGAACCTCCATTAAAGTTGGCTCTAGGGAAGGCATTTGCATGCAGCTCCACCTGTGCACTTATCACTACCCTGTACTGCCCACACTGGCTACTCCCCAGGAAGCCCGAAGTCAGCCTGGAATGTCATGAGTATTTGGAGGGAGGCTTTGCAGACTGCCTTAAAAGCTTTAAGGAAGAAGTCTCGAGAAGACTTGAGAGGCGGTGGCATTCAAACTAGACTGGAAGAAAGGAAGAAGCATTCTCCTGTTACTGAAACCAGTCATTTCCAGATGATGACAGTGTGGGGCACAGGAGTGGGGGGCAGTGGCTGGGGAGAGCCTGGGACAGATCAAAAAGGAGGCTTGTCAGTTTTGCTAAGGAGATAAACTCCATCCTGTAGGCAGAAGAGACCCAGTGAAAGCAAGGAAGCAGAGCTGCAGTACAGCAAGATCTTTGTTTTAGAAAGATTGTTCTGGGCCAGAATAGAGTCAGGGAGACCTGGCAGGTGCCCCTTGTAGCAGTTTAGGCCAGAGGAAACAATGCAGTATATGTGCCGATGAAGAGAGGAGATGGCTTTGTCAGAGATTCTAATAGTGGCAGTTTCTCACACTCTGGTCAAGGGCTCTTTCTGCTCTGCCACCTTCTATGTCATGCTGAACCATCCCAGTCACTTACATAGTACTTGTACACAACAGAATACAAAGCACTTACTTCCGTTTTGCGGACACATTTTCTTTGATTGTGAGGCCTCACTGTGTTGAGCTTATCAGTTGCTCACTAAAATATGACAACTTTGTATATAGGCATTTGCTTGGAGGACAGCCAGGTGCATTGTGGGTAGACAAGAGCTTGTTTATTTTTGGTTTTGTTCAGATGAATATGGTTGTGAAGTTTATAAAAATGCATCCACACTGACACTGGTTGCCTAGTGGATTCTTTGAATGTGTACTATGTGTGCATGGTGCTACAGACTTCAGTTTTATCATCCTCTGCTGATGCTTTAGAAGAGAAATAGTTGGAGAATTTTTGTTTTTCCTAGAGTAATTTGGAAGTAAACTTGTTGCTGGCATGTCTTTTTAAAAATAGTCAAGACTTTGAGAAAAAATAAAACCATTCACTTAAACTTTTCTAGAGTTTACAAAGATTGAGTCATGTCTTCGGTATGATAAAATCCCCAGCCCACAGTCTCTCTGCCCAGGCACTTCCAGTGGGAAGAGCACCTTGGCTTCTCTCACACCCTGTCAGTGCTTTGTCTTCTCTGTCTAAATGTACAGCTTTCTGTGTACTGTGAAAAGTAGGTACTTGGGACCTCCGTAGAAAGGACCTTTTACTAAAGACGTGAAATTTTAGGGGCAATGCGTAGCTGATATTTACACAAGATGATCAGAAATAGCAGTGTGAACATTTCCTAGCAACGATAACAAAAATCCAAACCATAATCCTGCTGTGCCACAGTGCAGTGGAACTGGGCTCCTTTGGGCGAGGATGCAGTGAGCGCTGCAGGCTTCTGACTCTGCATACAAGAGCCTTGGAAGGTTAGCCTATTTCAGAACTGTACCCAGAACGTGGGGCTGGACATGCTTGTCCTCTACCTTATAAGATAGTTATGAGGAGTGATGAAATCATGAGCTAGACCTTGGTAAATGCATAGAAGAAACTTCTGGACGTCCATTAACTTTCTCTGGGTATTATCTGGTGGCTGAGGAATGGTAATTTACTATTGCATGTGGTATTTTAGAAGATCTAATGGTGTATGTGTGTATGTGTGTGTGTGTGTGTGTGTGTGTGGTGTAAAATACCTCAGACTCCTTAGATGTAAGCTGGAATATTTTACTTAAAAAAATTTTTTTTTCTTATCCTTACTCTAAAGAGTTTCCTTATCTAGGTTGTAACTTCTTAATTCCAGAGAATTTTTACTCAGAAGAAATTTGCTATTTTTGTTTCCAGTAACCCCAAGGAATGGATTTGTCCTGTGTCGGGTGAAAGGAAGTGTTATCCCCAGTTACAGCACGTTCCAGACAGATTCCTGGATTGTGTGGCCACACGGAGACAACTGTGTCCACCCTGACCACCATAGTCACCTTTCTTTCCACAAAGGGAATCAGGAGGGGCTGTCAGCTGGCTTGTGGTGGGAACTAGGAGCTTGAGTCATAGGAGCATTAAGGCCAGAAAGTAGCTTTAAAACCTCTCAGGATGTGGTGTGAGGCTATGGCTGCGTAACCTGATTGGGAAAACCAGCACTATTCTTCTGAGGTTGCTGAGTAAATCTCTCTAAAGCTAATGCTCTTGGTTGAGTGGGCCAGACCTTGGGCCATGGTGTTGCCTTGTTTTTAATCTGATTACAGGAGTAATATGTGTTGGATGCTTAAAAGAATTCTGAGAATTTTAAAAAGTGACATTTTCCTTGCATTCCCTCTAAGGGGTACCAACCTTTAACCATTTTATAATATTTTCTTATAGATTTTTTTTCTCTTCGTGCACCACCTTATATTTATTATTATTAAAATGAAAAGAGGATTCCTACTATATAAATTGTTTTGCCACATGCTCTTTTAACTTAACACTATATCTTGGAATCTTCCTTATCAGTACTATGGATCTTTTTTTTTTTTTTTTTGAGGTACTGGGGCCAGAGAACGAACCCAGGACCTCCCATGTAGAAAGCAGGCACTCGACTGCTTGAGCCATATCAGCTCCCCTGAATCTATTTTAATATTGATACTGGTGCCATAGTATTCCATTGCATTGAATATACCTGATTGCTTTATTTAACCAGTTTCCTGTTGCTGGACATTTAAATTGTTTCTCATTCTTTGCAATGATGAACTATGCTGGATTGAACATTCTTGTACATATTACTTTGTACACCTGTGCAAATATTTCTTTTAGATAAATTTTAAGAAGCATAATGGCTAGGTGCAGGTGTATAAATGTTATAAATTTTAATAGATTTTGCTACATTGTCAAAGATTTTTTAAAAAATTGGATTTGGATGGAGCCTTACAGATTGCTGAAAGTCACTCATTTTACAGCTAAGGAAACAAGTCTAGAGAGGTAACATGACATGTCAAAAGAAGGTGAAGATATGGGCTGCGCATCCCTGACTCATAGGCTTCCAGACTGGCTCTGTCATTGGCATTCCCTTTATCTTAGACTCTAATTCTTTTCTGTCACCCTGGAAAAGCCCCAGGTAGGCTTTGGCTAATTAATCAGATACTGGTCTTCATGCTAGGTTAACATCAATTCTTGCTTTCAGGTGCCCTACAATCTCTAGTCTGGGAGAGAAGTTTATTGTTATGGAATTTGTAATGTAGCTAAGTGCCAAATTAGTCTGCAAACCAAGAGTTGCTGTGGGCCCTTGGAGGAGGCTTACTGGAATTGAGGCGATAAGAAAGACAGGATTCTGGTTTTCACTGAAGGTAGGTTCAGCCAGGCTGGGAAGGGTAGGGAAGGCGTTGCAGACAGAGAGCTTTTGTCAGTGATGCAATGATGTGTTATGAAGCATTGGCTTTCACTCTGGGTTCACTTGGGTTTCTTTCTGGAGCAGGAGAGCAGGACAATGTGCAGGATTTGGGGAGCGTGAAGCGTGGGTGTCAACTTGGTGTGATGACTGGATGCAACAGCCCCTCCTTCTGTCCCTTCTATCAAAGTCTCAGTTCTTGCTTGAAGAAAGAGTATGCATAGTGGTTAGGAGATTGACCCCTCAGTCATGATACCTTAGCCAAATAACTTAGCCTCTCTGTGCCTCAGTTTGCTCATTTGTAAAATGAAGAAAGGGTTAAATGAGTTAATATGTATGAAATGCTGAGAACAGTGTCTAGCATATAGAAAGCCCTCTCCCACACCCCCCATTTGATCATTGTTGTTATATTGACTCTTCTTTGCCCATTCCTCCTCATCCCATAGGACATAGCCCAGGAGAGGACGTTCCTCCTGGAAGCCTTCCCTCCCTCCTCTCTGGTTTCTGGGGACACCTCTGCCATTACTCTCCCCTCTTTGTAGTTATATTTGTCCCCTGTCAGAGTGGGATCCTTAAAGCTACATACTTTTACTTTTTAGTGTTCTTGCTGCCTAACAGGGTGGCTGGCACAGAGGAGGCATTTAATCCATATTTGAACAGCATTCTAGGGGAAGTTGTCAGCCCTGTGTGGAGAGTGGATTTAGAAACGGATTTGGGCCAGACCTATAATTGAGAGCTTGACATTTATGCCAAGAAGAGCTGGGCTCTCTTTAGTGCTTGCATATATGCATGGCATCTTGATGGATTGAAAATAGCACTGGCCTGGGAGTCAGTCCTGGGATCTTTTCCTTGCTCTGTCCAGCACCAGCGTTGTGACCTTGGGCAAATCACATAATCTCTCTCTCTCTCTTTTTTTTTTTTTTTGGCTTAATATATGCAGTTTTATTTTCTGTACAGGCAAAATCCACAGAGGATTTGGGGATCATTTAGGACATTTGTCACATAACCTCTTGAACCTCAGTTTCCTTACGTGAATGATGAAGGGTTGGTGTTAGTGGCGTCCAAAGTCCCTGTGAGTTCTGACCTGCTCTGATGCTGATTTGTTGATGATGCCACAGTGCTAACCTTAGGAGAGTGGTGTCACCGCTGTGCACGTGTTCAGTGAGAGGCTATGGAGGTTTAGTCCAGCTGCGAGTCTAGCCTTAATCATTATAATTAAGGATTTGAGAATAAGGAGAAGCTGTCTCAAATAGTTCTCCTCTTGTGGTCAGTTGTTGATTCCAAGAACCAGTTAAGGGAATAAGATAAGCAATTTTTCTTTGGTTAAAATGCATGTGTGCACACATACACACACACATCTTGAATGCTGTTTGTTGTTGTTGTACACTGTGTCAGTTATATTTTCCCAGCATTTAGAAGTGAGATGAAGTGGACACTTACCTGAGACTTCTTGTCTTATTTAATAGATGAACACAAGGAATTCAGAGGTGATTGTTTGAAATTTCACTTTGGGCTGATTTGAGTACCCAAGAGACTGTTTCAGGAAACTTAGTTTGGGAACTGAAGATTAAGAATATCTATGGGTCAGTATCAGACTGAAGTGGCTTTTTGAGGAGTATGCCAGCATCATAGGCTATAGCTGTCTATTCTTTTGGGGAATATCTGGCCTTTGACTGGATGCTAGTATCAGGCTTCTGAGGCAGCATGATCCAAGAAGGGAGAATGGGGATGGGTCTCTGCTGGATTCTATCAGGCCTCCCTCCTTACCCCATTCATTCCACATATTTATTGAGGGCTGGCTGTGTTTCAGGCATTGATCTGTCTAGCTAGGCAGATAGAATCTCTGCCCTTATGGAGCTTCCATTCAAGGCAAGGGAGTCAGCTGGTAAATTGGTAAGCAAGTAAGAATTTCAGACAGTGATGAAAACTATAAAGAAAACAAAGCAGGGAAACATGGTAGATAGTGATATGAGCAAAAGTTTCTATATAAGCCTGGGAAGGCCTCTCTGAGGAGGTGACTTTTGCACTGATGGGAGGAGGCAGCCACGTGAATATGGCAGAGGTACCTGCAAAGGCTCGAGGATGAACTTGTGGCCGGAGTGGTGCACTGGGTATGGCTGAGAGGGGAGTAGGAGATAAAGTTGAGGAGGTTGGCGGGGCCCATGTAGGAGCTGGGAGATCCTGGTAAGGAGTCTGTTTTTTTTCCCTCAATTGCAATGGGAAGCTACTGGTCAATCATAAATACTGAAGGTATGTGATTTATGTTTTGGAAAGTTCAATAAATGTGCTGGGTAGAGATTAGATTGTAGGGAGGAGGAGAGGACACAGGGAGACTAGGAGAAGAGGCTGTTTGTTGAAAGGTACCAGAAAGTAGATGATGGTAGCTTGGACTGGGGTAGTGGCAGTGAGGTAGCGAGATATATCTTGGGGGTAAAGGTGACAAGACCTGCTGACGTACTGTGTACAGGTTTTTAATTTTATCCACGGGGGACATGGTGGAACCATTTACTAAGTTGGGGAGGCCTGGAGAAGGGAGTATCGCAGTATAGGAACTGGTAAGCAGTTGAGTTGGGGCAAGGCGTAAGTTTTTATGAGATGGATTTAGGGGAGGAAGCCTGGGTGTTGAGAATTCTAATAAAAACAGCTAATATTTATTGAGCAGAGTGCCTTGAACTGTTCTAAACACTTTTCATGATTAACCCATTTAATCACAATAACCAGAGCCTCACTTTTTACATAAATAGCCTTATTTTACAGATGAGGGCACTGATAGAATAACTTGACAAGGTCACACAGCTCATAAGTGGCAGAGCTGGCATTTTACAGTCTGGCTCATGAGTCGATGCTCCTAACCCCTGAGCATTCCTGCCTCAAGGTCAAACATGGGGAAATGCCACCTGATGAGTCATGAGTTGTGTCTGTGGTGTGGAGTAGAGCAGAGAGACACCTGTGAGCCCTGGGTTATTTTCGCATCATTAGTAAAAAGACCTCTGAGCTGAAATATAATTTTAAGAATCAGGTCACCAAATATTAATGTGCTCATTCAAGCATAATCTTTCAAAAAAAAGATTAGTGGTGCCCATTCTTTACTGGATTTCTTACTTTCAGGAAGTAACTTATACCTGTATTTCTACACCTTCTTAAAGCAAAAACATATCCGCTTGGGAAAATCAGGTAATCTTACTGAACATAGCGAGCAGTGGTTTTTATTGTAGCAGGTATATACCTTTTATCATTCTGCTCCTGGTTGTTCAGGTATGATATTATTGGTCTCTGTTCTCAAAGCATGATATCAGTGATTAGCTTATGAAGCTATTATCAATCCTCACTGTAAAGGTCAGTATTATAAAGAGGTTCTAATGTATTTGCTCAAACTATGCATATTCCAAATAATGCTATAAATGGATGCTAATAATATGAATTTAATAGAGCACTTGCATTTTAAAATAGGTCCACCTTACCTAATAGACGTCAGAGGTTATTCACATAAGTTGGTTTTCAATAACTTCATTCTAAAATAAGTGGAGGAAGGGGAAAGTATTATGTATGCCCCACCTCTGGGGAACTGTAGTGATACTCTGAAGTTATGTAGCATCCAGGAGCAAAACGAATCAGACTCTTGTTCTTCAAACTTACCTTACATCCCCTCTTCCGTTAGTAACTTATTTAAAAAAAGAAAATCTGTGCAAAAATGTTTTTGTAAGGTAAATAAGTTGAGGATTACTGCTTGTGATGTCTAGTTTATATTTATACAGGCTTTAAAAAAAAAAATATATATATATATATATATATTCTAAGATGTTTTATTTCCGCTTTCAGGTTTAGGTCCAAAGTAATTTGGTTCAAAAGAAGTATCAGGTAACTTCTGTAGTTTCTGTTCACTTGTAGTTTCCCCTCATAAGAGAATTCAACCCTGGAGAAACAGAGGCACATATTTGGAATGCTTTTGACTGCAAATAACAAAAACCTCCACATGACTTGAATGAAAGACATGTTTCACATATCAGGAAACCTGAAGGTAGAGGGTTTTAGAGTTTGTTCAGCAGATTGGCAGTGCACTGGTGGGACTTGACTTCTCTCTGGCTGCAGCTCCTCACATTGTGGCATCCTAAGCAGAAAGGAGAGACATGGAGTCACTGGGCCAGTTGTGGTAACATGAGGGGCTGAGAATGCTGAGAATGCCTGGGTCTGGCTTTGTTGTGGTGGTGGCTTATAAAGACCTTGTTTTTATTTTTTTTGGTGCTTGTATAGTGGGAGACAGGTGGGCAAGAGTGGACATAAGGGGATTGGGAGTGGATGTAGGGAGAAGGGATAAGAGTATTAGAATGGGTGTGGGGTGGAGGAATAAGGGGGTTGCAGTGGATGTGGAGTGGAAGGATGGCATAGTTGGGAGTTGGGAGTGGATGTGGGATGGGCAACTTGCAGTGTCTGCTTGGGAGAAGGGAAGGAAGACAGACAAGTGAGGGTCTGCTTGGTTTTTGCAGACACCTTCCTTTACCAACAGTGAGTAGTAGATAGTTGTTATATCTCTTAGTTTAACCCTGTGTCTTCTGCCAAAACACAGGGACCATCTGCTCAGGAAAAAAAATCTCTGGCAGGAATGATTTCTGTTTCAAAGTATTCTTTTTTTTTTTTTTTTTAACTTGTACATTGCCGGTGATTTAAAGCTCTATGTACCCCAGAAAAACATGTTCTTAAATGTAATCCATTCCTGTGGGTGTGAACCCATTGTAAGCAGAACCTTTTGATGATGAGGTTACTTCAGTTAAGGAGTGTGTGGCCCAACCCAATCAGGATGGGTCTTAATCCTGTTACTGGAATCCTTTATAAGACATGAGAGAAAAAGCCACAGAGGAAGCAGGCACAACTGAAATTAATGGAACACGGAAGAAAAGGGAGAGACCAGGAAACTCCTTGTGCCTTGCCATGTGACAAACTAAGGAGTGGCCAGCCCAAAAATGCCACAGTCTTTGAGGAGAAAGCATCCCCTTGATGACACCTTGATTTCGACTTTCTTTTAGCCTCAAAACCATAAACTAATACAGTCGCATTGTTTAAGCCAACCCATTGTACAGTATTTGCTTGAGCAGCCTACGAATCTAAAACATAGATGGAGAACATTTTTCCTAGAATTTATTCTCACTGTGTGTGTGAGAAATGTTGTGAGAAAAGATAAAGGTTAAGTACATAGGGTATCATAAAAAATAAAGCGCCAAATTCACTTATTTTCTAACTTGTTAAAGTTTACGTGACTCGGTCCCATTTTTCTAGACCTTTGTGCCTTCGTTGGTGCTGCCCATTCTTCTCCGAATACTCTTCTCCAATCCAGATGCTGCCTCCTCTGTGAAGTCCCGTCACTAGCTGCCCACATCTCCACGTTCCCCCAGCACCTCGCAGCTCACTTCTCTTACGATGTCTTTCAGACTTAAATGTGCATCTGTTTGCTTCATATCAGTTCGTCGTCAGGAATTTACTTTATGTGTCTGCCCTAGACGTAGGGGAATTCAGTGCCTTATGTACAGAAGTGCTTCAAAAATATTGTTGCATTGCAAATTTATTTTTTATATTTTAATTTTTTGTGGAGTAGTATGGATATGTAAGTCCTCAGACATTTCCACATCTCATTTTATCTAACCACACCCTTTTAGTGCCTCAGTGCAGTTAGTAATTCTAAGGTGCCAGTGATGCCAGCAGTATAGCTTTAGTTTCTGTCTGGCACGTCTCATGGAGGAAGTTCTGTGCAGGCCACAGAATGTAGCACTGGTCCCAGCTGGGCGGGTTATATTTGTTTGCTGTCCACCTGAGAGGGAGGTGGTGGTGTGGGCTGAGTCAGCATGTCCTGTTGGCAGAGGGTCAACAGTAGCACAGAAAGATAACACATCATTAGTCATGTTGACAGAAGGATGTTTCCTCTCCCTCTTGCCTGTTAGTAGAGGTGTTAATGAGGAGTAAAATGGCCAAAAGTCAGGAAGTGTTTCTGAAGCCAAGGGGCTGCCCATACATAGGCCCTTGCTTTAGGAAGAGCTGAATAAAAAAAAGTTACAATTTTTAAAATACCAATAATGGCTCTTTATTGACTGCCTACAGTAATTCAGATGTATGGATAGCTAGACACTTAAACAGATTTTTTAAGTCATATTTTATAGATGAGAAAACTGAGGCAGAGCACTTGCCGAAGGCCCCTCAGGTGGTAAATGACTGTGCTGGGTTTTCATACTCTCGGTGTGTCAGATTCCAAAGGCTGATACTTTGTTCATGTGATACCATAATTCAGCAGACTTACTCAGCACTGGCTAGCCTTGACACCTTCTTGCAGCTGACCGGCCTTGATGGCCTACGCTGTGCCATGCCTTTAGGCACTGGGGGTGCACAGTCCCTGCCTGTAGGTGTCAGAGTTTAGGGGCAGAATACAACCCATGAGCAGGTCGTCATGACTGTGGTCATGGCAGCAAGGGCTTCCTGGAGGCAGTGGGAAGCCTGTGCAAAGGCAGGGGAGGGGCACTGCACAGCAAAATGTTACTGGAGTCAGGGTCTTTAAGGAGGGAATGTCAAAGACAAGGCAGGTGCGGCCCTGAATGCCATACGAAGGAGTTTGGACTTTATTTTGTTGGTAGAGTGTCACAAATGGAGTTTAAGCTGAGGATTGTCTTGTCATTTGAACTTAGAGAGCTCAGCCTGGTAGCACTTTGTGTATGGATTTGAAGGGAATGAGACTGGAGATAAGGAAAATATTTAGGAGGCAATAGGGGCAAGCTTTGGTGATTCACTGGATTTGGAGGGGAGAGTCCAGGGCATAAGAAACGGGCCAAGGATAACAGGTTTTCAGTTTGAGTGAGTGGGTACCACTTCAGGAATTTAAGGAAAAAGGGAAAGGATGGGTGTAGATAAATAAAAGATCAAGGCTCATGGCTTTAGTTTACTCAATTAGGGACAAGACAGGGCAGTCTGCTAGGTGAGAGATAACTGAGTTGTGATTACAGAGTATGAAATCTTTTCTTTAAATTAGCAGATGAAAATGCACTTAACACATCAATGAATGCTTTGCCCTTCAAAGTATTTGATCACTTTGTGGAGTTTTACTCAAATTTCAAAAGACCATGGATACTCTGGGAATTTTCCTCAGGCCACCTGCAAATATCTTTGACCATCACCAGTGTTTGCAAATCCTTGGCCCTTTGAAGGTAGATTTGATGTTTGGGCACTAGGTTCATAGAACCAAGTCTAAACAATAAGATTGTGGGTCAAATTGTAAAATGTCATAGTTCTATGGAAAAAGAAAGGTGATTGTTTGTCTTAGTTTGCCATAGGGCTACTGACGCAAAGTGCCAGAAATGGGTTGACTTTTTAAAAATTTTTATTTTTATTTTTTTATTTTTACATTTCTCAATTAAATGTAATGAATACATATAAAAAATTTTCTTTTTGAATCAAACAATATATTACACAATATATTTGGTTCATAGTAACGCATTCATACAGTATTTGTCCTTTTGTGTCTGGCTTGCTTCACTCAACAGGGTTGACTTGTAATAATGGAATTTTATTTGGGGTAAACGTTTATAGTTCCGAGGTCGGGAAATGTCCACATCAAGGCATCAGCAGAGATACTTTCTCCTCAGAGTGATTCTGGGGTCCTGTCATTTGTTCAAGCAAGATGGTGGCCTATCTCTGCCGAGATCCCTGCCTTCCCCTCCAGAATCTACCGTTTCCTGGAGCTCAGCGGTGGGCAACCAGGCATAGGGCTTGTCTCTTTCTTGGCCTTCTCTCTCAATTTCGCCTGCATGGCTTTCTTCCCAGTTCAGCTTTGGACTGTCAGGCATGTCTCCTTAGTCTTGAGGTGCTCTGTGGACCCAGCCCCTCAGGGGCCTCTTTCCATGCCATTGTACTCTGCTGATTCCAAACTTTGGGACCTTCCTCAGCCTCTTGGCCTCTCAGTTTTCCTGCTGTCATCTCTCTCACATGGCAGGATCAATATGGCGGCTTCCTTTCTCCATGTCTCTCTCTCTCTGTGTTTCTGTCTATATAAAGCTGTAGTAAGAGGGCAGAGACACAGCCTGAGTCATGTCTCACTGATGTAATCTATTTGAAAGGGCCCACACCCACAGGAATGAATTAGTTCAAGAACATAATCTTTTTCTTTTTGGAATTCATAAAAGAATTTCAAACTGTCACACTATGAAGTACTGATACACTGTCTATTGAACTGCTCTTCAATGAATACTCAAAGTAGCTCCAAACAAGGAAGTACACAAACATTTGAACAATGGTGGCCTGGTTGAAGTATGTACCACTTATTTCCTGCATTTTCAGTGTGACTTTACAGACTTTGCTTCCAGAAACACCATATTTATTAAGTGGATAACAGTTAAATTTTCCCATATCTGAAGACATTTTAGTTTAGACTATGTAGCTGGTTAGAGATAAATATACAATTTCTGTTAGACTTTGAAATTTTAAAATAGACTTTAGGCCCCTTGGGTTCTGGAAACCTTAAGTCTGTAGCATTCTAGTGATAGTTTGGTGGTAATCCATAGCTCAGTCTCTCCCTCAGTCAAATGGCCACCTGTCTCCTATCCCTGTGTCCAAATTTCCTCTGCTTATAAGAACTCTGGTCATATTGGATGAAGGCCCACCTTGATTTAGTTTGACCTCACCTTAATAGGATCTTCTAAAATCCTATTTACAAATGAGTTCACACTAACGGTATTGGGATTAGGAGTTGACCATGCCTTTGTTGGGGACATGATTCAATCTATAACCTCTCAGGTTGGAAAGAAAGGATTTCCATCCCAGTTCTGAATTTTTGGCCCTCTGTCAGAGGGATTATACAGTTACCCCTGAGCATAAAGTTCACATTTAACACTTTTTTGTGTTTTCCACAGCATCTAATACCATATGAGGGACATGGATACTGGGTGTCCTTTTGTTCAATTTAACACTGGTGTTTATGGCATGGAATATAGATCCAAGCCATAAGAGCCTACCATGGTCTGCTTAATGAACACTACTTGAGATATGCCTTTCTCCTCTTTTCTTCTCTACCATAGAACCCCTTTCTCCCACAATTTGCATGCACACACACAGCTGCCCATGTCCTGAGTTGCTGGTACCTAAGGCCTAGCCATGTCCACTTCTCTCCTCCTTTTAGGTCATTGAAACATGAAAATAACTGTTTATAAATCTGGCCTCCCAAAGCCCAGAGACTCTCCAGATTATAAGATTTGGCTCTGCTTATTGTGCCTATAAGGAAATTAAGGAGTCAGCTTTCTTTGGGCAGCCTTAAGTTCTCCTTGCCTTTATATTCATCATGAAGGTAGCTTCACTGAACACAGATGGACATCCTTGTGAAACTTGTTGTTTTGGCTAATATGACCTTTATCTTACTGGAAGACAGGCAGGTCATTTTTTAAAAAATGTTTTATTTTTATTTGCTTTTAATGTAAGCACTGAAAAAATAATACTTTGGTTCAGTCCCAAGGTGCTGTCAAAACAAAATGCTTCTTGTATCCAGGATATGAGCATGTTTAACCAGTACCCAAGCATGTTACTGCCTTTAGTTTTCATCTCTCTCTTGTAACTTTTGAAGTTGAATAACTCTGCATTCTTTTCTTGCTAATCATTTAAATTTTTAATTGAAAGTTTTGCTTTTATAACGTGAGCTTTTTTGGTAAATGCGTAAAGGTGTGTTTAATGTAATTTCAGTTTCAGAAGCAATTTCAAGAGGCTTTAATCTTTCATGCTTTTGACGCTAGCCTAAGTATTAGATATTTTTAGCATATAAATTTTAGTGAGCATGCTACCAAAGGGAACATTTCTTTTTTGTTTAGTATGCTTCCTCATTCTTGACTTGGTAATTTATTCAGGATAATTTAGTCTTGGACCTCAAAATAGATGTTGAGTCTACATTCTCCATTTATTGTATTTCTGAGTTCATTTTCTAACAGAATTCATGAATGTTTTTTTTAGGATTAGAATCCAACCCCTTAATATCTCTCCCAACAAGTTTTTGAATCTTGTGCAAAAGACACATGGGGAAAGAGGTATCAATGAGATGGAAATGCTAAGTGGCCGGTGACTATAGAGCATAGTAAAAGTCCTTTTATGTTCATTTTCAGTTGTCAAAGTCAAAATAGAGTTAAATCTGTAGCTATCACTATGGCTTTATATTCATTTACATTTAAGGATATGGTAAATTTCTTATTCAAGATTGAATATATTTTCTAGGACACCTTGTAAGCTAAATGTTTCCTTTGAAAGTAGTATCATGAGGGCAAGAGGGGAAGGTTAAAGGACATGGACACTATTACCCTTTTGGAATATGGTGTCCCATGTGTTTAAGAATGTTTTTGTGCATGTTTCCCTTGGATGGGCTTAGCCTGCTCCAGCACCTCTTCTTTCCTATTCTTATTACTCCACTGTTTCTTCTTGGGTATGTTTTCATATATGCAGAACAATCTGAAACAGTCCAAACTTCCTCTAAAAATCCAGTTCTCTTCCTCTTTATATGCAATTCAGCAAATTATCTTCATATTAATAGATTGACAAATAAGATAATCAAAAATTAGTAAGTACCTCAACTTTTAAGCTGAAAATAATTAATTTGGGTTAATACATATTTTTAAAATTTTTATTCTAGTAACATATATACAACCTAACCTAACAGTTCATCTTTTAACCATATTTAAATATTTAATTCAGTGGTGTTACTACATTCACAATGTTGTGCTGCCATCAACACTATCCATTAGCAAAACTTGTACATTATCCTTAATAGAAACTCTATCAATTAAGCTTTGACCCACCATTCCCTACTCCCACCCCAGCCCATGATAACCTGTATTCTAGTTTCTGACACTATGAATCTGCTTATTCTAATTATTTCATATATGTGAGATAATACAGTATTTGTCCTTTTGTGTCTGGCTTATTTCACTCAACATGATGTCTTCAAGGTTCATCAATGTTGTCACATGTATGAGGACTTCATTTTATGGCTAAATAATATTCCATTGTATGTATATACTGCATTTTATTTATTCATTCATCGGTTGATGGACACTTGGGTTGCTTCCATATTTAGGCTGTTGTGAATAATACTGCTATGAACGTAGGTGTGCAAATATCTGTTTGAGTGCCTGCTTTCAATTCTTTTGGGTATATGCCTAGTAGTGGGATTCCAAATCATATGGTAATTCTATCCTTAGTTTTCTGAGGAATCGCCAAACTATCTTCCACAGAGGTTGCACCATTTTACATTGCTACCAGCAATGAATGAGTGCTCCTATTTCTCCACATCCTCTCCAACACTTATTTTCCATTTTTTAGATACCAATAAATTCTAATGGGTGTGAAATGGTATCTCATTGTGGTTTTGATTTGCATTATCCTGATGGCTAATGATGTTGAGCATCTTTTCATATGCTTTCTGGGCATTTGTGTATCTTCTTTAGAGAGATGTCTATTCAGGTCTTTTGCCCATTTTTTAATTGGGTTGTTTGTTATTTTGTTAAGTTGAAAGATTTCTTTATATAGATATTAAACTTCTAATTGATATGTGGTTTCCAAATATATTCTGCCATTGTGTTGGTGGTTGTTTTACTTTCATTATAAAACTTTTGAGGCACAAAAGTTTTAGTTTTGATGAGGTCCCATTTGTTTATTTTTGCTTTTGTTGCTTGTGCTTTGGGTGTAAAGTCTTAAGAAACCATTGCCTAACACTGGGTCCTGAAGATACCTCCCTATGTTTTCTTCTACAAGTTTGATAGCTCTGGCTCTTCTATTTAGGTCTTTGATCTATTTTGAGTTGATTTTTGTATAAGATATGAGGTAGGGTTCCTCCTTCCCTTTTTTGCAAATGGATATCTAATATTCTCAGCACCATTTGTTTTTATTTATTTTTTATATACTAAAAAAATTTTTTTTAAAGATATTTAGATTACATAAATGTTATGTAAAAAATACAGAGGATTCCCATATGCCCCACTCCCTGCCCCTCCCACACTTTCCCACATTAACAACATCCTTCATTAGTGTGGTACCTTTGTTACAATTGATGAACACATTTTGAAGCATTGCCACTAAGCGTGGATTATAGTTTACATTGTAGTTTACATTCTCTTCCACACAATTTTGTAAATTATGACAGGATATACAATGGCTTGTATCTGTCTTCACAATGTCATTCAGGGTGATTCCCAAGTCTTGAAAATGACCCCATATTGCACCTATTTTTCCCTCTCCTTTCGCCCAGAACCAGTGGCCACTGCTACCTCATTAATGACAAAAGTTCTTCCATTGCTAGAATCACAATAAGTCTATAGTAGAATAGCAGTAAGTCTATTCTAGTCCATCATTCATTCCCCAATCCTGAGGATTCTGCGATGGTGATGCCCACTCCACCTCTAATTGAGAGAGGGGGGCTTAGATCCCATGGGGCAGATGGATGAGACTCTCTTGCTTGCAGTTGCAGACTCTCTCTGTTCCTTGGGATGGTCATTGTCTATCATAATTTCCTTGTTAGTTGTCCTGGGTGAGTCCAATGAACTGGAGAGTAAGTGTTGTAACTCTGTTGAGATTCAGGGCCCAAGTGGCACATGGACAGCCCAAATATTTAAGTTTCTTGGACATATAGCTTTCAATCCTAGTACTAACTATAGGTTAAAATAGAAGGGGCAGAAGAACCATGTATGGGGAAACCATGACTGAGTTCAACTCTGTCACATTGGGGAGCATTCCAAAGTAGGGCCCATTGGCAGGGTGCCAAACTACTGAGCTGACAGCCCTGCCTATAGTGTCTAGATGTCTCCAGAGCCTTCAGGAGCCCCGCTATTTGAGGCAATATTTACTTTGGCAGTCAATGAGATCATGCTGTGAGGTGCATAAGCATAACCTCTGGGATTACCTCCCAACTCACTTTGAAGTCTCTTAGTCATATAAACTCATTTGTCTTTACCCTTTCCCTCTTTTTGGTCAAGGTCTTTTTCCAGTTGCATTGCTAGTTGGCACTTGGTAGTAATCCCTTGGTACCAGGGAGGCTCATCCCTGAGAGTCATGTCCCACCTTGAGGGGAAGGTAATGCATTTATATGCTGAGTTTGGCTTAGAGAGAGGCCACATTTGAGCAACAAGGAATCTCTCAGGAGGTAACTCTTAGGCACCGTATAATACTAGACTAAGTTTCAATTTCAAAAGTAAATGTTCATAAGTACAGTCATCAATATCAAGGGTCTGTCAGCGGTCCAGCCTCCTTCACTAGTCCCTGCCCCTGTACTCGGGGGATTCTTGCTGTTCCATTAAAGAATGTGGCAGAGCTCCCCAGGATGGGAATTCGATGTTCTTTTGGTTAGTGTAGCACCATTTGTTGAAGAGACTGTTCTTTCCCAATTGAGTGGTCTTTGCCCCCTTGTCAAAAATCAGTTGGCCATAAATGTTAGGGTTGATTTCTGAGCTCTTTGTTTGATTGCATTGGCCTATATGTTTTTCCTGGTGCCAATACCATGCTGTTTTGATTACTGTAGCTTCTTAATAATTTTTTAAATTGGAAAATGTGAATCCTCCAACATCATTCTTCTTTTCCAAGATCGTTTTGGCTATTTGGAACCGCTTACCATTCCATGTAAATTATTTTGCATTGCACTCTGTACATTTTAATATTTTAAAGTGTTATCTCTGGGATTAATTAATGTCTGAGCAGTCTCTCCCTTAAATTTGTATTCAATTAGTGAAATGACAGAGATTTCCCTGAGTGCCCAGAGCTAACAAAAACAAACCAATGCAAAAGACACCTTTCATAGCCTTTGCAAATTGGCTATGTGTTGGCTGGTGCTTTCCCTCAGAATTTAGCCCTTCTATCAAGAAGATCAGCCCAAAACAAGAAAGTGAAGTCCAGGGTCCTCTCTGTCTTTTCTATGCCTGGGTCTTGTTCTGAACTTGTGCTTGCTGGAGGCTTTAGGAATTTCCCAAATTACAGGAATTTGAATCCAGGTGCTCTCTACTCTTCTATGAAAGAGACTTTCTCTCTCTCCACAGTTCTCTGTTGTATGGCTTAAAGCAGAGAGTCCTTTGCCCCAGGCCACTTCCACTTAAATTTCTTACACTGCTTTACCTGTCCTCAAGCTCCTGCTGCCTGCAGGGCAAGTTCTGGGACAGTGAGCCAGCAAAGTGTGCCCTGGTTTCATTCTTTCAGGCTGCCACCAGATAGACTGGCACTGACATATAGGCACCCCAGAGTGGCATAGGGGTAATTCTGCTCCCTCTGGAAGAGGGATGCTTAGTGGGACCTCAGGCTGGTTCCACATCATATCGCAGAAAGGGTAAAGAAGGGGTAGCAAGTGCACCAAGAGCGTCACCTACTGTTTTTAAAGCTGTGCTTTCTTGATTTGGCATTTGCCTAGCTCCTTCAGACTTTTAAGTGTTTTCTGGGATCTTGAGGAAGATGGCCCTTTAGTTTTTACTAATTGTTCAAAGATTCTGTGGGGGGAGCAGCACTCCAGAGTGCTATTCTTGGTTTACTAGAAGCTTAGGTTGATATTTTTGATATCAACAATTGACTTTTTGGTGGAGGTTCCCCCCCCCCCCATTATGAAAGTTGTAGATAACTGTTTTGGAAACCTTGACAAATGCAGAAATTTTTAAGAAGGCAGAAAATAAAACTCACCCATTATCCTAATCTAAGATTCTAAGATTCTAGCCCCTAATTTCAGTCAGAAAATGTCTAATGTTTTACCTGCACACCAACTGATTGGCTCCCAAGTGAGTCCACAGTGCTTCCTTTACCCCCTCTCCCCCAAGTGTGACAGCTGCCACCTGGTATTGTGAATGTCTGGTACATAGTTCCCTTTACTGGACTCTTGAGGGAAGTAGGCTGCCTTAAGTTTGGTATCCTTAGAATCTAGTATAATGTAGGTTCTCAAAAATGATTGTTTAAACTGAATTCTATGCATTTTAAGTTCACATCATTTAATAGTGAAAAGGCAATGGTGTATATTTGATACTATTAAAAATGTCTACAAATAATTTTAAAGAGCGTTTTATATTTTGATTTTCCAGTACATTGGACATGGAAGAACATTAAGATAGCACAAAGGGGTGCACAGAGAAAAGTTAGTGGTCCTTCCATCTGTTTCCTAGTCCCCTACTTCTCTTCCACGGAGTCAGCCACTCCTTTATTATTTGTATTTATCCAGAGATAGTTTGTGCATATACAAACATAAAAGTAAATTATCTTTCTAAAAAATGTGCCCTTATGGATATAGGGCTAATGGTGGACACATGCGTGATATGGCCCCTTTGGAAGTCATTCTGGCAGGATCTATTAAAATTTAAACTACTAGCCCAGTAGTCCCAGTTCGGGCATTCTGTTTTAAAAACAATAATAGCAATATGTGTAAGATAGATATATGTTGAAGGATTTTTAAAAAGAAAAGGAAATAAAGTGAGTGGCTGTCAGGAAATGGTTGAATGAATTGTGAAGCAAGCTTACCATGGCTATGTCACAGCTATTAGAATGATAAGGTAGAGGTTTATTAGTCATCACAGGGGGACTTTCTTGATTTAATTTTTCATAAGAAAAGAAAGGTGCATATAAGATTGTACAATATCACATTTTTACAAAATAATTATAAACTGTATGTGATTGTGCTTGTATGTTTTTGAATGATGTTATGAGTGTAGAGAAAAATATGGGAGGGAGGAGTTAAGCCAAAAGAAACTTTCTAAATTTTCTCTTTTTTAATTGTGCACTTGAATCTTTCCTGGAATAGGCATTGTATTAGTCTGCCAGAGGGGTGCTGATGCAAAGTGCCAGAAATCTGTTGGATTTTATAAAGGGTATTTATTTGGGGTAAAAACTTGCAGTTACAAGGCCCTAATGAGTCCAACTCAAGGTTTGCTTTCTCACCAAAGTCAGTTGCCACATGTTGAAGCAAGATGGTTGCTGATGTCTGCGAGGGCTCAGCCTTCCCCTCTGGGCTTCCTCTCTCTCAGCTGCAGGCTGGCATAGGGCTTGTCTCTCAGGGCTTCCTCTCTCTCTGCACAGGACTCATTTCTTTCCTGGCTTCCTATATCAGTCTCAGCTCTCTTCCCAAGTCAGCTGTAAGCTATCAGGCAAATGGCTAATCTCTCCCTGGAACCCCAGGATAAAAAATGACGAAGTTCTCCTCTTCCCGTTTGTGTTCTTCAGTGAGTGTACGTTTATATCGGCCCACCAAGGGGACTGGGACTCAACCTCAGTCATGCCTTATTGACTTGGCTGAATCAAAGCCCTAATCTTAACAGGTAATTTGATCAAGGGCCCCTCATATGAATCCAATATAATAAAAGACTATAACATCCAGAAGAGTAGATTAGTTTACAAACATAATCTTTCTCTTTCTGTGATTCACAAAAATCTCAAACTGTCACAGGCATCAGGGTCATTTAAATGATTTTTCCAAATTCACTTCCTTTCACTTCTAGGAAATAGCAGTGAGTACTTAAATTCTCATTTAATTTCATTTAATAAATTATTTTATTTTGGGGGATTCGAGTCATACAAGCCAAAGCATATATGAACTCACCTAGAGCAGTAAATGTTTTGGTACAACACATGTGTCTTGGCTTTCAAGTTCTTAGGGAGGTCACTGACCTTTACAGTAGCTAAGAGTGCAAAACCATGGAGGACTAGGCACAGGTAACTGCGTAACTGGCTGAGGCCAGTAGTAATAGTGACCCATGCTGGGGATCCTCAGAGTCTGGGTTAAATCTCTGTAATATCAGAAAAAAGAAATGAGAGCTATGGCAGAGAAAAAGGCAACTTTAAAGGTTAAATGATAACTGGAGGGTTTTGCCAGAAAGGTGAGTTAAGTGGCAAAATGATGAGATGATGAAGGTTAGAAATGGAAAAGCATCTTGGAGAAATGATATTTGGATATCTTATCCAGATTTACTTCTCAATAAATCGCTTTGTTGCCTTTCACATTCATTTATCTCCATTCCCTGGGTTTGTGCATCTGGCAGATAAAATTAGGATAAAGAGGAGGAGGTGGATATCATTCAAAGAGTCCTTGGAAAGTACTTGAAAAAGACTTCTTCACAGGAGTGTCTAAACATTTACTGAGTGAATATATAGTAAACTCTGGGAAAAACTCTTAAATTGAAATTAGCAGACCCCTAAATTATTTGGTCTTAGTTTGAGGAGTTATCTTGTTTGCACAAAAATCCATAAAGAAGTCTGAAACCTCTATGATGTGGATCAAAGAAATGTAAAGACCAAGGAAAGGGATAAGGGCACAGCAAGGGCTCTACATGTGTTTGTAGGAATGTTTGCTACCATCTTGTCTGCCCTGGAACTCATCCTACTCCCCTTTTATATAATCTTGCCTTCAGGTAAAGGTTTCTAGTTCATTTATTTTGCCTGATTATGCTTCTACAGAGATGTTACATTTCACCAAAGTCCTTCTTAAAATACAGTGCTCCAAATGGGATTTTTTCAGCCTGGCTATAGAACCATCACTTCTCTTATTCTGGACATAATACTATTATGAATGCAGCCGTAGAGTGTATACATGCATGTAACTATTGGATTTACAATCTTATAGTTTAATTTAGTTATTCTGTATAGTTTGGGGCATATAACTTTTGGACTCACATTGAGATTGTAGTATAATCCATCCCCAAAATTTGCTCATGTGTGCTGTCTTTGAATCAGGTCTTCATTACCCTGCACCAAATTTTAGTTTTATGGATCCAGATGTAAGACTTTGTATATATCAGAGCTAACTTTCATCCCATCAGATTAGCTCATTAGCTCAACTGTAGTTGTCTTTATTTAAAGGGATCTTTTTCTACCTGATTTTTATGCAACTTCCTGGCTAGTTTCAGGAATGCTGAATATGGAATAAATGTGATATCAAATGGAAAGAAGGTAAGAACTAGAGACTGAATTTAGACTTCTACTCTGCTATTTGTTAGTTGTATGACCTTTAGCAAAGTGCTTAACTTCTTTGCTCTTCCTTCCTGTACTCTTTCCGAGGTAATTTACCTTGGTATAAAATGGAAAAATCTCTACCTTACTTGGCTATGAGCATAGCACTTAGTATGGAGCTTTTCATATAGTAGGCACTCTGATACTTTTAAGTTTTTAAAATTCATTAGTTAAAAAAGCATTGTCACAGTGGGTGGAGAATCACTCAATAAATTTGAGAATACTGAATTCCCATCCTGGAGAGCTCTGCCACATTCTCCAAGGGAGCAGCAACAGTCCCCCAAGCACAGGTGCAGTATCTAGCAAAGGAGGATAATCCACTGATGGGCCCTTGTTATTGTTGACTAGCCTTATGAGTCTTTGCTCTTGAAATTGAAACTTAGCCTGTTGTTATGGGGTGCCTAAGGTTTGCCTCCTGAGAGCCTCCTTGTTGCTCAAATGTGGCCTCTCTCTAAGCCAAACTCCCCACATGAATGCATTACCTTCCTCCCAGCGTGGGACATGACTCCTGGGGATGAGCCTCCCTGGCACTGAGAGATTACTACTAAGTGCCAACTGGCAGTACGACTGGAAAAAGACCTTGAATAAAAGGAAGAAAAAGTAAAGACAAATGAGTTCATATGGCTAAGAGACTTCAAAGAGGTAAGCGTTACCTCTGGCCATCACTGAGGTAACGCTTATGCACATCTCAGTAGGACCTCATAGACTTCCAAAGTGGATATCACCCCCAAATAAAGGGGCTCCTGAGGGCTCTGGAGACACCCACATCCTATGTCAGGGCAGATAGCTCTGGAGTTTAGTGCCTTGCCAGTGGACCCTACCTTGAAATTTGAGCTCCTGAGAGTGACAAAGTTGGACTCAAATATGTCTTCCCTGCACATGGTTCATCTGTCCCTTCTATTCAAATCTATATGTGGTGCTGGAGTTTGTAGGTGTACATCCAGAAACTGGAGTCTTTGGACTGTCCAAGTGCCAGCTGGGCCCGGAATCTTGGTGGAGCTGCAACTCCTACTCTACAGCTCAATGGACTCACCCAGGACACCTGGTGGGGAGATGATGATGGATAATGGCTATCCCAGGGAATAGAGAGAGTCTGCATCTGCAGGCAGGATAATCCCATCCATCTTATCCATGGGATATAAGCCCCCTCTCAATTGGAAGTGGAGTGTACATCACCATCCCAGACTCCTCAGGATTGGGGGAAGAGCTGTGGACTAGAGTGGACTTACTGGTATTCTGTTATCGACATATTGTGATTCAAGCAATGGAAGAAATTATAACATTAATGTGGAGCCAGTGGCCACTGGATGCTTTCGGGGCAGGGAGAGGGAAAAGCAGTTGCAATACAGGGGCTTTTTTGGGACTTGGGAATTGTCCCGAGTGACATTGCAATGACAGAAATAGGCCATTTTATATCATCACATAACATGCAGAACTGTGTGGGAGGGAGTATGGTCTACAATGTGAACTGTGGTCCATGCTTAATGGCAAAGCCCCAGGATGTGTATATCCATTGCAGGTGATGTGCCACACTAATGAAGGATGTTGTTGTGGGAGGTTGTGGGAGGTGGGGCATATGAGAATCCCTATATTTTTTTGTGTAACATTTATGTAGTCTAAGTATCTTTAAAAAAAAAAAAAATTATTAAAAAAAAACCAGTGTGGAGCAGTTACTATATGCCAGGTGCTGCACTAAACACTTTCTAAAGAATCACTCATCTAATTCTTAGCACATACTCACAGGTAGATATTACTATCATTCCCATTTGACAGAGAAGGAAAGCAGTCTTTGTGGTAAGCAAATAATGACCCCTCCCCAGAGACATCCATGCCCTAATATCTAAAACCTGTGAATCTATTATCCTACCTAGCAAAAGGTGCTTTTGCAGATGTGATTACATTATGGTTTTGAGATGGAGAGATTATCCTAGATTACCTGAGTGGGCCCAGGGTAATTTCAAGTGTTCTTAAAAGAGGGGTGAGTAAAAGTCAGAGGAGGAGATGTGAAGATGGAAGCAGAGTTCAGAGTGTGCAGAGCCACAGACCATGGAATGTAGGCAGCCTCTAGAAGCTGGAAAAAGCAAGGAATGAATTTTTCCCTAGAGACTCCAGAAGGAGTGCAGCCCTGCTGACCCATCTGAGATTCTGAGCTCCAGAACTGTCATATAATAAGCTTGTATTGTTTTAAGGGAAAGAAAAAAAAAAAAGAAAAAAAGCAGTGTGAAGCCCTGCATCCCCAGAGTCTTCCAAACAAGTGGATAATTACTCTCTTCATCAATATTTTTTGCGTTGATTTTGATTGTTCAACCAGTTTTGAATCCCTCCAACCCCATTTTATCCTTTAGCCCATTTTCCTATTTTGTCCGTGATACTGTAAGAAAGTTTATCATATACCTTAGTGAATCCCAGATGCTCATTTAAGGATGTGGGAAATTAATTTTATATGAAGTAATTATATTGTAGGAAATATAATTTTTATATGAAAAAGGCAAGACACTGAAGTTTATATATAGTAAAACCACACATTAGTAAAAAATGTAAAAAAAAAAAAAAAAGAAATAGACTTCACTGGGAAAAAAGAACGAGGCAACCCACTGAAATATTAACACTGTCATTCGGGGGGCACTGTGGACTACTGTTCTTGTATCCTACAGTGCCAGCCACCTAGAAGGATCTTCTGAAGAACTTGATTGATTTGTTCTTTTTCCAGGTGTCAGAGCTTGTTCTCTGTCATTCAGAGAGCACTTAAGAATCTGTCACCTGTACCAAGCTTTCTTTGAGTGATTGAAAGCAAAAATGATTTATTTCCTTTACTTTATACCTATTATAAATGCGGAATTTCATTCTTCAGCTCTTGCTGCAGAAAAGCATTTGTGCTAATGTCGTGTATCATGGACCCTGATCAGCTTGCTTTGCTAGCATCTGCTTTTTCTTTAAGGACAGAGCTGCATGTGACTTTTGTGGGCCCTGGGCACTTTGCCTTTGCAGGTCCCTTCCTGCCTAAAAAAATATTACAAGTTATATTTTATGACTGTTAGAGACAAATATAATCCAGGCTGGATTCATTATTACACAGTCATTATTATTACTATTATTATATTCATTTTTTTCTTTTGATTTTAAGGGAACATTTTTCGTGGGCCCTAAAAGTGTAATGGGCCCTCGGTGCTGTCCTTCTTTACCCTAAGGTCAAATTCGCCCAGCTCAGGGCCTCAGTGGTGCCAGTCACGGAAAACCCACTCTACACACTCAGGTACTACATGGTTTACAATGCTGGTGCATCTCTTTTATCTTCTCATTTACTCTGAGAATATTGGATGGTCCCGATTATTATCAGAAATAACCACTTGCTCTTCTTAGTACTCCTGCGCTATTAAAGGGAGCTATAAAGAGGGTAATTTTTCAGTAAGTGCCCTGGCCCATATTACTGTTGCTGCATTGTAAGACTGACTTTGGAAAGACGTCAAGGTTAATGCTTTGTTTCTAATGCCAGGGTTTAAAAAATTTTTTTTGTTTTTAATGTTTTTAATGTTGTGAGATTGTTCCATTCTTTTCCTTTTTTGTATGGGGTCGGTCAAAAGTATTTAGGCTTTGTCAGTGGTGATTTTGAAATAAAACTTGATAAAGAAAATACAATTACTGCACTCATCTCATGTTGAGACCATTTCTCTTTGTTCTTGCACCAGCTGTGTATTTCTAGGTCCTGTAAGAACAGCATCCACTGTTAAAGTGTCAGGTGGCTAGTAAGGAGTAGAGATCCTTGACAAGAAGAACATAGCAATCGAGGGAAGAAAATTGCAGAGGAGTTGAGAAGGAAACAGCAATAGAAAAGGCTCAGATGCCAGAGAGAAACCAAGGAACATGATTTAAACTTGCCTCTTGAACATTTAAACAGATGGGCAACCCTGAAATAAGGTCCACATAAAGCCAGAGAGAGTTCAACTTAATGAGGTATACTCTTGGAATGGAGGAGGTCAGGGAGAAAATAAGATGAGGTTTATTCCAGCAGTGTCTCTATTGCCTAACCCGGGAAAGTAGCTTTGGCTGCTTTGAGAGCCAGGAAAGTTGGCATTTCTATTCTCCTCATAAGTAAGTGATGTTGAGCAGTGAAAGCATATCTGAGTAAAGGTTGCCAGGGAGGGCAGCTTTCCAGCACTTCTATAGTTGCTGGGCAGTAGGCCAGGTGCTGTTAGACGCGTGGACAGGGAAGCGATTGGTTAGTATTTTGACTGTGGTCCACTCAGGATTACCAGACAAACGGCTCCCTCATCTGTTGCTGGCAAAGTATTGAGATCTCATTGACTATAACTAAATTCTCTTACTCCATTTTTCCTATCCTAGCTCCTAGTAGAATATATGCTTCTTCCTAATGGGGGAAGGATGACCTATACGGAGTTAAAGCTATGTCTAGCCTGCTCTTGGTCTGAGGCATCACAGCCCCTCACTAGAATGTGTCATTCCCACTCACAATGCTGTTCTCATCTATGAGGCTTTTTTTTTTTTTATTTAAAAATAAAATGGGAATCTTATATTTGCATGGAAAATATAGGAACCACAATTCCATGATATTTAAAAGTGTTTTCTAATTCATGAGAGAACACTTGAATTTTCATGAAGAACTTAATATATTGCAGCATGTCTCCTCATGAAAAAAACAAGTTGATCATACTGTCTTACCGAAGTCTTTCTTTTCTCCTTCCCTCCAGTACTCATAAGAAGTGGTGCTACATTTTTGCAACCTGGCTTGGTCAATACTTCCTTTATTTTTCTTGATGTGACATCATGTTCTAACCTGACATTTAGATGCTAGCTTATGACCTTGGATACCTATAGATTGCTTTCCTGCTTTCTGCAAATTTACTGTACTTGGTGCTAGTTAATTATAGGGCAAAGTGAATATCACAAGCTGTTATCTAAGAACCTTGTGAAATTTGAGTGGGAGTAGAATGTGCATGGAAAATTAAACTTGCCGAACCTTGGAGCCAAGGAGGCACACTCTAGATCAGGGGTTCTTAACCTTTTTTTGTTCCACGGACCCTTTGCCAGTCAGGTGAAAACCACGGACCCCTTCTCAGAATGTAGTGGCAGATAGTTTTATGACACTCAACATAGGTCAGAGAAAATAAAGATAAGTTGACTTTTTTCAATTCAAGCTCATGGACCCCCTGAAATCTTTCCATGAACCCCTTGGGAGTCCGTGGACCCCTGGTTAAGAACCCCTACTCTAGATCAACCCTCCCATCTGATGCTTAAAACAGAGGATTCACTGTATCCCTATAGGACCTGTCAAATTTTAGTTCACTATATAGGGGAACATTTTTCTTCCTTTAGTTTCCTGGTATTGTGCTATACTGAACAAGTCTAATTCTTTTATCATGGCTTTCAAATATTCATAGGTTATTTGAAGTTCCCACAAATCTTTTCTTTCCCAGGCTTAACTGCTTTCACTTCTTCATGGGACATGACTTAATCTCATCAGTCACCTTTCTGTTCTGGGTACTCTGTACTGAATGTGTTCCAGTATCCTGTGTGGTTACTGGATACTGGTTTGCCTGGCAACCATAAATGGGAAAAGGGCATGAAATTTACCTTCAACATTTGATTTCCATTATTCTCAGATATACCTCATATTGGTAGTAGATTCCAAGTCTTGAATATGTAATGGAGGAGAAATGCACCTTTGGTTATATAGATTTGTGGTTATATGTGGAGGAAGAAATGTTTGAAAAGTGGCCAAGTTCTAAAACTTGACTGCCTTGCCTTAAAAATGTAACTGTACAAAAGCCTGCTAATTTGGGTAGCGAGTCAGTCGTCTCATGCCAAGTGGCTTGGATGCCAAGGTAGCCTTTTCCCTTTAACATTTCAGGAACTCTCTCTGTTGCCACGTTTTGGAAATTAATTTTGGGAGATTGGCAGACAAGTCATTGGTGTGGAAAATAGGGAGTCTTATAAAAGTCTTATAAAAACTAAAGATGTGTTTTCTGTTCCTTGAGTTATAGAAACAGGGAAGGGGCACTCTCCAAAGTTGATAGTGGCTTCAGAAAAAAGGAATCTTCTGCAAGTAGAACTAGAAATTGTACTGTCAGCATTCAGAAATAGAGATGCACTCAATGAGGAGCTTGAGGCAGAGCTTCACATGAGAAGGAAAGGAGCTGGATTCTGGTGTCTTCTAACTAGCCTTTTTCCATATCTATAAAATCAGGTCTAGGACTGTCTGTCAGACTCTGTTGCTCATTGTAATCACCTGGAGAGTTTTGTAAAACTCTTAATAAGCCCCATCCGGTCCTACTGAATCAAAATCTCCGAGGATGGGGTTCCTTATGTAGCAGATTGGTTTACAAAGGGGGTAACAGATGGGCCAGCTTTTAGAACCACGGACCAGAACATCTATAAACTACCCTCTAGTTCTAAAATTATGATTTCTATATTATTTTAACTCTACTTTCTACTGCTATTTTTATGGTGTTACTCTCTTATTGCTTTCCTTTTCTTTTGCCTTATTCCTTCATTTTCCCTCTCTGCTTATTGCTGTCTTCTTTAAACCATTTGTGTAACTTACTGGCTGAGTGTCTTGAAAGATTTTTCAAGCAGAGCAATGGCATGATCAGAGTTCCCTTTCCTCATCTGGCCTGAGATGACCATTTTCTTCCTCAGTATCAAAAGAACACAGTAGATCAGGTCATCTCTTTTCTGGGACCCTGGGGCTTACCCTCTGCCTTATGCGTGCTTACTCAGGGTGTGATTTTTATACTTCTCAAGGTTATACATCCACCTATCTTTTGGAACTCTTGATCACCACAGCTGGCCAGTCTGCCTTTGGAGGGGTCCACTTGTGAAGTGGGTCTGGGTTTTTAAATTTTACTGTATTTTAATTTTTAAAACTTTCTTCCTCCGACCTAGAGTCCTGTTTTGATTGATGTTTAGACCTTCCAAACCAGCTTGAAATAAGAAGAGGTGTCCCTGCACATCCTGGCTCTGAGAATGCAAAAGGAAAATAGAGTCCGCAATAATTGCCTTGGTTAACATTTTAAAGAGGCTTGTGTTTGATAAGCTGCACTCTTCTGAAGACTCTCATGTATGGTCAGGCTCCAACATTCAATCCCATGTCTTATTTGATCCCTCCTCAGCCAGCAAATCTTTACTCAATTTAGAACTGTAGGAGGAACATATGGAGAGGGAGGGGCTGATCTTCCTTCACGCAAATGTCAAGAGTTATCAATTCACTTTGTTCATCACTTTTAACCAGTGTTTCTCCATCTTATTTTCATTATCACCCTCAACCTTTTTTGACATTTTTTTCCCTAATCACATCTCCCATCATGAAATTTTAATGCCATGGATAGTATATCTGCTTATGTACTGTGGAGGACCACAAACCATTGTAAGAGCTCCGATTTTTTTTTTTTTTTTAACCCACCTCCCCCCAACCAATTCTCCTCCCCTCCTGGGGGGTGATATTGCCCCTGTTGAGAATATATGTTTGTTTGTTTGTTTTTTTTAAAAAAAACAACAATTTATTGGAGTATATCATTCATACATGAACATACATAAACAATAAGTGTTCAGTAAACATTGTGAACTTACAAAACAAACATACATAACATCAATCAGGGCTCCCACATATCACCCCACCACAAAACAAATACTTTGCATTGTTTTGAAACATTTGTTAAATTATGAAAGAGCATCGTCAAAGTATTACTACTAACTATAGTCCATATCTTACTCCCCTATACTTTTTTTTAAAGGATTTATTTATTTACTTTTATCCATTTTTACCGCCCCCCCCACCCCCGTTTTTGCTGTTTTTGTGTCCATTCGCTGGGCAACTCTCTGTGTCCGTTTTCTGCCCGTCTTTTCATCCTTCTCCTCCTGTCTTCACTGGGATTCGATCCCCAGAACCTCCGATGGGGGAGAAAGGCGTCCTACCACCTGCACCACCTTAGTTCTTGGTTTTATGGTGCATCTCATCTTGGGTCTCCTGGTGTCACTCTCCTGTTACGTCATCATCTTGCTGCAAGGCTTGCGAGGCCTGGCAGCCCACCCGCACACAGGGTCTGACAGCACACACACACGCGGGGCCTGGGGCCCATGCACCTTCTATATTTTTCTTTTTTTAATTTTTACCAGGAGGTCCCGGAGATCGAACCCAGGTCCCTCCATATGGCAGATGAATGCCCAACCATTTGAGCCACATCTGCCTCCCTGCTATATCTCTTAAGGTTGACCAAAGATACCTAGAGTTACAGTCTTTTCCCATATAGGATGGTAATATAATGAATCAGGCTTAGTTTTTCACCAGCATTCTAAAAACCAGACCTAGAAAGAAAAACTAGGCCTGGGGACACATGCATGGTTTCTAATGTAGCGAATGTTTAGCCTACCCTGATTATCACAAAATCAGGAAAGCAAGAATATTCTCATGAGAATGTATGCTTTAACCCAGGTGCCCAAGCCTGGCCCCGTCTTAGACAAGGTAACACTTGGCTTCCCCGAGGTAACTCTACTATGCAGCCAGGACTGAGACCCAGTGATTGAAGCCAGTGTGTTCAAAACCTGCTTGATCATAAGAATTAACTAGGAGCACTTGTTAAACAGTCAAATTCCCAAGGCCTTCTACCTGGAGATCATACAGAAATAGGTCTGCAGTGGGGCCTAGGGATCGGTATGTTTAATGATTGCCCCAGCAATTATTAAATTCTGGCAGGTTTTGTTTACTCTCTTCTGACACAAAAACCAAAGACTCCCTACACTCATTTTCCTGACTAGGAGTTGGGGAGTGGTTGTGGCTGAGGATGGGGTTACTTACAAAGCATTGATGCATTCTAAATATCCTGATTTGGAACTAAGAATGCATTTTCTAATTGCTGTTTTCATAGAACTTTGTCACAATAGTGTCTTATTAATTCATTGAACACCTGGTGTTGAAGATCTTTTGTGTACCAGAACTGTGGAAGGTGTTCTGAGGGGTATGATGGTGTTTATAATGTGGTTTATTTCCATGTAGATTTATTAATCTAGTGAAGGAATAGAGACAAAATGTTTTGGGGGGAAGCGGCTTTGAATTTGCCCAGGTAGCTGAGTAAAGGCTTCATAGAGGTCATGGTGTTTGAGGATGAGTAAGATTTTGATAGCCGGAGGAAGGATGCCAGGGAAAGGTCAAGGCATAATGAATAGCAGTGGTTCCTGGGAGGCTAGAATATGGGATACATGGGCCTGTGGGTGTGGGAGATCAAGTTAGAAAGGCCATTGAGGCAGTTGTGTGTGGCAAGGACATTGGAATGGCATCTCCCACACTTTACTTTGGGATTCATGTTTGAAAGTATCCTACAGGATTCCTACATTTCCTTTTTCTTGAATGTTCTTTTTGAGCATGTCTCAAAGAGATTTCTGACTCAGAACTGTTGAGGTGATATCTGAATAAAGTACTTACCGTATAGTCTCTCTACCAAGGAACCAGATGGTCAGCAAATACAGTCATGCTGCCTGAACTTATTTAAAGAGCTTTGTGGTTATGAAAAACCGTGTCCTTAGAGAGATGCTGCGGTAGAAGGGTGACATTATGTGGCCCACAGGTCACCATCCAGCAATTCTCTACATTCTTACATTAAACGAATGCTAGGAATGCTTGCTTGGCCTCTTATCTGGATTGCTGGTAAACAGTAAAAATAAAATTCAAAGAATGTCAGAGCAGTGTAAAAAAGTGGCTTTGACAGAGCTTTGCCTTCTCTATCTCATAAAGAAAGCAGACTTGTTACACGTTAGCATTCAATCAGATGTAACTGCAGAACATGGGAGTTGAACAGAATCTGTTAGATACTAATGGTTTCTCTTCTTCCTTAAACAGCAGAGCAATTCAGACAGTTTTCAAAGTTAGGCCTTGTGTTTGTGGTTGTTTTTCTGGATTTATTTTAGATTTTAATATTTAGTTTGTGGAGCTAAAATGTGGTGATGAGCATGAGCTCTGTTTTGTTTTTCATAACTTTTGGTGAGTTGCTAGGGAATATACTCTCAGTTTTTTTCCATCTTGCTTTTTAGTTAACTGCTTTGGTCAGTCAGGAGGAAACTGAATTTATTATGTGTGAGAAATTTAAATTTGAGAGAGGGTTTTATTTTGAGGATATGCGACTGCCTTTTATAAGACTTAGAAACACTTTGGAATGCAAGCCTATCTAGGTGGAGAGAAACTCACACTAAAATTACACAATCTTAATATTAAATTGTAATTATAGAGTTGCCATGATATATGCTCTAGCTTATGTGTATTTAGAAAATATTTTTAAAAAAATGTCTTTGGGCAAGTTCTGTCCTTCTCCACTATTGAACTCCTCAGTGATTATAGTTAGATCATTGTGTTTCTAAATACCTGAAGTCTGGTTTAGGGCCTAACAGTCTGAACAAATAGCATTGCATAATTAATCCAGTACATATGACTTCTTAACAAATGCAAAGCCAAATTGCATATTTAAATTGTTCAGGGTCCTCTCAGACTTGAGTATGCATGCATACGATTCTTGGATTATTTTCTCTTTTAGTGTTTGCCTATGTAATAGAGCCTGATAATGCCCTTCCTACTTTTTGGGAAAGTAGTTTGGCAATTCCTTGAAATGAACATGCCAACATAAATATAGTAACATCATGGCTACCACTGCAGGGCTTTACCTGTTGAGCAGTTTGTTAGCTTAACCTGTTTAGCAGTTTGTTGGCTGCAATATGTTGTATTGACTGGTTAGTCAACCCTCTCCTCCCATGCCTTTCCCCTCCCCTCCCCTCCCCCAAGATCTCATGATAATGCTTAAAAAACATTTTGGTCATCTTCAGCATTGTGGTGAATAAGAGACAAAGTCCTTTCCTTCCCCCTTACCTGAAATTAGTATGCATTAAAAGTATCATTAAAGGGAATGGATGTAGCTCAAGTGTTTGAGCACCTGTTTCCCATGTATGAGGTCCTAGGTTCCATTCCCAGTACCTCCTGTAAACAAACGAGGTACAAAAACAACTCTCATTGGGGAGCAGATATAGCTCAGTGGTTGAGTGCCTGCTTCCCATGTATGAAGTCCTGGGTTCAATCCTTAGTACTTCCTTAAAATAAAGTGTCATTAAATATTGCCTTAGAAGAAAATGGACCATTCTTGAACATTTTAAGTGATTATAACCTGTTAACTCAGATGAATATTTTAACTACTGTCTTAACAACCGAGTTCCTCCATTTCTTGTTTACTATCCAGAAAGATCAAAGCGCTGACTGTGGCAGTATCAATTTAATACCGCAGGAGATGAAAAACCTTATTAGGCAGTCCTAAGGTATTCTGTTAGGCCTAGGCAAGGGCTCATGGGTCTTGGCCATATGATTTTTTTTTCTGTTATTTCAATTGCTGAGCCTGTTATTTCAAATTGTTGGAGTAATTTGCTGAGAAAATACAGAAAGAATCTTCTTAACACAGCTCCTCTGAATAATTAATTTTTATTCTGACCTCCCAGAGGAATCTTTTTGATCCCATTGGTGTGGTATGACTGACTTTAAACCACATATTTGACTCCCCCCTCCCCCCCCCCCGGGAACCTAACAGATGTAGTTTGTGATAAAAGGCATTTGTTATCTTTTTATTACAGTTTGTGCCTCATTTATGATTATCACTTTCTATCTCGTATTTTAATTACCAGCTACCTATCTCGTTTTATCTCCATATCCCTTAAGACTAAGGAGTGCATCTTGTTTGAACATCTTTTCTTCCACTTTAAAACCCTGCATGTAGTAGACACATGATATATGTAGCGCTTGTTACTGTTCTTAGGTTGTATGAATTATATTGAATCCAAGGCAAAATGCCCACTAAACAAAATTTTATTCTATTTGAGTCATGTCATATTTTCCTGAGTACAGTATGTAAAAAGTTCTGCCTTTTTGAATATCTTATGCCAAATTATAAGATCAGCCTAATAAATTTATTTGAATATCTGAAATCTTATTGCAAGAACTTTTTCTTGGTATGTAAACTGGTTATACCTCCATCCTTTCATGTTTTGCATTAAGCATTAAACAGTGATACAATTGGTTAAAATCTGAAGGAGGAACAACTCTTTCTACAGATAAATAGACTCTGGTTTTCTCTGCTACAGAAAATCAATATCAAAAGTTGAATTATCCTCAATCATTTGTCTTAAGTTATTTTTCCCCTCAGGAGATTATTTTTTAAAGGAGTTTCCCCCTGAAATTCCTATTATATATATTTTTAACAAAGTTGGGATTATGCTGTATGTACACTTTTACATTTTTCTCCCCTTAACCCTAGAACAGAGCTATTTATCATGCTATTAAATATTCTCCTGAAACATGATTTTTAATGGTCACATAATAGTTCATGGTTTGAGTTTACCATCCCATGTTTAATCAGTGCTCTGTTAGTGATTTAGGTTATAATTTTTACCCTTTATTTGATGTTTCCTGTGCCTTGCCAACCCTGATCTATCCAAATTCCATCAATTCTCCATCTGTGCCGTTAGCCTCATCCTCCCATGTCCATATCTCGTCCCCTCATTCAGGTTCTCAGTAAAGTAATGCAGCCCTGGTCAGTCTTATTTTAATAAAAGTTCCTCTTCTTCAAACCATTGAAAATACCACTGCCAACCTGATCCAGTCTTCTAATCATAGCACAATAAATAAAGCATTCCTGGTTTCATCATTTTCAAAGTGATTCACCCCTGAGTTATTCTAATTATGGGGCACCCTTGGGGTAGTCACATGTTGGTTGAGAATCATTAACCCTGACAGCTTGATAATGTGTGAAGACACCTTGAAAAAGTTGAAATATATTAGCAAATGAGAGGGGATAAAATTATTAATGGAAGGCAAAAGATAGAAAAATTGGAAAGAGAATTAATTTGAGCAAAGCAAACATAAAGCACCTTGATTATAAATGCTTCCACTAAAACTCAGTGGGAAACTAATTTGATTCTGTGAAATTTGATTTACCTGTGACTTTTCAGGGGGCACATAAAGAAAGGAGTTAGTACCCTTTCCTTTACTGTGAAACATGCAGTGATTGAAAATTTTTATTTTAGAGCAGGAGAGACGTTTTTCTGTCTGATGGACAAGAAAATACAATCCAAGTTTATTTCTCCTTGCTTCAGATTATAGAGGAAATGGTTAATTTTACTGAGGAATTAAGCCCTTTATGTCATTTCATTTTTATTATCTGTTACCTGGCCCAATAATACATAGGTATAAACTTTCTACTTTCTGAATCAGTATTTCAATTCTTAAGTATGTGCGACTCTCTTTTGGATTCCATTCTGTGTCTATCTGGAAATTGTTCAGCAGTATTAAAAATTTTGAATTGCCAGTTGAATAGACAGTGTAGTCTTTTTAGAGTTTTGGCCAGACTGCTTGGGATATCTCCTGATTTCACTCCAAAACTAGACTGAGCCTCTTTTATTTATATGCCCTTTCACTTTATCTTATTACAATTTTGTATCAGATTCTGTCTACTGCATTCCCTGTCTGCTTCTGCTTTCTTCTTGCCCAAGGCTTTATCAGGATGTTTTTACTTCTCCACACCCAGGATCCTCGAGAAATTGATTCGTTTTCTTATCCATCTAGATTTCCTTCTTTTCATGTCTTTATCTGCCTGGCTTGCTTGGCAGCAACATCACTTATGTGCTTTCACATGCAGGTTTCATTAGTATGCTCTTTTCTTCACCTCTCAGCTCATTAATGAAGATGGAATATACTGTGGGCACAATTTTAGTAATTATCCTTCTCCTAACGTAAATTAGTTTGCTTTTCCCACCAAGATGACTTTTTTTTATATTTACGCTAATTAGAACATAGTTTTACAAGAGTGTTTTGGTGTTCCAGATAGTTGCCTGAGGATTTGTGCTCTGTGATTCTCCAACATGGTTCAATTATAGAATTTTTCTTAGAGAATGTTACTGATATGCAATGTCAGCAAAGCCACTAAATGTTGCTGAACCTCAGTTTCCTCATCTACTAACTGTAGAATAAAAACCTGGACCTCGCTGGTGGGTATAGGGGTTCAATTAAAGAAAAGTATACATGTATCCCTATCTCCGTCTTTTATTGCTAAAAGGGTTATCTTTTTGACCGACTACCAGTTGTCTACCAATTCTATGCATTTTTAACAATTTTATTGAGATATCATTCACATAAGACACAATTCACCCATTTAAAGTGCAGAATTTAGTGGTTTTTGGTAAATTCAGAGTTTTGCAACAGTCACCACAATCAGTTTTAGAACATTTCCATCACCCCAAATGAAACCCCATACCTATTAGCAGTCATGTCCTACTTCCTGGACAACCACTAATCTACTTTCCATAATTTTATGCATTTCTAATCCCCTGTTTTTTATACAGTGTGCTAATCAGATAATTTTTAGAACTATAATGAGTCCTGAGAACATGTAACACTTTTTACACAAGGACACAGAGGACCAGAGAAGTCAAGTGATTCACCCAAGGACATTCCCATTCCCCACCTCTTTACCAAAGCACACTGGTCTAATTTTGGGGGGAAAAACATGTTTTATTAATACTTATTTAATTAATAGTTCTTAATTATAAGTGTTAAAACACTTTCAAATTCAGATTCTGATTTTTAGAATTCTCTGCTTCAACCACCGGTCTTTTCACTATTCTGTGAATATTTCTTTGACTTTTCCCTTTGTAATCTTCTCATGTAGCAAAAATCCCACCTTAGCCAAAGGTTATTCAATATATTATTTTATTTTCTATTTTAATTTTCTTTAGAAAAATCATTACTCTGTGACCAACTATAGAATTTTCTAGCATAGTCTATCCATTTTTTAATATGCATTCCTCAGTGGCATACCTGAGGTTCCTACCTCATTTTATTTATTTATTTAATTTATTTAATCTACCAAATTCCTTCCATCCAGTGCTTCTTATCAGTGAGATTTTTGCTGCTGCTTCCATCTACAAGTGTAGACTGTTTCTCCCATTCCTTTAATCTGGGCTGAGCTTTGTGACTGCCTACAGTATGTGGCAGAAATGACATCATGTAAATTTCAAGGCCAAGGCACCAAGAGTCCTGGTAGCCTCTGCCTTTGCACTGTGTTTTTCCTACCTACTCGTTTTTTTGTTATTCATTTTTTTTAAAAATTGAGGTATATCATTTTTTAAAACATTTTAAAACAATGTTTTAACATTTTAAAACAATACAATAAGTGTATAAAGTTGTGACCTTACAAAACAAACATGCATAATATCATACAGGACTACCATACATCATCTTACCACAAATATCTTGCATTTTTGTAAACATTTGTAACAAATTATGAAAGAGCATTGTCAAAATATTACTGTATTTTATAAACATTTGGTGTATTTTTCCCCCAACCCACCCTATTGTTTTTTTGGTTCATAAACCATGCAATTTATCTAAAGTGTACAATCAATGGCATTTGTTATAATCACCGAGTTGTGTATTCATCACTTCAAACAATGTTAGAGCATTTTCATTACTCAAAAACCCAGCAAAAAACAAACCTCTATCATACCACATGTTAGCGCTACTAATTACAAATTCTGTGATGTGCTTTCACTATTTCTATTCATTTCCAAACATTTACAAACAACTTCTTACCAGTTCTGCATAGATTAAACCTCAACTTTCCATTCTCTAACTACATTCTTTTCTCTGGTGACTTCTATTCTAGCTACTCATTATATTTAGTTCATAATAGCAAAGTCATACAATTTGTGTCTTTTTGTGCCTGGCTTGCTTCACTCAACATAATGCCCTATAGGTTCATCCATGTTGTCATATGCTTCACGGCTTCATTTCTTCTTACAGTTGCATAATAATCTGTCATGTGCATATACCACTGTCGTGTGTGCAGATGTCTGTTCATGTCACTGCTCTCAGTTCTTCTGGATATATACCTACTAGTAGTATTGCTGGGTCACATGGTACATCTATATCTAACTTTCTTAGGAACCACAAAACAGACTTCCACGGTGGCTGTACATTCCCACCAGCAGTGAATAAGCGTTCCTATCTCTCCACATCCTCTCTAACACTTGTAGTTCTCTGTTGCGTTAATAGTGGCCATTTCTAGTAAGTGTGAAATGATGTCTCATTGTAGCTTTGATTTGCTTTCCCTAATAGCCAGTGATGCTGAGCATTTTGCATGTGTTTTTCCACCATTTGTATTTCTTCTTTAGAAAAATGTCTATTAAGGTCTTTTGCTCATTTTTTAAATTGGGTCATTTATCTTTTTATTGTTGAGTTTTAGTAGCTCTTTACATATCATGGATATTAGGCCCATGTTGGATGTACGATTTCCAAATATTTTCTCACATTGAGTAGACTGCCTTTAATCCTCTTCAAGTCCTTTGAGGTGCAAAAGTGTTTAATTTTGAGGAGGTTCCGTTTGTCTATTTTTTCTTTTGTTGCTTGTACTTTGGATGTAAGGTTTAAGAGACCCCCACCTACTAGAAGGTCTTTTAGATGTTTCCCTATGTTATCTTCTAGGAGTTTTATGGCCATGGGTTTTATGTTTAGGTATTTGATCCATTTTGAGTTGATTCTTGTATAGGGAGTGAGATAGGGGTCCTTTTTCATTCTTTTGGTTATGGATATCCAATTCTCCCAGCACCATTTATTGAAGAGACTGTTCTGTCCCAGAAAAGTGCATGTGATAGGCTTATCAAAAATCAATTGACCACAGAATGAAGTTCTATTTCTAAACTCTCAGTTTGATGCCATTGACCAATGTGTCTGTCTGTATGCAATACTATGCTATTTTGACCACTGTAATTTTATAGTACACTTCAAGGTCAGGAAGCATGAGTCCTCTGACTTTGTTCTGCTTTTTTAGGATGTTTTTGGCTATTTGGGATCCCTTTCCCTTCAGAATAAATTTGGTAATTGACTTATTTATTTACTTATTTATTTATTTATTTTTAGGCAGTACTGGGGGATTGAACCCAGGACCTAGTATATGGAAAGCAGGTGCCCAACCACTGAGCTGCATCCGCTCCCCAATGAGAGTTAGTTTTTTCCTTTGTTTGTTTTTAGGAGGTACCGGCGATCAAACCTGGGACCTCATACATGGGAAGCAGGTGCTCAACCACTGAGCTGTATCTGCTCCTGGGTAATTAACTTTTATATTTCTGTAAAATAGGCTGTTGGAAGTTTGATTGATTTTGCATCGAATTTATAAATCAATTTGGGTAGAATTTACATCTTTACGATATTTAATCTTCCAATCCATGAACATGGAATGTCCTTCCATTTATTTAGGTTTTCTTTGATTTTGTTTAGCAGTCTTTTGTAGTTTTCTGAGTACAGATCCTTTAAGTTTCTGGTTACATTAATTCCTAGTTATTTGAGTCTTTTTGTTGCTATTGTAAATTGAATTTTTTTCTTGATTTCCTCCTCAGCTTGCTCCTTACTAGTGTATAGAAATGTTACTAATTTTTGCATGTTGATCTTGTATCATGCCACTTTGCTGAACTCATTTATTAGCTCAGGTAGCTTTGTTGTAGATATTTCGGGATTTTCTAAATATAGGATCATGTCATCTGTGAATAGTGAGAGTTTTACTTTTTCTTTTCCAGTTTGAAAGCCCTTTATTTCTTTTTCTTTCCTAATTCTCTAGCACAATGTTGAATAGCTGTGGTGCCTGTGGGCATCCTTCTCTTGTTCCTGATCTTAGAGGGAAAGTTTTCAGCCTCTCCCTTTGAGCACGATGCTGGCTGTGGGATTTTCATATGTGCCCTTTATTATAATGAGGAACTTTCCTTCTATACCTATTTTTTGAAGTACTTTTATCAAAGAAAGGGCGCTGGATTTTATCAAATGCCTTTTCTGCATCAATCGAGATGATCATGTGTTTTTTTTCCCTTCAATATTTTAATGTGGTGTATTTTGTTAACTGATTTTCTTATGTTGAATCACCCTTGCATACCAGGAATCCAACTCACTTGATCTTGATGTATAATTGTTTTTATATGCTGTTGGATTCAATTTCTAAGTATTTTGTTGACAGTTTTTGCAACTGTGTTCATTAGAGAGCTTGGTCTGCAATTTTCTTTTTTTGTAGTATCTGTATCTGGCTTTGGTATTAGGGTTATGTTGGCTTTATAAAATGTGTTGGGTAATTTTCCCTTTTCTTCAATTTTTGGGAAGAGTTTAAAAAGGATTTGTATTAATTCTTCTCAAAATGTTTGGTAGAATTCATCTGTGAAGCCATCTGGTCCTGGACTTTTCTTTGTTGGAAGATCTTTAATGAATGATTCAGTATCTTTGCTTGTGATTGGTTTGTTGAGTTCCTGTGTTTCTTATAGAGTCAGTATAGGTTGTGTGTGCATTTCTAGGAATTTGTCCATTTCATCAAAGTTGTCTAATTTGTTGGCATACAGTTTCTCATGATATTCTTTTATGATCCTTTTTATTTCTGTGTGGTCATTGGTAACGTCTCCCCTTTCCTTCCTGATTTTATTCATTTGAATCGTCTCTCTTTTTTTTCCCTTTCTTAGTATTGCTAAATGTTTGTCTGTTTTATTGATTTTCTCAAAGAACTAGCTTTTGGTTTTTTTTGAAATAGACAATTCTATATATTTTTTTGTTCCCAACTGCATTTATTTCTGCTCTAATCTTTGTTATTACTTTCTTTCTGCTTTCTTTGCGATGGGTTTGTTATTCTTTTTCTAGTTTCTCCAGTTCAGTTTGTTCTTTGATTTTGGCTCTTTGTTCTTTTTAAATATAGGCATTTAAGGCTATAAATTTTCCTCTAAGTACTGCCTTCACTGTATTCCATAAGTTTTGATATGTTGTGTTCGTGTTTTCATTTGCCTTGAGATATCTACTAGTAATTTCTCTTGCAATTTTTTCTTTTACCCATTGATTAAGAGTATGTTGTTTAGCCTCCACATGTTTGCAAAGTTCCCTCTTTCCAACCTATTATTGATTTCCAGTTTCATTCCATTATGATCAGTGAAGGTGCTTTGTATAATTTGTCTTCTTGAATTTATTGTGAGCCATGTTGTGGCCCAACGTGGTTGATCAGCAGATTATACATTCTTCTCAGGTGCTCATTGATCAACATGAGAAAGATCCATGAGCACCTGAGAAGAATGTATAATCTGCTGATTTGGGATACAATATTCTGTATATGTCTGTCAGGTCCAGCTCATTTATCATAGTGTTCATGTTTCCTTGTAGATCTTCTGTCTAGTTCTATCTATTGATGTGAGTAGTATGTTGAAATCTCCAACTATTATTGTAGAGAGTCTGTTTCTCCTTTCAGTTTTGCCAGAGTTTGCGCCATGTATTTTGGGGCACCCTGGTTAGGTACATATTTATGACTGTTACTCCTTCATGGTGTATTGTCCCTTTTCTTAATATATAGTGGCCTTCTGCATCTCATCACTTTTTTGCATTTAAAGTCTCTCTTGTCTGACACCAGTATAGCTACTCCTGCTCTCTTTTAGTTAATATTTGCAGGAAATCTCATTTTCCAACCTTTCACTTTCAATCTGTTTGCATCCTTGGGTCTAAGATGATCTCCTGAAGACAGCATATGGATGACTCATGTTTTCTTATCCATTCTGTCAGCCTGTGTGTTTTGATTCGGGAGTTTAATCCATTAACATTCAATATTATTACTGTGAAGACATTGCTTCAGCTATTTTATCCTCTGACTTTCATATGTCATATGTTATTTTTGTCTACCTTTTTACCTTTTTGGTTCCTCTTTCTGATAGTCTTCACTTCTACACTCTCCTTCAAGCCTCTCTCTCTCGTATTTTCTTTTTTGACTGCAGAACAGTGTTTCCTGCAGAGCTGGATTTTATTTACAAACTCTCTCAGTTTCTGTTTATCTGTGAATATTTTAAGCTCACCATCATATTTGAAGGACAGTTTTCCTGGATAAAGAATTCTTTGGCAGTTTTTCCTTCAGTACTGTAATTATATCATACTAGCTTTCTTGCTTCCGTGGTTCCTAAGAGAAATCCACATTACGTCTTATTGGATGTCCCTTGTGTAATGTTTTGGTTTTCCCTTGATGCTTTCAGAATTTTCTCTTTATCTTTGGCATTCTGCATTCTGCATATCATGTGTCTTGGGGTAGGTCTATTTGGATATATTTTAATTGGAGTACACTGTGCTTCCTGGACATACATATTCGTGTCTTTTGGGATAGCTGGGAAATTTTTGGCCATTATTTCCTCAGATACTCTTTCTTCCCCTTTTCCCTCCTCATTTCTTTCTGGAACTCTCTTAACACATATGTTGATGTGCTTTGTGTTATCATTCAACTCCCTGAGCCCCTGCTAAATTTTTACCATTCTTTTCTCTCTCTGTTCTTCTTTCTCTTCAGTTTCAATTGTTCATTCTTCTACATCACTGATTCTTCCATGATTTAAAACCGGCTGTTGTGTGCCTCTATTGTATTTTTAATCTTACTTATTGTGTCACTCATTCCTATAAGATCTGTTATTTTTCTATCCAAGATTTCAATTTTTTCTTCATGCTCACTCAGTGTCTTCTTATTGTCTCATTTCTTTAACCATATGTCCTTCAAGTCCATGAAATGATTAAGGAAATTTGTATGAACGTCATTAATTAGCTGTTTCAAGTCCTGTGTCTCATCTGCTGGCTTGATTTGTTCCTCTGCCTGAGTCATATCTTCTTTTTTCTTTTTATGGCTTGTAATTTTTTCCTGATGTCTAGGGATCTGATTCTGATCCTGAGTTTATTCTGATGTTGTTTCTCTCACTTGCCTAGGGATTTCCTGTTGAATAGCTGTGTAGTACCACTGTTCTTTGACTCTTGGTTCAACTTGTTCTAGATATTGAGGCTTTCCGCTCAAATCAGGGCTAAGCACCCAGTAATGGTGTGCAGTCCTGTTTTCAAGGTCCTGGGGAGGATGGCAGTAAATGCAACTGCTTGCCTCTTTTTTTCTTTTTTCTTTTTCGTGAACTTTTCTGTTCTAGCTGGCAGATGGTGCTATTGGGCAGCCCTTTCTCCTCAGGTCCCAGGTGCTAGGGAGGAATGCATTCAGGTAACTCCTCAGTCTGGTGGGCTGTGCAGAAGCAGTATACTCAGGGCTGGACAAGCCTCACAAGCAAACTTTCTCTGAGGCTATTCTCCACCCTTGGACGGCCACTCCCTTCCTCCCTCTTCCTCTTCAGCAAACAGTGTGGGCCAGTAGGGAGGGGTTTCAGAAGGCAAATTATCTTTAACTCCTTAGGGTCTCTCTGGGTAAACAATGTTGCGGCCCCACCCTGACTGGAAGTGTGAGTCCTCTCCCATGCTGCAGACTAAGTTAGCTGGCCACAATCTGAATTTGCTATAGGCTGTGTCTTTCCCTCTCCCCTTTCTTGGGGAAGAGGACCCCTGCAACACCCTCAGTCTGAAGTCACTGCAGTCCGCAGCTGCTGAAATCCATAGAGTACTGCTTCTTCTGTAGATGGGGTACCTGCTGCTGCTTTTGCAGCTCTACTCATGGGATTTTTCAGCCAGCTGAGATTCTTTTCCTTTGCCTTCTCTCTTCTGGGTAGTATCTTGCCTTCCCCTGGTGTCCTGAGCCCCAGAAAAGCCTTCCAGACAGTCTTTATCTGTCCTCTAGCTATTTTTTCTGGGAGAGAAGTGATCCCTCCACCTTTCTTGTCCTCCATCTTCCCGGAAGTCTCTCCGCTTCTGTGCTTTTTGAATACTGTGCAGAGAACTCCATGTAAGGAAGCCATTCTAGTCAAATGGAAGGCAAGAGGCCTCGTCCAGAAGAGAGGCACACTCCAGCTGACAGCTGGCATAATCTACCAGACACAAGAGCGAGACATGGATTTTCCAGCTTATCAGATCCTCTAGATAAATGTAGTGGCATTGGTGAGCCTAGGTGAAAGCAGCAGAGGAACTGTGTAAGCCATATAATTGTAAGAAATTTAAAACAAAACAAAATAAAAAACATGTTGTTTTTGAGTCACTAAGTTTGGGGTGGTTTGTTACTCAGCGAAAGCTAACTGATACACATAGGTATCAGCATTGTGGCACAGTTGAGATCATTAAAGCATGTAATCCATGTAAAGTCTTTAATTCACTGCCAAGCATTGAGAATTCTTAATAAAGTTTAACTGCTATATCGTTGTTACTGATATTGTTCTTCCTTCAGTCACTGTGGTCACTTCTCTTCCTCCTCCTCAGCTTCTCTTCCTGCATAGATAATGCCATTACTTTTCCATTGTCATTAACTGTGATGTATAATAGACTTTGATGTCCTTTGTGCTAATGGTCTGGCATTTTCCTTCCTGGTTAATAAGTAGATTAACAGTCACTTTTATTATGGAATAATATATGTCTGTAGAAAAGTATATAAAATATAATGTACAGTTTATAACATATTATTAAGTGAGCACTTGTCTTTACCATTCAGGTTAAGAAGTTGACCAAAAGCCCATTGCATGTTCTCCCTGATATAATCCATTCCCTGAGACCTAGTGGTAACCACTAACTGATTCTAGAGTAATCACTTCTTTGCTCTTGTTTATAGTTTTTTACCATCTCTGTACATATCTTAATCAAAACAATTTGTCTGCTTGTTCATTATAATGGGACAATATAGTACTTATTCTATAGTGTCTGGCTTCATTTGCTCAACATAATTTTTTAAGAGGATCCATACTATGCCTAATAGCTTTCATTTTCATTGCTGTATAGAATTTCATTGTTAAGAATATTTATCAGATCTACTATCAATCTACTATTGATTGGTGTTTGGGTTATTTAAATTTTGGGCTATTACAAATAATTCTGTTGAACACTTTCTTTTATATGTATTCCATTATACATGTATGCAGGAGGTGTTTGTTTTCTTAAAGGTTTACTTCAGGAGTAAAATTTCTGGTTAATGAGGTCCCAGTCACTTTTTGCAAGTCTCGTGGAAAATAACAATGCCAGATGATATAAGTGGACATATACTGTATTGTGTCAATCTTACCTTGAGATTAGAACCATGTTTACCCTGTCTTTACAGATTGTTGACCAAAAAGACAGTCCAGGTCAACGGGGATAGGAGAAGGGATGTGATGTGAGCTAAGTAGGGTTAAAAGGGATCAGCATTTACTTGAAGGGTGAGAGTGCTTCCAGAGGGGTAATCTGTGAGTAAATGTTCTCTCATCACATTTCTTAGTCAAATAATTTTTCAGGAGTTTGTAACCTTCTTTACAATATTGTCTTCCAGGCAAATCTGTAACCATGGTTTTTTTGTTTTTGTTTTTTCCTTTATGTTTTCTCTACATTATGGTGGAGGAATTTTGGGCAAATGAGGGATACTTGGTTAATCCTTGGCCACATAGTAATAAAAAGGGCATGGCTCTTATAGGACTGAGATTTCCTAGTCCCTTCCTAAGAAGGAAGGCACTACACTCTACCCAAAGAAAAGGAAAAAGAATCTTGTCGGAAATGGAGTATGAGAAAAACATTTTGTTCAGCCAAATTAAAGACTATCTACTAAAACAATAGGGTGGCTATAAGAAGACTCTGTGGTGTAACATAACAGGCCAAAGCAGTTTGGATTTCTTTGCATATAATTGTACAAAATGTACTCTCAGTGGGCCACTGTGCTATAATCAAACATGGTGGAGCTGAAGAATGGTGTCTGTGTGTTCCCTCACTTGGTTGCTCTGTCCTAGGGCACCTGCCAAGGCAGCTACATGGATTGTTCTTCATGCGCCCTGGCTGATGTCATAGGGTAGGAAGAAGTACGTACAGCTTGCTTAGGTTTTATTCTAACTACCTGGAGAAGTTGAGACTGTGAGGATTTAATAAAGTGTTAGTGGCATGGTAAGAAAGTAATTAATTTAAAGCATTTAAAGACCTAATCAGGATCTTTAGGGAAGGACTGGGGAATTCATGTTTTCTTAGAATCATGTCAAATAGAATTGTTTTTACATCTGGTAGGTGTTTCCCAAGCTGAATAAAGTAGTGTATGTGACAGGCTCTATTTGAGAATACTTTTAACATGCAGAACAAAACTTTAAATTTGTTGGCTTTTATAATTTCTGTTGGAGGTGGGGATTTGTAGGCTATTGTTTATCATTTCCACAGACATAAAAAAATAACTTATTCACTGTAGATCTTAGTACTTTATTGACGTGATTTCTTATTTCAGAACCATCTCTGAATGTATGGAATTGGTGATGGTTTTTGTGCTTTGGTTATTATGCCTTTCCTGGAAAACAAAGTAAGCTTTTCATGCTTGAGTAAACACATTGATGTATTATGAAACTGTCAGACTCTTTGAACAATTGGCAAAAGCTCAATATGTGACTCTTTTGAATGGCTTTTGTGTCAGCTAATGCTTTCGTACAACCAGTGTAAAGAAATTTCAATACCTTTCCTTAAGAATTTAATCTTCAACTTCGTGATTAAAGAAATCTAAAGGATTAGTCCTTTTGTTGAGCACTTTGTTCATTATCATCTATAGCTAATTGGTAGCACTCATTTGCTGAGATTTATAGTTCATTTTATTTTAAAATACTTTTCCTTTTTGTTAAAGAAGAGTAATTTTAAAAAGTTGACCCTGCCTTTTCTTACCACCTAATATATAGCTGTGTTTTTCCTATGTACCCTTCCTGTCTATCCACATGAACACACGCTTTTTTACATAGTGTACCTGCAATTTTGTCTTCTTTTTCAGTTTTGTAGACCTTTTTCAAGTTCCGTGGTCTTTATAATAATAATCACTTTTATTGTTTGCCTCATATTGAACTTTTTAATCACACATTTCCCTTATTTAACATGTACTTTTCCAGTTTTTCATTTTTACTGGTAACGTTGCAGTTGCTAATAGCAGCATTTTATTATACCTTATTTTTCTTATCTTCAATTATATTAGTAGGACAGGTGTTGAGAAGTATCATTAGTATGTCAGTAGATTTGAAAACTTTTTATAGTTTCCTTTCCAAAAGGCAGCGCCACTTACCCTGTCACCAGCAATGTGTGATTGTGCCCGTTTTAACTGCAGTTTAGCCTGCCCCAGGTAGTACCATTAAATTCCTCCTAATTTCTGAAGTCTAATTATATAATACTTCATTATTATTTTCATTTGCATGGTTGTTCATTACCCATTTTTGTTTTCTGTTTCTTCTTGTATGATTATATTCCCCTTTACCAATTAAAAAAAGATACAGGGGAGCGAATGTAGCTCAGTGGTTGAATACCTGCTTCCCATTATGAGGTCCTGGGTTCAATCTCCAGTACCTCCAAAAAAAATTAAATAAATAAATGATATAGACTTAAATGTTAGCCCTACAAAATTATCATTTGGAACATCTTTTAATCTCAGTAGATACTTTTTCTTTTGTGAACTGAATTTCTATTTTTATTAAAGTAATACGTGCAAATAAAACCAATAAGCTGCATAGTGTGACAATGAAGAACAGCCATGTCTTGCCCTCCTCTTCCTCATTCCAGTTTCTGGTTCTTGAGAAACTCCAGCTCTTTGTTGTTTTATTGTTTTTTTTCCTCCACATTGCTAGATGACCTGTTTTCAGTTTTTTTTTTTTTTTTTTTTTTTTTTTCCTACTTTACAGTCATCTTCCTCCTATGGAAGATGATGTTTAGCTCATACACATGCAGTTTCTTTCTCATTGTCCCAGTATTTACATAGCATAAAATCTTATTTATCAATATATATAGGTTTTATAGTATTGTGACTGTAATTATTGTTCATGCATTTATATTACGATTGTATCATCTTACACTTCATATTTTTCCTGGCATTAATAATTCCCTCCCTTTTGTTGCTTGCTTTGTTTTCTCTATTCCTTTTTCTAATTTATCACTAAACATTCTGACAGAGTTGTAAATCTCTTGGTACTTGCAAACATATCAGATAAATCTCTCCCAAAACTTCGCTCTTGTGAGTCTTCATGTTCTTCCTTTCAGTGTGAACTGTTTGTCTCATGACCTGCTGCTAGGCTGACATTTTAGAATTCCCTTCACTATTTATTTTGGGGATTTCCTTTGTCTTTTGTCTCTCTTGGTTTTGTTGTTGATACTCTGTTCCTGGACCCCAGATCCTTCCCCCTACTTTTGGGTGGGGCGGGGGGGGAGGTACCAGGGATTGAATGTGGGACCTCGTATTGTGGGAAGCAGGTGCTCAACCACTGAGCTATACCCACTCCCTCTCTCTTTTTAATTTATTTCCCCATTTTGATGGATTCTTGAGAAAGGTGCAAGGAAGGAAGGTTTTTGAGACCTTACATGTCTGAAAATATCTTTATTCCATCATCATACTTGATTGGTAGTTTGGCTGGGTATGTAATTTCAGGTTGGGAATAATGTTTTCTTAGAATTTTGAAAGCTTTGCATTGTCACCTTCTTACTTTCAAGGCTGCTCTTGATTCCAGTGCCACTCTAATTCCCAGTTCCTCCTCATGATCTTTTCTCTCCCTCACCCCATCTGAAAGCTTTAGCATCTCTTTATTTTTGTACTTCTGAAATTTTGTAATATGCCTTGGTATGCTCCTTTTTTCCGTTTATTTTATTGGCTATTTGGTCCTTTTATCCTGGGAATGTATGCTCAGCCATCCCTCATGTTTTTTTGTTTTCTTTCTTTGGAATCCCTATTAGTTGGATGTAATGCTGTCTTGACTAAATCAGTAATTTTCCTATCTGCCCCCCCCGCCCCCCATTTTTCCATCTCTTTGTCTTTTTATTCTACCTTTTGAGGGATTTTAACTTTTTTTTTTTTTAACCTCTTGTTGGAATGTCTTTCATTGATGCTACAATATTTTTTAATTTCTAAGAGCTTATTTGAATTTTTCTTTTTATGACATGTTGCTTCCTTTATCATCTCTTATTTCTTTGAGGGTAATAATTATATTTTTTTGTGGTTGATGAAGTTTTTTCCTACTCCCTGCATTATATTTGTTTCTTCTGAGGTATGTGTGTGCACTTGTGTACATGCATACACTCTTCTCTGTCTTGCATGTAAGGAGAATTCCTCAAGTGTCTGGAGAACTTTAGCTCTGTTTAAGATGGAGGCACTTGGGAAGAAAACAAGATGATTGAAGGCTCTGTGTTTATGGGAGGGGGAGGGGCTTGTAACCTGGGACTTCTTTATAGGATATTTGGTATCTATTGGTGCCTGGGGAGCCTGGCTGCAGGAGGCAGGGTGGTGGGATCTCACTATTCAGACTTTGACTCAGTCTCCCCATTTTTAGTAGGGTGCCTCACCCCAGTCCCCAGCTGTGCTTAACCATTCTTGAAGTCCAGAGCTTCTCTGGATCAACCTTTCTAGAGAGGAAATTTCTAGACTTTTGCCTGGCAATGCATGGCACAGAAGAAGATCTTCTTTATATAAGTTTTCGACCAGTTCTCTCTTCAGAGATACTTGGAGCTAATTTTTTTTATTGGCTAGTCACCCTTACAGACTTAAGTTTCAGCTTTGTTTTGATTCTTTTGTCAGTTACCCATGTCCATCTGTTTTTATAGTTTCAAGGATTTTGTTAACTATTTTGTTTGCTTCTTGTCCCCTTAAATTTTTGATTGTCTTTATAGGTGTATTTCATATTGTTATATATATATAGCTATCTCTATATAAATTCCTTTACAGTCATTTTAGTACAGATGTGGGAGAAAAATCACATGTACAATCTGCCATGAATGTATGGTAGTATCCAGTATAGGCTCTTCTTAGATTGGTCAAAATAATTTTTTCTCTTCCACACATTTGTGGGATGTTGTATTTTTCATATGCACAAAAATTCCTTTTAAAAATGTCTTAAAATATTTTATTCTAATTATCTCACATCTTTAACATTGCAGAGTTAACATCAATTTTCATAAGTAGAAAATATGATCTTCTACTGTATAGTTTAAAGGAGTAATTAACATACTCACTGAATTGTCCCATTAATTTACTAAAACCTTTTATTTTGAAATAAATATACATTCACAGGAAGTGGCAAAAATAGTACAGAGAGGTCCTTTGCACCCACTATCTCCTGATGGTAACATCTTAAATGACAGTAACTAGTACTATATCAAAACTCGGAAATTGACATTGGTAACAGTTCTCATCAAGTTTTAAAAGACGTATTGTTATACGTTTCATATTGATCAGAAGTTTATATTGATGTGAGTCCTATGTGAAACATTTTGTCTTTCAGCAATTTTTCCATCTAGTCAAATTACGAAAGCTTGGGCTTAGTGATAATGAAATTCAACGGCTCCCTCCAGAAATAGCAAACTTCATGCAGCTGGTGGAACTTGATGTGTCTCGAAATGGTAAGAAAATGATTATACTTACATTGTCCATTTGTCTCTTCTGACACTGGGGACATTTTTAGTAAATATTTCTGGAAAAATGTTATTAGAGGTGCTTTGCCTGATGGTTGTAGGAAAGCTATGCATAAATTTTGAGGTGAAATTAATATTTTATTAATTTTATTAAAATTTTGGGATGAAACCACTTTTTAAAAAACAATTTATTGAAGTATATCATCCATACATGAACATACATAGTAAGTGTTCAGTAAACACTGTAAACTTACAAAACAAACATGCATAACATCATACAGGGCTCCCACACATCACCCCACCACAAATACTTTGCATTGTGAAACCATTTTTAATATTTAAATCAACTTATAGAAATATACCAAAAAATATTTACAACACAATTTTTAAAAGTTAACTTTTTGAAAGTAGGTTCATTCTGATTCACAGAGCTAGTGACTGGGCTGGGAAGTCATCTAACCTAGCCCATCATTTACTGAACAAGAAATTGAGGCCCAGTGGTATGGTTATTTGTACCAGTGCATGGACGCTACTGAAGCTAGGTAAACCCACCCTGGGGAAGACAGGGTTTCTCCTGGCAGTAGTGAGTTGCCTGGTCTGCTCTTGTGAGAATCTCTCTCCTTGCAGGGAGCAAAACTGCTTGCAGTTGAGGCATGTTCTGTCATTTTAATTTATTTTGAATCAGGTCGATAGTGGTTTTGCCCATTTGAGTTTGTGTGGTATATTTGTGAGTTTATTTTGATTTGCAGGTTTCACTATTATATTGCTTCTCCTTTTTTGTTGTTGCCGTTGTTGTTGGAACATTATATCTTGTTTATCCTTTCCATTTCTAATGCATACTCTGGTTTAACCCTCTGGTTTAACCCTCTGTTTTATAGCCCAAGTACACTCCCTGAGAGGGCAAGTACTCCTACTTGTTATAGCATATTTGATTCATTACTTCAGTTAAAGTGGCAGCTCCCAGTGGTTCTGCCTTTTAGTGATAAGATTCAATTCTTGCAAGAACTCTGGTATAATTTCCTTAAGATAGACCCAAATATAGTCTAAATTATTTATTAAAAGGACAACCCTTTTATTTCTCCCATATTGCATACTTATTTTCTGTTTAGTTTTTGCTTTCTCTACAAAAATCTTAAGTGTCTTTTCAATGAATTTCAGGTCTGGGTCTTTTAGTCTAATGTTTTCCACAGGAACCTCGGGGCTCAGATACAGCATTTTTCTGTAGCTTATTGTTACAGTGTAGGAAGGATAATCAGGACTTGATTGAAATCATGCATAACAAAAAATTATTTTTTTCCCACTTTTATCAGATTTTAAGTTGGTCTGACATATATAGGATTTTATACATTGGAAACTGTCTTTAGGTCAAATGATATCTTCTTGACATAGGGTCTAATTTTACTTTTCATGAGGATGATTTATTGCCTTGAAGGTACTGGAGAACAGTTAACTTTATTTATTTATTTTGGTGGTGGTGATGGTAGTGTTGAGGTAGGTACCCAGATTGGTAAATGGGATTTGATTGTAAGAATGAGGGTGGAACTGAACATTCCAAAAGCCTTGGCATGGAGCTTGCGTTTGAGACCATCTTGGGGATTTTATGGCCTCTGTCTTAGAACATATCTGCTTCTTTCTTAGTGGATGTTCTATTCTTCCCTCGCCACTGACCCTGTTCCTTTGGCTTGTGGTGGCTTCTACAGACTCAATTTGTTATGACCTCTCTCTATGTATTTTATGACTTCTTACTCTGCTATGCAACATCTTTTTGGCCATGGCACATTTCTAAATGAAGAATGATTGACCCAGCTTCTATTTTGATGCCAACCATAGACTATAAGCCATATGTTGCTGGCCACTCTAAAGGTTGGCAAGCAGTTCAAAGAGCATGGCTCTGCCTTTCAGCACAGCACAGAAATTATTGATGGATAGCTTTCTGTAGACTGGATGGGGCAGGTATTGAGGCTGGCCTTGCCAGAACTTGCCAAAAAGGCTATTCTGTATAGTTCTTATCTAAGGCAGAGGTGATTGAAACTAACCTTCATATTTTTAGCAATTCTCTGACTCAAAGAGTAGCTGGCTATTACCTCTGCAAAGAAGCAGTGACTGTAAATGGTGACTGGAATCACAAAATATGAAGAAATAAAATAGCAATTTTGAAATCAGCATTAGAAAGGAAAATAAGCAGAGGTCCAGAGGTAATTGAGAAAGAGAAGTTTTGGTTATAATTATTTGAGAGGAGGGAAAACATAGAGCTTGAAAATTTACAGTTCCATTATTGACTGTAATGGGATGTTCTGTTCTGTAGGAAGTCTGCATTGTGAGCTGCCAATTACACAAGGCCTCACATCAAGCTATATATATATTTTAGGAAGTACCAGGGATTGAACCCAGGACCTTGTACATGGGAACCAGGTGCTCTACAACTAGCTACATCCATTTCCCAATGAGAGTTGGGTTTTTTCATTTGTTTGTTTGGTTTTTAGGGGAGGTATCGGGGATCCAACTCGGAACCTCATACATGGGAAGCAGGTGCTCAGCCGTTTGAGCTACATCTGGTCTCCAAACTATTCTTTGAAAGAAGGGTAACATGCCTCTCACCATGTGTCCATTTTTACTTTCCAACGTGTTGATAAAAGAAGCTAAGCTTTCACCAAAGCCAGTGTCAAAAACAAAACAAAACAAAACAAAAAACGTCTTCTCTTTGGGATACCTACTCTTTTCTCTCTCTTTTTTTTTTTTTTTCTTTCTTCATTTTGAGTCTTCCCTTCAGTAGGTGTTAGAGTCTGTTGACACTTTCTTATCAGGCACTATAGAAATGCTGAGAGGGAGTTAATCACTCCTTTCTCTGATTGGCAGAGCTTTGCTTCTGGCTCAGTAGCCTGAAGGTATGTGTGTGGGGAGTGGGGGGGTACTGGAGTGAGGGGAGGACAATATGGAGGATGAGTGGGTTCAGGGTTTTCTTTGAGGTTGTGAAAAAGCTGCACAGGTGACAGAGCAGAACAAGGTCACTTTGACTATTACTAGCAGGAACATGGCTCTTGGGCTATGTCCAGGGCAGGCAGATCTCACTGTGCTTCCTCTCTTACATTTTTGCAGATAAATATCACATTATTGTGAACTTCCTTGGCAACTGAATAGGTAAATAAAATAAAATAGTGGGCAAAGAAAATAAGTCACAAATCCTGCAGCTTGGGAGGCTGTGTGAGAAACCTCTACTTCATGTGGATGTGAGTATTTATGAGGGTTTGGGATTAGTATCTGGAGGCCTGTTTGAGCCTCTGTTCTTTATTGCCCCAGCTGAGGCTGCCCCTTGTCTTATCAGAGGCTGTTCCTTTGAGTCCTTGCCCAATCCCTGGGTTTATAGCAGGGCTGACCACTATTGTGCCGTGGCTTTTATTTGCTTCCTCAATTCCTGATTTTCCAGAGAACATTGCTTTGACCATGGAGAAGGAGAGCAGGTTGTTGGTATCACACTACTCAAGTCCATTGGATCAGTGCTTCTCAAACTTGAATGTGAAACGAGTTACCTGAGGATTTTGTTAAAAATGCAGATTCTGATGCAGTAGATATGGGATGAGACCTGAGATTTTGCTAAGAAGCCGACTTTGCTGGCCCACAGATCACACTTAATGGCAAGTTCTTCAATGCTACCACCCACAAGCCAGCTACCAGCATACCTTTGGCAGCTTCGTGTGGTTATGAGTGGAAGTTCACTCAATCCCTGCCACCCCCTACATTCCCAGGTGGAAAGTGGGACATCTTCAGGATAGTACTGGTTAAAGGATGGATTGCTAGAGCTGATTAAAGCTGCAGGAGCAGAATTAGACCTTTGCCAATATTCCCTTGCTCAACTGAGGGAGAAAAGACAAGTTTCCTGTTTCTCTCCAAAAAAGTCTGAAACTGAGGAATTGTTACAGGCTCATTTCCTAGGCAAAAACAAAACAAAACTGCCAAGACTTCCTACTGCTAACTTTTGTGGCCTTAGTCTGATATTTCAGGCATAAAGTCAAGGGAATTGTGTGTTGTGTTAGAAGAGAGGAGGATGAGCTTAGGGAGACGGCACCCAGCTGTGGATTTATATAGGTTGTGAAGATTTTTTCTGAGCAGAGAGGCTTGGCTTAGCACAGCGTGTGTGGTTCAGTCACTAAAATGCTTTGCTGTGCTCAGCAGAGCGGACCCTGGGTCTGATCCCTGGCTCAGCACTCTCACAGGCCCTCCTTGAGGCCCTGGGGCTTATTTCACTGCCCTGGGTGAAGGATGGGACCAGGCGCTCCATAAGGCCCTGCTTCTTGAACACACACACTGAGAGGCGAGGGAAATGTCAAGAAAAGAAACTAGGATATACACATCCTGGGGCCTTGCCACCAAGCATAGACCACAATAACATTTATGTAAGCAAATGCACATAAATGCATATATATTTATATATCATTTTACAAATATTGGTATGTATTGTGAAAAATTTGATTTTTGCCCACAATAAAAAAAAAAGAAAGAAACTACGTGTTTTGCTGAATGTAGACTGAAGGATGATTGGAGTGTGTAATCTGAATATGCTATTAAAATTTTGTCCAGAAAAAGCAAATGGCTTAGAATTAAGGTCTGAAGCAATCTTCTGTGTGCAAGGCTTTAATGCCTGGACTCTGTTATGTCTGTTTCTTACTGATTCCTTAGCGGTTTGAGGAAGATGGCCTCTGGATATGTGAGAGGTGGTGGTATTACCCCATGGTAGTATCTTGCTATTCAAGAATATAGAGCAAACTTCCTTAATGTATCATGAGTCCTGCCCCAAGGGTTAGTTATTTGAATTTTGTAGTCAGTGATGTAATTTGACCTATATCACAGCACTATATCATTATCTGTTTAGTTCAGTTTTTCCCACCACCAGCCCTGCTAGAGATGATTTTAAGTGGTTCTTTAAAACAGTGATTTTTAATATTGAATCATGAAAAAGTTATACTTTTTTCAATTTTATTCCTTTTAGATTGCTTTCTGTAGAATTTAATAGCACTTTATTGTATTTAGTATTTACATTTATCTTCTATTTCTGGTAGTTCTAATAGTTTTCTCTTCATGTTAGATATATTTTTTTAAATGGCGTCCTTTAAAATCATATTCAAATTTTAAATGTTGATTTAAAAGAATGAGGTAAATAATAAAGATAATGGGTGTATGGCAAAAATTGTGCAGATGGCTGAAGTGAGGAAACATTGGTTAGAATTAGCATACCATGTTGTAGAAGTCATGAGTTTATTTCCCTTAGGGGGCAGATAATATTGCATAAAGAAAAAGCATGGACAGGGATTGCATACATTGTAAATGATTTTGCAAGCTTGAGTTAACAAGAAATTAAACAGAAGATAGTATTAGTACAAATTACGAGGACATGGATACTACTTTACAGTAAATGGACAGTCTGCCAGCAGTGTCATCGTCTCACTCTCTTCTAGAGTCTAGACTTTGATTAAATGATTGGGTTAGTTGCCCTCTGTTCAGTCAAGGGGTGATACGTGTCTGTGGTTTGTTGCTGTGGGTTTGTTTTTAATGAAATCTAAAACCAATCTTGGAGCCTGTTGAAATGACCTTGTCTAACATCAAGTCGTGGTGCTTCTAAGTGTTCTGAAAAAAAGCTCTTTCTGGCAAACAATAAAGTCAGAATGCCTAGAAATCCTCCTACTTGGTTAATGAACAGTCAGCCTTTTAAAACTTTGTCATGTAGTGGTTACATATATCCAAGTGTATTACATCCACACCAGAAGTGTGGCAAAAGCCAGTTTTTACCCATGCAGACTTCCAGTCTTGTCACAATCAAGCCATTCTTCTCTTCTTTCTTGCTGCCTTACCGAGGCCCAAGTTTAGCACCCAACCTTAATGGCTGGACTTAATATTACAGTAAGTGAGTTTCTTGTCATTGTCGCTGTGGAAATATTACAGGAGACTTCCAGCGAAGGGAAGTCTGCCCTTGTGCTCACTTCTCCACCTTACAGTTGGAGAGCTAGACAATAAATATCCAGTCCACAGCAAATGTGACTGCTTTCCTATCATGAGCCCTCTCTCTGCCTTTTACCTTCTCTTTTGTTAGGAAGAAGGGGGTAAGGTAGGAATCACATTTTAATTCCAGATAGTAGTAATTGTTTTTAAAGTGGAGGTACAAAGACATTGGGCTATGTGATACTTTTTTCCATGCTTCGACACCCTACCTCATTCCACCCCCCAGCCTAGGGAGTACTGTTTAAATGAAGATATATAGAAGCCACTTTAAACTCAAAAGCTTGGGATTGTTAACTTTACAGATGGAGCCCTCCTGATTAGCCTATTTTATACTTTTTGCTTTTTTTTTTTTTTTTTTTTTTTTTTGAGTCCTTTGCTGCTCCCATCTAGGTTGCCTACCTTTGACTTGCTTTGCAGAACATATGTATAGATAAATATAATGCATTGTTATTGTATTAGTCAGGGCTCTCTAGGGAAACAGAATCAACAGGAGATATCTGTCAATAACATGAGATTTTATAAGAGCCTCTCACGTGGCTGTGGGTATGCACAAGTCCAGGTTCTGCAGGCAGGCTGCAAACCAGGGCCTTCCATGAAAGTCCAGTGAAGGTCCTTGGTGAGTTTCTGGGAGACTGTGGCTGTCCAAAGACAAGCTGGGAAATTCTCTCTGAATGCTGAAATCACTTCCCCTTTTAAGGCGTTCAACTGATTGGGTAAAGAGTCACTCATTGCTGATGGCAATCTCCCTGATTGATGTAGATGTAATCAGCTATCTATGCAGTAAACTCACTGGTGACTAAAGTCCATGAATGTCCTTGTATTTACAATTAGCCCATTGCTTGCTTGACCAAACACCTGGGTACAATTACCTGGCCAAGTTGACACATTAGTCTAACCATCACAGTTACTTTTCCTTATGTTGTTAATGCTGTTATCAGAAAAGTTGTAGGCTTAGATAATTTTCTTCCTTCCCCCCTCCCTTCCTTCTTCCTCCCTTCCTTCTCCCTCTCTTCCTTTTTTTTAAATTTTTTAACAAGTCTGTAATAGAGATGGTAACTTGAATTTGAGAAAAACACCTTCTGAATATACTTTTTTAGGCCAATCTCTTCATTTAGTTCTCTAAGTGCTTCAGTCATTGAGCTTTTTGTCTTTTTGTAGCTCCTTGTCTTTCTCCCTGCCTCCATCCCTCTGTAATCCATTCATTCACTCAATCTTTACATATTATGTTTTTGCTAGATACTGAACTTTCCAAAACAATGGTAGATTTACAGAGTACACTTAAGTTACAGAAGTGAAAATAATGTAGTGATTTTTCCTGAAGTAAAACAAAACCCCAACTCATGGGATGACAGTTTCTGCTTGCCTTATAATTAGAAAATTTATTTGGGTATTGGGTTGACAGTTTCAAGTTCTAAAAGGGTTTGAAAATGAGCGGCCACATTGCTTCATTTTGATTTTGAGGTCACCTACTTAGTCATGTGAATCTGGCTTGAGCCCAGCGATGTTGTGCCTCTAGGCAGCTGAAGACAGTCTTCAAACGGTGGCTGGCATCTCTTTGTCAGGATGGTGACAGACTGCTCCTACCACTGCAAACACTGCTCTGAGCTTATTAGTCTAGAAAAGACAAACCTTGGAAAGGAATAAAGGGGCTGAGAAGGAGAGAGGGATTGAGGAGCAATACCAAGAACTGCAATTTGAGGATTATGTATAGAACTAATTTGGTTTTAAATTAGCTTTTATTTGTTTATTTTAAAGAAACTTTAGATTACATAAATATTATGTCAAAAATATAGGGGATTCCCATATTCCCCTCCCTCCCACAATTTCTCACATTAACAACATCCTTCATTAGTGTGGTACATTTGTTATAGTTGATGAACACATATTGAAGCATTGCCACTAACCGTGGATTGTAGTTTTCATTATAGTTTACACTCTGTCCCATGCAATTTTGTAAGTTATGACAAAATATATAATGGTCTGTATCTGTCATTGCAACATCATGCAGGACAATTCCTTTAAACATGTTGAATAAGTCGTCAGTCTAACTAACATGTCTGCTCAAAACCAATAATGAAATAATGATTCTGAATTATTTTCAGTTTGAAAAAATTTTTGGCCCTGACTTTTTAGAAAAATGCTTTACAGTTATCAACTGTAACCTGTAATAATTACTGTTTTTACTCCAGGTAACATGTATTGAACACCTACGGTGTATAAGACAATGCAGAATTTTTCTGGTCCTATAGTGGGTGAATCTACAGACACAACCAACTAATATAAGAAACTACACACTAATGACTGATAATATGGTATAAATAAAATGCTGTGGGGCAAGAAGAGAGGTGTGAGAAAGCTGTCAGGAAAAGTATTAAAGAGCAGCAGCCTTTTGCTTTGAGATTTCTTAGAGATTCTAAGCCTTGGGAATGGCATGATGCCACACACTGGGCTTTGAGGGAAGAAACAATAGTTGGTGTATTCAGGGAGGAAGGGTAGTTGGAAGCAGGCTGGGATCCAGATGTTTTGGGTCTTTGACATTGTATGTACATCTAGGCAAATGGCTTTCAGATATTTTCTTTTTAGCAGCATAGTCATGTCCTGAGATGTAAATGTTCATTCATTATTTATTGAGTATCTATAATGTGTCTGGCACTATGCGATAGTATGTAAAATAGAGAAATACAGCATTATTTCTTTAGCAGTAAAATAAAGATAGCATTTTATTGGTATAAATCTATTTTATAAGTCAAATTTATACTTAATTTCTTATAAGTTATAATGATGAAAATAATGCGGCTCTTTTGTTAGCAATTAAATTTAAACCAAGGGTTATGCATGAAAAACTATGCATAAATTAGACTATGTCCCTGATTTATTTCTGTAAATTAGTTTGGCTGCTTCCTGTTGTAAAAATATAGATTCATGCAAATAAATATTTGCTAAAAGGTTTTTTTGCTGCTATTTTGTTCTTGCTTTAGGGTGATGATTATATAGCACTCCTTCTTGTCTCAAAATATTTTTCAACTTAACTGACTTAAAAATCTTAAGACTCATCAAAAATCAAAGAAAGTGCACCCCATGTGTAATGTAAGACCTAAAACTAATATGACTTGTCATGTCGTTCCTTATTTATTTTTTTTAAGGAAGTACTGGAGATTGAACCTTGGACCTCGAACATGTGATACAGGCACTTAACAACTGTGCTAAGAAGCTCTGTGCATTAGTCAGGATAGATTATTGGAGAGAAAAAAACACACCAAAATCCCAGTGACTCAACACAATGAGCAATTTTATTACTGCTCAACTTACAGTCCAGTGTGTGTTTGTGGGGTGGATGGGTGTGGGTGGGTAGGGATGGGAGTGAGATATGGGCAGGCAGGTGGTGAGTCTATGGCTCCATACAGTCATTCAAGGATCCAGGCTTATTCCTTCTTGTGATGCCACATCTTCCTTCAACTTGTGGGAGGGGAAGAAAATGGAGGATTGTGTATGCAGAGATTTTTATGGGTCGTGCCAAGAAGTGGTATACAGCATTTCCATCCATGTCATATTGGTCAAATTTATGTCCACAACTGTACTGAAAGAAGCTGGGAAATGCAGTTAGCTACTTGCCCAAGAAGCTGGAATTGTATGGTTTGTCACTGATCACATGCAAACCTAGTAAATACACACACACACACACACACGATCCCAATGCACTCTGGGATTCACAACCTTCCAGTGAGTGACCTATTTCTAGAAAATTCAAAAAGGCCAGGCTTCCCTTCCATACCTGCACAAAAGTGTATAAACTCAAGAATCATTGGCTGACATTATTGATGGCCACAGATCTGTTAATATTCAATAACGTAAACACCTATGCAAGTATGTGTGGTTTTTAAGGTAGAATTTTTAAAAATCTAGTTCACAAAATATTTTTAAAGTAGTCTTATATTTGAGGAATCCTTGAAGCACTTGCTCTATGCAAATGGAGTCATTAAAGGTTTTCACCAGTTTGGATGCTACCTTTAAACTCTCTGCCCCTCAGTTTCTTTATCTGTAAAATAGAGACGATAATAATAGCACCTACTTCATAGAGGTTTTGTGACTCTTCAACGAGGCTGTGTATGTAAAGTGCTTAGAGCAGTGCCTTGTATATGATGAACACTCAGCATTAGCTGCTGTAGTTCTTCCCATTATCATCATCCTTTGTTTTGGGTCATGAAGATCTGAACAAGGGCTTTAGGGGTGAGCACAGAAGCAGGAGTGAGGGACTGAGAATGCAGGGAAGGGAGGTTTCTGCCTAAGGTGACTTCTGGGCTCTGTGAACCCTATGCTAGGCAGTGTGTTCTTTCATTACACACTAATCTTGTGAGGTGGGTATTAGCGTCTCAGCTGGACAGATGAGGAAACTGAGGCTTGAAGGAGTTGTGACATGAGCCAAATCATACTGCTCGTTAGTGGTGGAACTGAAATAAAGGAACCCAGAAGGAGTGAAACTTTTTGTTATTTCTTGTATATACTGATGATAATAAATGTAGAGCTGATAGTTTTATTCTGTTTCTGGAGAAAGGATGTAGACAATGTTATGACTAGGTACCCTCAGAATTCAGAGATAAAAATAGGAAGTCATGTTAAGATATTTAAACTTGTAAAAATCTGCAAAGTGAATGAATTCAGCCATTCATTGAAAGTGGCCCATCCTAAGAAGCAACTTGCCAGTCTTTTATGACCGGAAACAGGGCATAATCCTATGCAAGCAAGCAGTTTTCTCAGAATGTTCTGATGTAGCACTTCTGAGTGAATTGTGCTGTTTGGCAGAAGATTGGCGGACTGCCAGAAGACTAAACAAGGAAAGCTAAAAAGGAATAATGTATGGGTTTTGACCTTTGAAAGAGAAGTTAAGAGATTAGACACCATAACTATATCCCTTAGAAGCAGATGAAGCTTTCCTGTGGAGGTGATTTTGTCTGGCACTTATTACTAACAGTTAAGATCACCCCATGTTCTTTTCTCAGGGTGTGGCTATCCACCAAGCACTGTGATGGGCTATTTAATTCTCTCAGATAAATGCTAAGGGGGGAAGGGGTGTTCATATGCTGACATGTTGACATTAGTATCTCGTTCCATGGTATTCAGATTGATTGCTCAGGCCCATGTGAGTTTTCTTGTGGTGGCGCATGTTTCCAAACCCTTATCTTCTCTGGGCAAACTGTCACTGCCCTGGCAACTGGATGACTGCTAACCCTCCGAAGTTCATCGTACCCAAGCTCTGCCTCAAGCAGCCAGCAAATTTCCCTCTGCTTTGAGTAGCATTAATTCAGTAGATTTCCTTTTATTACTTTCTGTTGGTACTATGAATTTCATTTGACCCATCCCTGAGAAGACCAAGAGGAGTACCTTAAGAATGGCAGAGAAATGGATTATTAGGATCATTTCTTTTCCACATTATTGATTTTTAAGTATGTGCTCATTGTTGAGAATTAATAGTGAAGCATAAAGAAACATTAATGAAAAACAAAGAGAATCATGTGAATCTTCATCATTAAAATGTTTATTGGGTGCTTACTATGTATGTACCAGTTTAAGGCCAAACACTTCATGTGTATTGTCTCATTTTATCCACAAACCATCTCCTCCAAGAAGTAAGCTTGCATCCCCTTTTTACAGATGAGAAAACTGAGTCTCATGTTAAAAGCTTTCTTTGGCCACATGACTAGCATGTAGTAGAGCTGTTATTCAACCCCAGGTGTTGTTGAACTCTGAAATTACAATTCTGTTCCCCCAAAGTAAAAAATTTATCTCTCGCTATGCAGATAAAATCATCATTACGTTTTCATGTATTTTCTTTTTTTTTCTTTTCATTACTTGTTTCACAAAATTGGCATTATGCAGTAAATAGATACTTTTATCTTGGCCTTTTCATAGATTGTGTTTCCTATGCTATTATTTGCACTTATTGTTTAACACTTGTGTTTTTTAAAAAGGCAGATTAATCAATAACCCTTGCCTTTTAGTCTTTCTGGAGAAAATATGAAGAGATCTATAACTTTATCACCAATGGAAAGCTATAGATTTCAAAGGTAATATTGGTGTGGGACAAGACTGGGAAATTTCTTTTCCCCTAAGTTACAAGCCAGCCAGATAGAGTGAAGAAAGAGGTACATTAGCAGTTTAGAAGTCTCTACCCAATTTAAGATTTTTGTTTTGAAATAAGTCACGGAGGCACAATTACTCCTTAAGGCCATGTGGTTACGTAGGTACATATGGAACGAAGCAGGAGCAGAACAAGCATATATTTCTAACTTTTAAAAAAATGTAGTGCAAAACAATTAGTTCAAACATGTATTTTTTGTTGTAAGGTGCTTGGTAAAAGTACCACACACATTAATATTTGATGCCTTGAAATATTGGACTTTGTTGTTCAGCCTTTGCTTGATGGTGTTGCATAGGTCTTCTTTCACTCAGTGAGGCTGACAAGTGCTAGGTCAAGATGAACAAATGGGTCAGAGCAAATCAGGAGAAACTGAGAGGACTGGGTGCCAGTAGCTTAACACACTTCCAAAACAAAAGTTAGCTCAGCCCATGGGAACCTAGGTGACACTGGAGGGACTAAGGGGACTAGGATTTTTCAGCGAAGGCCAAAACTAAGTCAGCAATGCAGCAAGCATTTAAGGGAACTGATTCGTTGGTGTTCCTATCAAACCTGTGGGGTGTTTTCTGCATTGTGGTCTAACTGGGAACTAATGGGATGCAGCATGGTAAAGACCTGTGGCAATTTGAAGTTAGCTATAAATTGAGTCAAATGCCACAGAAATACACTTTATTACCACCATAGGGAGTACCTTTGCTTTCAGAAGTCCCTCCCCAATACCCCCATCCCTCAACACACCTTTTAGAGCCTTACTCTATTGAAGGGCTGTGGTGTTTTTAGAGAGCAAGGGTAACTCTGTTCTTCCTCTAGATCAGGCTTCCTGCCTTTGGTCATGGTCTAGTCGGTCTTCAGGGTTGGCCAATTGGAGCACATCAAGGAAATTTCCTCCTTGTAGCTCAGAGGCACTTTCTGAGCAGATGCTTTGGGCTTCTGGACCCCTTACCACCTGCTGTCCAAGTTTATTCTTATCTCCAAAATGCCTCTGTGTTGTGTTAGCAACTACTCTGTCCTTCCTTATGGATCCAAAATAGCAAGAGATAAATTCAAATAAATGTTCTAAACAAAGGCATCATATTTCATTATGCAAAACACAAAAAGGAACTAGTAAGCCCTCCCCAAAGCTGCCTGCTCCCTGGGGGACCGGATGGCCTTATGATCCAGCGGATCCTCCTGGGGCAGCCCTGGCCCGCTGTCCCTTCCCCTCCTCTCCAGCAGGATGCTGCTGCATGGGGCGGGGTGGGGACTCTGGGGGGACCATGCCTGGAGGTTGGCTGGCCTCAGCATGGCTCACGGGCACGGCGCGCTGATGCTCTAGTGTGTGGTGGTTGGCGACAGGGCTGTGGGCTAGAGGTGTCTACTCATGAACTATGCCAACGACGCCTTCCTGGAGGAGTACGTGCCCACCGTCTTTGACCACTATGCAGTTGGCGTCACTGTGGGGGGCAAGCAGTACCTCCTAAGACTCTATGACAAGGCCGGATAGGAAGACTTTGACCGTCTGTGGCCTTTATCTTATCCCATGATTGATGTCTTCATTATATCCTTCTCTTTGGTAAATCAATTGCAAAATGTGACAGAGGAGTGGGTACCAGAGCTTAAGGATTATGCACCAGATGTACCCTTTTTATTAATAGGAACTCAGATTGATATCCCAGATGACACCAACACTTTAGCAAGACTGAATGATATGAAAGAAAAGTCTATATATATGGAACAGGGACAGAAACTAGCAAAAGAGATAGAAGCATGCTGCTATGTGGAATGTCAGCTTTAACCCAAAAGGGATTTAAGACTGTTTTTGATGAGGTTGTCATAGCCATTTTAACTCCACAGAAACACAAAGTGAAAAAAAAAAAAAAAAAGGATCAAGAGGTATAAAATGTTGTTTGATTACAACATCTTCAGTGCCCAAGGAAACTGTCTATTTCTCTCAGAAAGCACATGAATGCTACAGTTACACTCAGACCTCTTCTAGATAATGAAGCAGTTTAAAACTTGGGGGAAGAAAAAATATCAAAAAACAAAAAAACAAACAAACAAAAAAACCCAACACAAAAAAACCCTCAAAATTCAATTTAGTTAAGAATGTTTCTGAAAGGTCCAAGAAGCAGCAAACAGCATCTGAAGCCACAATCTATTATAAATACTTTATTTCAACTAGAAGATACAATCCCTCAGGGCTTTCATAGTTTAAAAAGCTACAATCACATCATATTGTAACTATATAAAAAACAAAATTGCTGTAAATGGAACTGCTTGGCTTTGACTATACACATTTCTGCACAGTCTTTATGGAATCTGCACAAAGAAATATCTTCTCCCTTTGCTCCAACTAATTGCTCATGTATGTAAGTCACTTTCTATTCCGGTATATCCAGAGTGGTGAAATAAGGCCAGCCACATAGCCAAGGGTCGCTCCAAGTGTACAGGAGATGGGCCACAACTGAGGAGAGAATGTATGTGATCAAAATAAGAGCAAATGTTTTATTATTACGTGAGCACAAGTTAAGTGTAACCTGAATATTTCTATACTGAAGCCTAATGTGCTTTCTTAATGCCAAAATTGTAATACAGTCATAACTGCATTTACCACAAGCACTAAAAATATACACAAATTAGTTAGTATGCATTAAACTATACCAATGCTTCTGGCAATTGTAGATTTAGTTTGATGCTCCCCAAACTGCACGAGAAACATGGTAAAATTACAAATTAAAATTTAGGGTCAGAATTTGCCATAACCCTGGGCTAGATTTAGCTCTCTGAACTAGCTGGTAATTCTTTTTTTTAATTCCCACTTTGGCTGTGTGCATCAAGTGAAATGAGAAATCTGTATGCTGGTCAAACTACAAAAAACTTTGTTTAAATTGTGTTAAAGAGAAAAGACCTAGAATGCAGACATGTTACATGGAACTTAACACAGAGCTGCTGCTTCCATAGTAAAACTGATGTCACTTTTCAGATATAGATTTTGGAACCATAACAGCTTATAGAACTACAACTTACATACATACCTAGAAGGTAAGTTCAGCTAAAGATTGGCTTCCAAGTTCCCATTTTCTTCAACTATATGACAATTCACAATATTACATCAAGTCGGAAGTAAATAATGTCAATTTGTTTCATCCATGAGCTGTGCCTTTTGCTACCTAGTTGAAAGGCTCTGCTTTAAAAAAAACTGGAGACAGTATGTTCATGTTCATCCGTGAAGTTTATTTGGTATGTTGGAGCCATTTCTAATTTTTCTCTGGAGGTACAGGCCATGGCACAGTGTCAGAGGTGAACCTTATTTACTAGTTCTATTACCTACTTAAGCTGCCTTGTGTGGTTTACTATGGATCTGCCTTATTCTAAATGCCATTCAACAGACAACAGTGTTGTGAGACAAAGCTTCAGTTCGAACAAATTAATACAGTCTTATAGAGAAGCATTATCTAATCCATAAATTTTTCCAGCCTTTCCCACATTTCAACTTGCTATTACCTAAATCAGGGGTTCATAACCTTTTTTGTTCCATGAACCCCTTTGCCAGTCACATGAAAACCATGGACCCCTTACTAAGTCCACACCATACTGTGTGTTATTTAATAACTATATCATACCCACACCAACACATCTCCACAAGAATAATGTTTTTTTGAATTTCGATTCAAGCTCATGGACCCCTAGCTAAGACCCTCTGACCTAAATTATGATTTCTTAATGTCTTTGGTGGGTGTATTAGTCAGCCAAAGGGGTGCTGATGGAAAATACCAGAAATCAGTTGGTTTTTATACAGGTTATATATTTGACGTAGAAGCTTACAGTTACCAGGCCATAAAGCATAAGTTACTTCCCTCACCAAGGTCTGTGGCCATGTATTGGAACAAGAAGGCTGCTGACATCTGCCAGGGTTCAGGCTTCCTGGGTTCCTCTCTTCTGGGGGCTTACCTCTCTCTGGGCTCAGATGCTCTGTTATCTCAACAAGGCCAGCTGTAGACTATTAGGCGAATGGCTTGTTTCTCTTCCCGGGGGCCTTCTCTCTTTCCTCACGACCAAGCTCCTCTGTGTGCTTACTTCCCTGGACTCCAGCTCAAGACTCTAGCATCAAAAACTCAAACTCTGTCCTTTGCCATGTCTTTTATCTGTAAGTCTCCCCCCACTGAAGGGCGGGAACTCAATGCCCTACTGACATGGCCCAACCAAAGCCCTAATCATAATTTAATTAAGTAAAACTTCTGAATCCAATGCAGTCTAATATGCCCAGAGGAAAAGACCAGTTTACAAACATCCAATATTTTTTTTTGGAATTTATCAATAATATCAAACTGCTACAGTGGACTTCTGTTAATTTCCGTGACTTGCTGTAGCTATGTCTACTGCACAGATTGGGTAATAGAACACTAAACTTTTAAAGAAAATGACAACCTTAAATGCTCATATCAGTTACAAATCTAGGATGTACTCTCATCTTGTATGTGAGCTTTGTAGAGACTTCTAAAAATATAACTATCATCTTCCCTATTGAAGAATGGAGAGCCTTCTGGATTACTAGTCAGCGCTTTCTCTATGACCTGGGCATTGGATTTCTTCCTTCTCCCAAGAAGTGGCAGTCCACATTAAGTATCATGGCTTTATGTATGCTCAAACAGAATCTTATGTAACTTTATTATTTAATTGTGATCTGCTGTTTTTTAGATAGAATTGAAAGGAATTGTATAAATCAATGAGTATATCAGTTAAGTTGTCCAACACTTGAATTAAAGGAATTAAGTAAGACAGTAAAAAACAAACAAACAAAAACAAGTACCAGTGAAGTGTTGGCTAGAATGTATGTGTAACTGAGATAGGGACAGGAACCAATTTTTAGAATGAGTTTTATTCATTTCTTGAATATTTAACAAGCACTACATTTTTTAGTTCTGTTCTAGGAGCTAGAGATGGGAAGTTATTTTGGCCATGGCTCTCAAGGAATTTAGAGTAGTAGGGCAGAAAGAACAAGTCCATCTTTGAGGGCAGTACAGTATTGAAAGTCTTGTCTCAGAGGTTTGCCTAAAGAAGCATAGGGAGGGGGCAGGGTACTTCATCATTCCTTGGGTATGGAGGAGTATCAAGAAGGCTTCCTGGGTAAGCTCTGATAAACAATTAGCAGGTAGAGTCAAAGAACTGCTGAAAGGACATTTCAGCACAGATTTGAAAGACAGTGATGAATTTGAGGAAATGCAATACATTTCTGGAGTACATGGCAGAAGATGACACTAGGGAGGTAGATGGTAGCTAGATCATGAAGGACCTGTGTGCTCAGCTAAGCAATGTTTTCCTAAAAACCATGGGGAGCCAGGAAAGAGTTTCAAGCAGGGGAGTGACTCACAAATCACCCTGGCTGTAGCAGGAAACATGAAGTTGATCTTAAAGGCAGCCTGGAGAGGGGGTAAAGTGGAGGGGACTGGTGGGTTTACATGTTGGGTATTAGGGGTGGAAAGGCTAGGGGAGGGGAGCCAGAGATTTGAAGATGCTGGAGCAAGAGGCATAGAGCTGCAGGACCAGGCATGAGGGCATTATAAGGGGGTGGCCTGCTGGATTTGGAGGGGGTATGTGAGTGAGAAGTCTGGGTTTGGGATAAATTCCCTCTTCCTGATAACAGGAGAGGCAGGAGACATTGAAAAAAGGCTCAGGTCTGAGGGGAAAGGAGAGATAAGTTTATTTGTTGGTGTGTGGAGGGTTATTTTGGAGGTGCTTACTAGACAGCTGAATTTAAGGCTCAGCGGAGAAATTTTAGCATCTGTTAGGTTTAAGAGTCACTCACGGGGAGTTTATATAAATGAGGTCACTCAGAGAGTGGATATGGAATTGGATGGGCAAATGAGCATGCAGAATAGCATTATTTAACAACACAGAGAAAAATGGGCTCCTGTAAGATTCTGAGAAAAGCCAAAGGATTGGTTGGCAGTGTTGTCTGATGCTATAGAAAATGTCAAACAAAAAAAAGAACAGAGCAGTAGTCATTGAGTTAAGCATTATAGAGGTGATTTTATGGGCTGCAGCTAAAGCATGCAGATTAATGGATGAAGCTGTTGTCATGAATGAAACTATCCAGGCCCAGCCTGTAGAGAGGCAGAACCTTGGGGACCACCATTATTAAAGACGGGTGAAAAGAAATTTGAAAAGAGACTGGAAAGGAATGACCAGAGAACCAGGATAATCACAAGAGTTCAAGGTAGGGAAGTACATAAAGAAGGGCTGCAGTGTAAAATGGGGTAGAATGATCAGGAAACATGGACTGAAAATTTCCATTGGATTTGGCATTTAGGAGGTCATCTGTGACAGCAAAAGCAATGTCAAAAATGGTTTACAGCACACATTGCTTGTTGTTTTATGCTTTTTCCCTTGGCTCTTTTCAAGAGATCAGAGGAAGGCTTGAAAAACATCAGCTATCACTGTTTCCTGGAGCAAACTCCAGCAATCGCTGTTTCCTGCTGGAGTTGATGGTTAGAAGGAATGTAGGTGATTATGCTGCTGGTGGATGGTGTGGACAGCTAATGAGGATATAATTAATGGAGGAATTTCATAACTCTCTGCTCATAAATGTGTACACACTTGATCAGTGTGTGTTTTGGGAATGAGCCATCCAAGCCTTGCTGTTGCCATGGTGAGGCAGCCCCAGAACACAAAAGGTGATGGTCATCAGTCCCTGATACTCTCTTTCTGTATCCTGGTTACTGGCGGTGGAACCAGGGTGACTGATCATTTTCAGTATGGTTATTCCAGTGTAAATGTGAGGACCACAGAGAGATAATGTTCTGCCCTTCTAGGTCCCTCTAATGATTGGTTGCATTTATCCCACTGTGTTTCCATATTTATTTAAATGGAACCCACCAACCCAATCCCTCTTCTAGATACATAGCCAAAAGAATTGAAAGCTGGGACCCTGACATATTTGTACCCAATGTTCATAGCAGCATTATTCACAATAGCCAAAAGATAGAAGCAATTCAGATGTCCATCAACAGGTGAATGGATAAACAAAATGGAATATTATTCAGGTTTTAAAAAGGAATGAAGATCTGCTACTTGCACTACATGGATAAGCCTTGAAGATATAATGTTGAGTGAAATAAGTCAGACACAAAAGGATAGATGTGATTCCACTTATATGAAATAGCTAAAGTATGCAAATTAATAGAGATCAAAAGTAGAGTACATGTTACTGGGGCGGGGAAGGGGAGACAGCAGGAATGGGGACTTAATGAATAATAGGTTTCTGTTTGGGGTAATGAGAAAGTTCTGGTAATGGGTGGTGGTGAGGGTGGTGCAATACTGTGACTGTGGTTAATCCCACTGAATTGTATGCTTAGAAGTGGTTGACATGAGAAAGTTTATGCTGTATATCTGTTTCTACAATTTAAAAGAAAGAAAGAGAGACTAAAGAGACAATGGCAAATAAGTGCAATACAAGGTCCTGGATTGGATCTCATAATGGAAGAGAAAAGGCCCCAAAGGACATTACTGGGTGGTATGAAAAAATTGGAATATAGACTATAAGCTTTGTATCAATGTTAAACTTCTTGAACTTGATAACTTTGCTTAAGCTGATTATATAAGTGAATATACTTGTTCTTAGGCAATGTATGTGGAGCTGTTGTGTCCAAGGAACATGGTGTATACAACCTACTTTCAGAGGTTTAGAAAATAGAATGATATGGCAAGATGGCAAAATGTTAAAAGTTGGTGGGTCTGGGTATATGTTGGAGTGTTCTGTGTGGGTTTTGTATTATTTTTGCAACTGTCTTGTAAATTTGAAAAGGAAAAGTGAATAACATGGGTTTGCGACTTCCAGACTCACTCCCATGGCTGAGTTGCCAGTGTTGGGTGTACACTCTTATTGGGCTTATTTTTTTATGCCTGACTCCTCCCCCCTGGATTATGAGATCACAATAGGCAAAGACTGTGCCTCTCTTATTCATCTTTGTTTCCTTACCTTTTGCTATAGGGCCTGAATAAATAATCAGGGCCCATTAAATATTAGTTGCTTAAATGATTGAATAAAGGAACAAATGAGTGAATGGGGGGATCTCTTAGATATTGCCCTTGGGACAGTTGTTTCCATCCCTTCCACTGTAGTTTCAGAAAGAAACTAGATACAGGAAAAGAGCACCTGTTTTGCCACTTTTTGATATTTAGGAGTGCTTATTAGATGGAGTATGCTGTATAACAGCATGCAGGATCTACAGCCCTTCTGTCAGCCTAGAGATGCAGAATTCTTGAATTATGTGAATAAAGTTAATTTCTTCAGAAACTGGTAGATGATTGGCACTGAATGAATCAGAGATGATGGGTTAGCACTTCCGTGGAATTATAAGGTGTGATATTTATAATGCATCTTAACTTCTTAAATAGAAGCATACCAGAACTCAAGTACATTCAGTTCAGGCAGTCTAGAACTTTTTCCTGTGTATTGTCTACATGTCAGGCACTGAGATATTATCACAGGTATAGCAGAAGTAAGAATCCAGACCAAGAGAGGACAAGTTATAGTCTACCCCCAAAGATGTTCTAATCATTTGTGGAAAACTGTATTTGATAGGTTGGAAAAGGAAGATTGAGATAAAGATTCCAAAGTTCAGCAAATAAGAATGCTCTACTGATCATCAGACCGCAGAGAAACGGTCTTTCAGGAATGAGGAGAGCAAGAACGCTTTCAACCTAGAAATTTAGGTTTTGGATCATGATCATCCTTCCTTCACTTGGTACAAAATTTCTCCAGGAGGGCTCTGGGACTAGCTGCATCTGAATCCTTTTTAAAATGTGTGTTTATACCTCACCCCAGGACTGTACAATCAGAATTTTCAGAGCAGGATCCCAGGAGTCTGCATTGTAATCTCCAGGGAAAACTCATACAGGTTTAGATCGGAACTGGGAGACACTCATAAAAGAACCTAATAGGACCTAAACAGTTCCTTACAGGATTAGGGTCCAAAAGAGCCTTTAGACCAAAAGGAAGTCTTTGCAATTAAGTCCATGGAACACTTAAGTACTGAAATGATCTTTGCCTAATCCAAAATTTACACATCTATATGTCTTCCCAAATTACACAGTTGAGAATTGTTTCAGGACATGGAAATTGAATCAAGCAAACCACAATATATCATTTTCAGGGTGAAATTCAGCAGTATATTTTATAGTGATTACCAATCTTGAATTTTCTATAATTCACAGAGATAGCACTATATATGCAAACTTTCTTAATGTTATGAGATCTAGTCAATGTAATTGTAAAAGAGAACTCCAAAACATTTCGTCTAATGGAAACACCAGAAAAATATATGCAGTTCTCAAATGGTGAATACTGTGACTGAGACAGTATTCATTTTAATATATGTCCTGACATGTTTCTTTTTAAGAAGGTAAATGCATTATAAATATCATGGCTTTTCATCCACTGGTTGACAGTTTATAATTTTTAAGCTCTAAGACTCTGTTTCTATAATAGGTCTTTGAAAAATGTTAATATGTTTTGAACTCATTTTAGAATGCCTGTTACACTCTGTTTACAGGTTTAATCTTTCTTTATTAAAGGGATACTTATTTATTTTTTTAGAGAAGTTGTATGTTTACGGAAAAATTATGCAGAAAACACACAGAGTTCCCATATCCCTTCTCATACACATAGTTTTCTTAAGGGTTACTTTTTAAAATGTGTTTTTATTACAGGTAGGATTTTTTTAAAACTTGATTTTATTTAACAATAGCAAGGAGGCACCTCCTACTCACACCTTCACCTACTCTTCCCCTCATGCTTCCCTGTTCTTCATCAAAACCACAAAGCAGCTTTCTATTCTAATATTATTTGACCTCCCACTCTAACTAAGCCCTGTGGGGCTTTAAATGCCATATTTGCTTCAGTCTAAGAGCAGAAATCACTTTATATGGACATAAGTTGTGCATGGGAGTCCGTGAGTAACTGGCAATTTGAAATAGCCAGGGCCTTATAAACAGTGCTTCATAACCTGGCTGCATATTAGATTTGCCTGGGATTGTTTTTCTTTTAAACAGTGCCTAAGTCCCACCTCAGGTCGACTTGGAATCTCGGGTGATGGTCCCAGGTGCATCTGATATGCAGCCAGGGTTTGGAATCACTAAAGTTAAATGCCTCAGTGTTTCTCAGAGACTGTCATCGAGTGCTTGGTTAAAATGCAGATTCCTTGTCCCAGCCCTAGCCCTGGTGAATCATTTCTTGAGTGGAGCCAGCTCTTTTTCTTCAAGCACTCAGGTGATTGTTCTGTACTCTGAAGTTTGAGAATCCCTAGGCCCTCAGATACTCACCTGCTGCATCAGAACCCGGCTAGGGATGTGCGTTGGAAAAGGAAGTGTTGAGAATCAGTGTTCTGGCTAGTAAGTATATCTGGGCCAAATGTCTACTCCCTGTACTTCTGGAGAACTCTGTTTTGCTCACTCCTAGCTCTGCCCCCTCTCACCTATTCTGTGTACTACCCTGAAAGTATTTTTTGGGGATCTAAAAGACTCATTCCAGCCTATGGGTGAGTCTCTCAGTTGATATTGTAAATGGTATGGGGTTGTGAGGTAAATGCAAAGCAGTGTAGGAGGATTATCCTAGCTGGGGAGAATTACAAAATCTGATTGGAAAGATTAGTATCTTTAAAAAGGTAACACGAGACAGCATGGAATCTGGCACCACAGAATTCTTGCCAAAAGAGTAGTGGTCCAGATCACAGGGGCTTATTTGGAGTTCAGGGGAGGGAAAGATTCTGTGATCTAGAGAAGATGGAGGAGACTTGGGGGAAAGCAGAAGACTTAATTTCTACATCAGAGCATTCATCCATTGGAAGATTTTTACTTCTCAAGAGAATTTTGATTCATAAATACCAGTGGTTGTACTTTTGCCCACATTAAGTAGACATAATTAAGGTCTGTAAATTTAAGTATAAGATGAATACAAAATTTTTTTTTTAAGTTTTTGATATATGTTTGCTGTTTTCTTGAGGTGTAAGTAGCCATTAATCATAATCATATGTATTTTGTTTTGGAAGGAGAAGTAAAAAAAAATTGTTCGTATTATTCCATATGAAACCTAACATTTAATATTCTGTAATTATTTTTACTTTTTGGTTAGATTTTTTGTGTGTGAATCAGCATCTTGTGCTTCAAGACATGTTTATGTTTATTTAGGCAACCCTGCTGAGGAATAAAATCTGAGGCATAAAGGCTGTTTTGGTTATTGTGGCTGGAATAATGTGACCGTCTTCTCGGTTGGGAAAGCTTATTGCCAGCACAAGTACCAACACTTTAAAATAAAACTTATTCAAAGGGTCTCTCCTGTGTTGCCTTCCCCTCCCGCACCACCCAGAGAGACCCACATCAGCCTTACTGGTCTGCATTTTGTCTGTTTCTCATCTTGCCTTCACATACACTGGAAAGGCTGCTTGGGCAGAAATTACTCTTTCTCTACATGACTGCCTCCTGGGTGAGTGTGTGGTGGTTGGAATAATAGAATAAATGAGATGCCTTTAAAAATAAAATCTCCATTTAGCATTTTTTTCTGTACACCCAAAGGAACAGCTGTGGCAGCAAATGCAGACTTGGATCATACATTCATATTTAGTCTTGTTTGACAATCCCAGATATTTTTAAGCAGGATTGAGTCAGGCAACCAGCAGCACAGCAGTCAAACTGTCTTAATCAGCCAGCCTGTTTGGCACACAAGGACCTTGTTTTATCCTAGTAGTAAATAATTCTGGATGAAGCAGTATGAGGTATCAAATGTGCCCAAAGTCACAACATTCCATATTTTACTACAACCCGTCAGCTTCTCTTTGACATACTTCTTCTGCTCACCGGTAGTTTTATTCCTTGCAGCTTTTGAATTCTATCTTTGGCCAGGTCTTGATTCATGGTTTTTCTGCATAATAGGATCCTACGGTTCATGCCACTGTGGCCCTCCATTCTTCCCTTCCTCCCTATAGTGTTGCCAAGTAGATACAGTGTTCATTTTTGCTGAGCTGTTTTTCATACCATGGCATCCCATTTTCTTCTTTTGTCACTTGCCTCTCCTGTGGATTGGTGGATCTCATCCCATGAGCCTACTCTCAGTTTATGGGCTTTCTTACACCGTCTGCCGGCTTTTGGCTCCCAAGCTCTTACTCTGTGAATGTTTAGACTACTCCCTGTCCCTTGAACCTAGACGCGGTTCTGAAGTCTTCACTCTCCAGGCCTCCCTCATACCATGCTCTTGCCCTCCTTGTTCACGCCGTGTGGTTACCCTCCTTTTGCCTTCTGAGGAAAGATTGGAAGGAGTTTCCTCAGCTTTCTTCTATTCCATGTCTGTCTAGCTCTCGACTCCAAACAAAATCAAACCCAGATATATTAAATTGAACCTTTCCCTTGACCCTGGTATTCTATTTAGGTTACAAATCCTTTCCCTTCTCTCCTAATTGCCAGATTTTTTGAAGGTGTATGCTTCTTAGACTTTTAGATTTATTGGAACAGTGTAATTTTTTGGGGGGAGGTACCAGGGATTGAACCTAGTACCTCATACATGGGAAACAGGCACTCAAACCACTGAGTTACACTGGCTCGCAGTGTAAATTTTTTAATGGGATTCTGACAGGATTGGTAATTTTTTATTTTGACAAGAAAAATGATCATTGTAATTTAGTATAAGAGATTCCAATCCCCTCTTAGGATATAACCTCAGATTAAACAGTAGTCCTCTCAAATAAATACATTTGGCTTCATGATAAGAAAAATTTATTACATTCTCCCCATTTTTCTCATCTTGCTCACCATGAATGCTTTGCCTTTGACTGATATTTGGTAGCTACTGGTTTTTTTGTTTGTTTGTTTTTTTATGTCATCCAATACATGAATATGCAATATATTAATTAATTTATTTTTAACTTTTTAGTAACCTATATGACACAAAAGCTCCCATTTTCCTCATTTTCAAGTGAACAATTTGATAATATTACATACATTCAAAATAATTGTGCTACCATTGCCTGTATCCACTACCTCAACTTTTTTTTTTTCTCTAAAGATACTTAGATTACATAAATGTTACACAAAAACTATAGGGATTCCCATATACCCCACTCCCCACACCTCCCACACAAACATACTTCTTTCGTGTGGCACATTCATTGCAGTTGATAAATGCATCCTGGGGCTTTGCCATTAAGCATGGACCATAGTTCACATTGTATTCTACACTCTCTCCCACACAGTTCTTCATGTTATGTGATGATATAAAATGGCCTATATCTGTCATTGCCATGTCATTCAGGACGATTCCCAAGTCCCGAAAAAGCCCCCTTATTACAACTGTTTTTCCCTTTTCCTGCCCCCAGAGCCTCCAATGACCACTGGTTCCAGTGCTAGAATCACAATATGTCTATAGTAGAATGCCAGTAAGTCCATTTTAGTCCATAGTTCTTTCTCTAGTCCTGAAGATTCTGGAATGGTGATGTCCACACCACCTCTAATTGAGAAGGGGCTTATATCCCATGGGGAAAATGGATAGGACTATCTTGCTTGCAGTTGCAGACTCTCATGGCAGCTACTGTTTTACACTCTCTCCATCTAACTCCTCTTTATGCACTGGCTGCTCAACCTTTGCAATTTGGCTTCCCCTCAAACCATTCTGCTTGTGTCTTCTCAAAGATGATGGAAACTTTCTCATAGGCAAGTTCACATCTTTCTTACCTGTTGTTAACCAGTCCTCTCCATGAAACTCTTTGCTCTCTTGACTTGTGACTGCTCTCATAGTTCCCTTCCTTCTCTGACTGATCTGCTCTGCTAGTGCCTCATCCCTCTCAACTCCTACCTGCATAACAGTAGGTACACTCCCATCCTCTCTTGCTTCCTTGCTCCTCAGACTGCTCATCATATCTGTGCGATATGACTGCCAAATGGTATCTTCGAACCTCAGGCTTGTGTTCCTAACTCCTCTGTCTCTCTTTCCATATGTATTGCCTCTGGCCTTTCTATCTGCAGCTTGTCCAGAGCTGATAGACTGATTATTCAGATCCTCAGCTGCTGCTTCCACAGTCTGCCACAGCTGTGAGTCAGATGGACTGGAATTTCAAAGCCCTGCTCCTCCATGTGCCAGCAGAGTGACCTTTGACGGTTTGTTTCTGAGCCCACTTCTGCATCTGTTAAATGGGAATACTACCATCTATTTAAGTATTTGTTATGAGGATTAGAGATGATGTATGCAAATACCTGGTACATAATAGGCTAGGCTCTTAGTGAATGTCCGCTAGTATTATTGGAGTCACACGGTTGGTCAAAGTAGTATAGCAGGGCTTGGAGGACAATAGCTTCTCTTTTAAGAGCCATACTGCTTGCTTACCTGATCTTGAGTTTGTCCCCTGCCAGTTTCCCAGTGCCTAGGAGCTAATGCTTGATTCTGAGTTGGCAGTGACAGCAGTTGATCCATTTCAAAGGAGCCATCTATGAGCAACAGGTAGCCAGATAGTAGTTTCAGATTTCATCTAAAGTCGAAGTATTGTGCTAATAATAAAATATGAAGTGTCCATATGGTTGAAAGGAGGGCATGTGTGTACACTCTTGCTACTGTGCCAGAGAGCGGGAGCGCCAGCACCAGCACAGTGTTGGCCAGGGTGAGCCGTGGCTCATATTTTCTTAACAGCAGTTGCTCTAGCGTTTTGAGAATTCAGTGTGTAAGCAAGAATAATAATCCATTAAGTTAATTTCTCTCCTCCTCATAGGAGGAGGGTAGGAGGGTGTTGGGTGAGAGGGCGGTGTCAAGTTCTTTACAATTTTGTATTTTGCTCTTGCATCATCCATATCATTTTAACATTTTGTTAAATATGGAAGGGGCTCAATACCAATGTTGGCAGTTTCCAAGAGAAGAAAAACCCAAGTGAGCTATAGATCACAAGCAGAAATGTAAATAGGGAAATTGTTCAACTTGAACAAGTCTTGAAGTGATTGAATTTGGATGTGGAGTTTAGGGAAATTTAGCAGTCTCTGATATGTGTGCAAACTTGTGAATTGCTGGATTCCTTTCAGGGTTGCCTCTGCTCCTGAGCCTCTTTACAGAGCAGTTCATGGAGTGGCTTTCTTTGTGATGTACCATGTGTTTATGCTATGTTATTTTTTTGTTTGTTTATCTTTGATTTGGCTTAATGTCCATCATAGGGCATTAAGATACTATCTTCAGATTCTTGACTGTTCATACAGTTACATGTCTTTGTCTAAGATTGGATACTGATAAGATATTTAAAGACTTAGTTCTTTGTATATTGACAGAGTTCTTGATGATATTTTTACCCCCTCTGGTCTGAATGTATATAGAGGGTGGGAGGAGGACAAGAAAACGAACACCCATGGCCCTACCAGTTGATATGAAAAGTGACTTACACTTAACAAAACCAAATGTGGAGGGATGGATGGAGAGTTACCTTCCTCTCCCCTCCTTTAGTCCTTTACATTTGTGTATTTTATAAAGTTATCACATTTTACCTTTTAGTAACCTTGCAAGATGGATGAGGCAGCAGGCTGAGAACGGCTGACGTTTCCATATGTTAAATGAGGATGCTGGCAGTGGAATCTTTTCTGATACTAGGCTGGGTGCGTTTCCCATGAAGTATTGTTGAGTACTGCTGAGGGCCTGCACTGTGATAGGGACACAGTGAAGAACAATGGATCTGGTCCCTGACCTCGTAGGGAAGTCGCAAGTTGAATAATTTTTTTAAAATAGGTAATCACCAGTGCTTCAAAGGAGATGTATTGGGCACTAAGGGAGGCCTAATCTATGTAGGGGGATTCATGGAAGATTTCATTGAAATTTTATAATACCATATTGCTTTTTTGTCAGTAATGCTTATTACATTCTTTCTCTTTCCTTCCAGGAATTCTATTAAGCTAGAAATAATAATTAAATGTTTTGATATTATTTACTTAATGAGATACTATACTTAATTTTAATGCTGTGCCATAATAAAAAAGGCTCATTTTAATATATCCTCTGTTATTTTGACATTAGTATTGCATATCTTGAATATGAATTTTACTTTGGCTTTGTTTAATCAGAAGAATTAGGTAAAGAGAAAAATGAAATCTGCCTTAAGAAGTCAGATAAGTTGATACAATTCCTTCTTGGCTCCCTTCCATTGAGCTGTGCAATATTCAGGGACAGCGCTATCTTTGGCTTTCGCCAGTGGTGTATGTGATTGTCTTACCGTAATGGGACACTTGTGTTGAGTTTTGGGGTTTCTGTTTACCTCACTTGCTCATTTTAAAAGCAAGAGAGCATTTTGGGGAAGTTGTAGGCTCTGGAGGGACATGGATGGCTTAGGTTCAAATCCTGGCCCCGTCACTTAGTAGCTGTGTAAACCTGGACCAGGTCCTTACTCTTTCAGTGCTTTAGTTTCCTCATTTGGAGAATCGGCATGATAACATACCTTCCTTAGAGTTGTCTTGAAGATTTAAATGAGTTAATTTTTACAAAGGGCTTAGAAGTGTGCCTTCTGTATAGTGTGTACTTAATAAGGTTCAACTACTGCTGCTGTACTATGATCCCAAATTTTAAGGTAAAGGGACATCTGAGTACAGTGAGGCTGGAACCAGGACCCTGACCTTGATAACACCTTGAACTGATTAAGATAACACAGCCACCATATTGTAGGGATAGTAATGCTGATGCATTAAGTATAATTACTTGCATAGCTCAAATCTAGTTTTTAATAATAAAGTTTCAACTAACTTTCCATATACTATGTCCCAAGGTTAAAAATGTTTTTCTTTGTAATTTTACTAAAGGATGAAGTTAAGGTAGAGGTAATAATTTGCTTTTTTCAAACAGTTTTAGTCTCCTCGAACTTTCTGTTTCCAAATGTCATCAGCATGAACTAGATAATTTTCGAGAATTGGCACAAAAATATCTAAGACTTAAGTTTTATTTTGCTTGGCATTTCATGGTATTCTCAGTAGAGAGACCTTAGTTATATAACTTACTACTATTGGATATGCTTTGTAACCCAGGAAGTGAAGAAAGACTACTTATACAGACAAGATTTGCCAGTGAAAAATTATTTGAAAAGAATGTATCGTGCTGTGCTCAGTAGTCTATGATCATAGACAAAACAGGCTGTCTTCCTACAGTTCTCCATGAAAGGAAATGCCGTATACTCACACATGCATAGGAAGGAAACTGAGAGGTCACTTAGTACAGTCTATCTCCATCACAGGAGGGTCCTTAAAATGGAGATAGCTTTCCAGGAAAGGTGGTGATCCACCTTGAGGATTCTCAGAATGTGGGAAGAGAGACTTTATTTCTAATAGAAGAATATAGGCTAAGTATGCTTATATATTACTTGCCAGGGGACTAGGGGATGGAATCTCATTTTGGTGTCTTTATAGTGCATGCTGAGACTTCTGGAGAAGATGGTGGAGTAGGGAGATCCAGGAGTCAGTCCATCCACCACAACAATGATTAAACAGGCAGGAACTGTCTGAAACACCCATTTTGAGACTCCAGAGGCCAGAAGAACACTGTACAGCATCCAGGGAAGAGCAGGAGGAAGAGGCTGATAAATTACAGTAAAGGACAGTAAACTGCTCTCTCTGTGTGGCAGCTACCGGCACCCATCTCCCACTCTCACAGCAGGCTACCAGGGGTCCAACCCCTGACTAGCTCACTGTGACAGAACAGGATGTAGCAATCCTCTTCTCCAAGAGCAGGGGTAGGCAGTGCTGATCTCTGATCTTGGCTTTTGATTAGTGAATTCAGATTGCTGGGGGCCTGGCTCTGAGGGCACCTAATGTTTCAACCGGTTCTGGATGAAGGCAGTGGCAGCCATTGTTTCAGCCATCCTGAGACGGGTAGAGGTGATGGGGATTTAAAGACAGCGCTTCCTCAGGGCTGCGGGGGACATTTAACTGAATGGCTGCATTTGCTGCCCAGGCCAGGAAAGTTCAACTTTGGTGACCCATCAGAGAAGCTTTTGGTGCCCTTCCTGATCCCCTTCCCAGGGCACTTTGGAGCCAATCTACATGCCCTCCATGGGGCCCTGCCCTCGTTTTTGTTGGGAAAGCCTGGCTTGGAAAAGTCCTTTCCGTGGTATGTTCCTCCCAGAATTATACCCTCCAGACAAAAGCAGCTTGAGACATAGAAATGAGAGTACCAAACTATGGAGGCAGACAGTTTGGGACAAAGGGCTACTGGCTTCAAACACACAGGTGAGAGAGGTCTCTCTCCTGGGAAACAGAGGGGTGAACCAAACTCCTGTAGACAGGGGAACTCCAAAAAGAAAAAGCCCAGGACAAGATACAGGTGCAACAAGACAGGGAGAACCATGCATACTACATTCTCCTTGGACAGACCTTCCTGATAGGAGGGCTGAAACAAAAGAAAATCTCTGTCTTATCACCAGCTGGTTACAAAATCAAGAAGCAGATATCTCAGGGAATAAATCCCACAGTTACTATTTTAAAATATTAAAATGTAAATTGTGCAACAAAAAAGTACAGGACAGTCAAAGTAAAAATAATGATGGCCCATCTAAAGGAAGAGGATTAAAAATTGAACTTAAAAATGCTCAAGGGGGGAAGTGGATGTGGCTCAAGCAATTGAGCTGCCACCTACCACATGGGAGGTCCCAGGTTCGGTGCCCAGAGCCTCCTAAAGAAGACAGGCAAGTCAGTGAGCTGATGCAACAAGATGACGCAACAAGAGACACAAGGAAAAATAACATAATGAGAGATACAGCAAAGCAGGTAGAGGAGGTGGCTCAGGCGATTAGGCGCCTCCCTCCTACATTGGAGGTCCCAGGTTTGGTTCCTGGTGCATCCTGAAAAGAAGACCAGCACACAACAAGCAGACACAGCATATGCAAACAACGAGGGGGTGGGAGAAATAAATAAAGTAAATCTTTTAAAAAATGCTCAAAGGGATGAAGGCAAATACAGAGAAAGCACTAAAGTATATCAGGAAAACAATGAATGAGCAATATGACAGTCTATGTATGGACATAAAAAGTCTAAAAAAGAACCAAACTGGGAAGCGGCTGTGGCTCAATCAGTGGGGCTCCTGTTTACCATATGGGAGGCCCTGGGTTCGGTTCCCGGGGCCTCCTGGTAAAGGCAAGCCCGCCCGCACGGCGTGGTTAGCTGACCCAGCGAGCACGAGCAGCAAGGGGGGGATAAATGAATAAATAAATAAAATCTTAAAAAAAAAAGGAACCAAACAGAACCACTGGAGTTGAAGACCACAGTAACTGAAATAAAGAATGTCCAGGAGGTTTGCAAGAGCAGATTGGAGCTGGCAGAGGAAGGAATCAGTGAACTTGAAGACAAGACACTTGAAATGAGTCAGGCTGAGGAGCAGAAAGAGAAAAGAATTATTAAAAGCAAAAATAGCTTAAGACATCTCTGAGACACCATCAAGCATACCATTATGGGAGTCCCAGAAGGAGAAGAAAGAGGGAAAAGGGCAGAAGGAATATTCAAAGAAGTAATGACAAAGAACTTTCCAAATGTAGCAAAAGATGTGAAAGTGTATATCCAAGAAGCCCAGAGAACACTAAACAGAATATACTTGAAGAAAAGTAGAGCCCATCATATATTGATCACACTTTTGAATGCAAAGGACAAGGAGAGCTTTCTGAGAACTACAAGAGAAAAGCAATGTGTTACATACAAGGGAGTCCCAATTTCTCATCAGAAACCATGGAGGCAGGAATGCAGTGGGTTGCAGTACTTACAGTCTGGAATGAAAACAATTGCCAGCTGAGAATTTTATATCCAGCGAGACTTTCTTTCACAAATGAAGAAGAGATTAAGACATTCTCAGATAAAGAAAAACTGAGGGATCTCATTACCACTAGACTTGCCCTACAAACAGTGTTAAAGGGAGTTCTTCAGAGTGAAAGGAAATGACACTAGACAGTGGTTGGAAGTGGCATAAAGAAAATAAAGACCCAAGGTAAAGGTAACCATTTGGATAATTATAAATGCTAGTATTATTGTAGTGTATTGTTTGGTATGTAACTCCACTTCTTACTTCTTACTTCATATATGTCCTAAAATACATAAAAAGTAATCATTAATTTATATTTTTGGACATATAATGTACAAAGATATATGTGGTAACAAGTACAAAAATAAAAGGTGGGGGGACAGAGGGACAGAAGGGTATAGGAAAAGTATATGTGCATGATATTGAAGTTAAGTTGATATCAAATCAAATGTGATTGCTGTACATTTAACATGTTAAATCTTTACCCTGTGGTAAGCACAAGGAAGAGAGATGAAAAGCATATCCAGATAGAAATGAGAATGTACTCAATATGGTACTCCAGAGAAAAATCAAATAAATATAAAAGTAGACATTAATGGAAGTGAGGGGCAATGAAGGTATAAGAAAAACAAAGACTAAATAGCAAAATCACAGAAGAAAGTCTTATATTATCAGTAGTGACTTATAATATATTAAACTCTACAGTCAAAAGGCAGAGATTGGAAAGATGGATAAAAAAGCATGACCCAACCATATGCTATCTGCAAGAGACTCTATTTATTTATTTTTTAATAATTTTTTTTTTAATTTTTAAAAAGATACTTATATTACATAAATGTTACACAAAAAATATAGGGATTCCCATATGCCCCACTCGCCACACCTCCCACACCCTCCCACATAAACATCCGTCATTAGCGTGGCACATTCATTGCAGTTGACAGACACATCCTGGGGCTTTGCCATTAAGCATGGACCATAGTTCACATTGTATTCTACACTCTCTCCCACACAGTTCTGCATGTTATGTCACGATATAAAATGGCCTATATCTGTCGTTACAACGTCATTCAGGATGATTCCCAAGTCCCAAAAAAGCCCCTATATTACAACTGTTTTTCCCTCTCCCTGCCTGCAGAACCTCCAGTGGTCACTACCTCCACATCAGTGTTGTAATTTCTTCCAGTGCTAGGATCACAATATGTCTATAGCAGAATACCAGTAAGTCCACTCTAGTCCATAGTTCATTTCTCAGTCCTGAGGACTCTGGTATGGTGATGTCCACTCCACCTCTAATTGAGAGGAGGCTTTGATCCCATACAGCCCATGGATAGGACTCTCTTGCTTGCAGTTGTTGGCTCTCTCATTTCCTTGATATGGTGGTTGTCAATCTTTACCTCCTTGTTAGTTGTTCTAGGTGAGTCAATGAACTGCCGAGTAGGTGTTGCAACTCTGCTGTGAGGTCCAGGCCCAGCTGGCACATGGACAGCCCAAAGACTCCAGAAGAGACTCACTTTAAATTCAAATTTAAAAGTAGGTTGAAAGTGAAAAGATGTAAAAACATACCCCATGCAAGTAGGAACCAAGAGAGCTGGGGTAACTATACTAATATCAGATAAAATAGACTTTAAGTTCAAAACAGTAATGAGGGACAAAGATGGCCATTATATACTGATAAAGGGAACAATTATAAGTATCTGTGTACTTAGCAGAGCCTCAACATATATGTAGCAAATATTGAAAGATTGGAAGGGAGAAATTGATGGTTCTACATTAATAGTTGGAGAGTTTATTATACCGTTCTTAGTATTGGATATAATATCTGATCAGAAAATCAGTAAGGAAATAAAAGACTTGATGATACTCTAAACAGTCTAGACCTAACAGATATATTAAGTATACTTCACCCAACAAAATTAGAGAAGGGAATACACATTCTTCTTGAATGCACATGGATCATTTTCCAAGATAGACCATATGTTAGGTTGCAAGACAAGTCTTAATAAATTAAAAAATATTGAAAATCATACAATGTATATTTGTCCAATACAATGGAAAGAAGCTAGGCATCAGTAACAGAAGGAGAAATAGCAACTTGATAAATATGGGGAAATTAAACAACATACTCTCGAAAAACCACTGGGTTAAAGAGGATATCAGAGGTGAAAGTAGGAAATACCTTACAGTGAATGAACATACAACTTACCAAAACTTTTGGGATGCAGTGAAGGCAGTGCTGGGAGGGAAGCTTATAGCTCTAAATGCTTACATTACAAAAGAAGAAAGATCTCAAATTAGAGACCTAACCTCAAAACTGGAAAACCTAGAAAAAGAAGAGCAAACTAAACCAAAAGTAAGCAGAAGGAAGGAAGGAACAAAGATTAGAGTGGAGATAAATGCAATAGAAAACAAAAAAACAATAGAATCATTCACAAATTTGAAAGTTGGTTTTTCGAAAAGATCAATAAAATTCGCAAACCTGTAGCTACACTGACAAAGAAAAAAAAAGAAAGAATACAAATATCTAAAATCAGAAATAAAAAGGGGGACTTTACTGTTGCCCTACTGAAATAAAAAGGACTATAAGAGAATACTGTGAACAACTGTATACCAATAAACTAGATAATCTAGATGAAGTGAACAAACTCTCAGAAACATTCCAACTATCTATGTCGACTTGAGAAAAAATAGAAGATCTTAATAAACCAATTAATAGTTAAGAGATTGAATCAGTCATCAAAATCCTCCTGACAAAGAAAAGCCCAAGACCACATGGCTTCACACAGGAATTTTATCAAACATTTCAAGAAGATTAACTCCATTTCTGCTCAAATTCTTGGAAAAAATTGAAAAGGATGGAACATTCCCTAACTCATTTCACGATGCCAACCCTCATACCAAAACCAGATAAAGATACCACAAGAAAACTACAGACCAATATCTCTTATGAATATAAATGCAAAAACTCTCAACAAAATACCAGCAAACTTATTCCAAAAGCATATTAAAAGAATCATACACCACAATCAAATGGGATTTATCCCTAGTATGCAAGGTTAGTTCAATATAAGAAAATCAATTAATATAATACACCACATTACAACAGAATGAAGGAGGAAAATCCACATGATCATCTCAATACAGAAAAGGCATTTGACAAAATACAGCACCTTTTCTTGTTAAAAACACTTAGAACACTAGTAATAGAAGGAAACGTCCTCAACATGATAAAAGGCATTTATTAAAAGTGCTTAGCCAACATCATACTTAATGGTGAAAGACTGAAAGTTTTCCCTCTAAGATCAGAAACAAGACAAGGAGGCCCACAGTCACCACCGTGACTCAGCATTGTACTTGAAATTCTTGCCAGAGTAATTAGGCAAGAAAAAGAAATGAAAGCCATCTGAATTGGAAAGGAAGAAGTAAAATTTTTGCAGATGATATCCTATATACAGAAAATCCTAAGAAATTCACAACAAAGCTCCTAGAGCTAATAAGTGAATTCAGCAGTGTGGCAGGGTATAAGATCAACACCCCAAAATAGTAGTATTTCTAAACCAAGCAATGACAAATTGGAAGAAAAACATCAAGAAAAAAATTCCACTCATAATAGCAACTAAAAATAATCAAATATCTAGGAATAAATGTAACCAAGGATTTAAAGGACTTGTACACAGAAAAATACAGAACATTTCTAAAACAAATTAAAGAAGACCTAAATAAATGGAAGGAAATTCCATGTTCATGATTTGGGAGACTCAATGTTGTTAAGATGTCAGTACTATCCAAAGCAATTTATAGATTCAATGCAATCCCAATGAAAATTTCAACAATTTTCCTTACAGAAATGGAAAAACCAATCATTGAATTTATATGGAAGGGTTAAGGGGCCCCATATAGCTAAAGTCATCTTGAAAAAAGAAGAATGAATTTATTACAATGCATCTCTGACAGACCTGGAGCAATTAATGTCTGCTGCTAGGTTTCCACTACAGGTGCAAGAAAAGGAAGGTCATCACGCTTTCTGCCTGTCTGGTCTGACAGCCAGGATTGAATGGAGAAATACAGTAAATTCTAAAAACATGGGGAAGGGGAAATAATCTTTGCAACTCAGAAATAAACTTGTAAATAGCAATAAATAAATAAATAAATAAAACAATCTTTCATTCCTATCATAAGTCCAACTGATGTGCTATCATTTTTGCATTTCATTGGATTCATGTTTTGCTAATATTTTGTTAAGAATTTGTCTATGTTCAGAAGAAACATTGGCTCTTCTGATTTTAGTCTTTTGGTATTTTTTGAGACTTTCTTTATGACTTGAATATGGTCATTTTTGGTGAACAATCCATGTGCATTTGTATAGACTATACATTACATTCTGTAGTTGTTGCAGTGTTCTATACATGTTAGGTGAAATTTATTGTTTTGTTCAACCTTTCTACCTACAGATTTTTTTGTCCACTTATTTTCTCAACTGCTGAGAAAAATAAATCTCTCATTGTGAAAAAACAAAACTTATTACAAAGCCAGAGTAATCAAAATAGCATGGTACTGACATAAGGACAGACATATAGAACAATGGAATAGAATTGAGAGCTCAGAAGCGGAGGGTCACTGGTGTGGGGTGTTGGTGATGGGGGGGATGTGTGGAGAGGGGTGCACCTGGGGCATACCTTTATGGAATATGAATACATCCAAGTGGTCATGGGTGTTGTCTCAGTGGGTGGAAACCCACACAATAACTGAAAAAATATTGAATTCCCATCCTGGGAAGTCCTGCTGCATTCTCTGATAGAGCGGCAAGAATCCTTAGAGTACATGGGCAGTGCCTAGCAAAGGAGGACAGACCAATATGCCAGGCCCTTGACATTGATTGTTGTATTTATGAACCTTGTTCTTGTAAAATTCAAACTTAGCCTAGTATTACATATGGCCTAAGAGTTACCTCCTGAAAGCCTCCTTATTGCTCAAATGTGGCCCCTCTCTAAGCCAAACTCGGCATAAAAACTCATTACCTGATTACCTTACCCCCACTGCCCCACCTGGGCATGAGCCTCCCTGGCACCAAGGGATTATTACCAAGTGCCAACTAGCAATGCATTTGGAGAAAGACCTTGACCAAAAGGAAGAAATATTAAATACAAATGAGTTTTTATGGCTAAGAGATTTCAAAGTGAATTGGGAGGTCATTCTAGAGGTTATGCTTATGCATGTCCCAGGAGGATCTCACTGACTGCCACAGTAAACAGTGCCTAAAGCAGGGGTGCTCCTGAGCGCTCTAGAGACATCAAGACACTATAGGCAGGGCAGACAATTTCCAGAATTTGGCACACTGTTAGTGGGCCTTACCTCGGAATATATGTTCCCCAATGTAACAGAGTTAGACTCATTTATAATATTTCCCTATTCATGGCTCTTCCCATTTTATTTGAACTTATAATTAACACTATACTCATTAAATATATGTACCAGACACTTAAATCTTCAGTCTGTTCATAGAGCCCTAAATCTCAGAAGTGTTGCAACACCAGACTTGCCCAGAACAACTAAGAAAAGAATGATAATGGACAATGCCCATCCCACAAAACAGAGTGTCTACAACTACAAGCAAGACAGTTCCATGCATCTGCTCCATGGGATCTAAGCCGTCTCTCAGTCTGAAACAGAGTGAGCATCACCGCCCTAAAATCCTCAAGACTGAGGAATGAACAAACATAAGGGGGGGATGCACTATGGATTTATTATTATCCTAGCAATGGAAGATCTTGTAACATTGATATAAAGACAGTGGTCACCAGAGGTTCTTAGGGCAGGGAAGGGAAGAATAGGTGTAACATGGGGCATTTTGGCAACATTGGAATTGTTCTGAATGACATTGCAATGGCAGATACAGGCCATTATACATTTTATCAAAATATAAAAATGCAAATTGTAAACTGTAATGTAAACTATTGACCATGGTTAGTAGCATTGCTTCAATATGTGTTCATCAATTATAACAAATGTACCACACTAATATAAAGATTTAATTGGGAAAAGTGGGAGAGGGGGTGATGCATATGGAAATTCCCCTATATTGTCTATGTATCATTTATGGAATCTAAAGCTTATTTAAAATAAATAAGAAATCAACCCTCACGTTTATGGCCAAATGATTTTTGACAAGGTGGCAAAGACCACTCGATTGCAAAAGAATAGTCTCTTCAACAAATGCTACTGGGAAAACTGGATTTCCATTTGCAAGCCAAAGGAGGAGGAGCCCTACCTCACACCATATGAAAAAATCAACTCAAAATGCATCAGAGACCTTAATATAAGTGTTAGAAGTATAAAACTCTTATAAGAGAGCATAGGGAAATATCCTCAGGACCTTGTGTTAGGCAATGGTTTCTTAGACTTTACACCCAAAGCATAAGCAACAACAACAACAACAACAAAAAAAAAAAAAACAGATAAATGGGACCTCATCAAAATTAAAAACTTTTCTTCCTCGTAGACTTTATCATGAAACTCAAAAGACAGCCTACACAATGGGAGAATATTTGGAAACCACTTGTCCAATAAAGGATTAATATCCAGAGTCTTTATACAGAAATTTTTGAACTTAACAAAAAAGACAACCCAATTTTTAAAATGGGCAAAAGACTTAGACATCTCTCCAAAGAAGATATACAAAGGGCCAGAAAGCACATGAAAAGGTGCTCAACATCATTAGCCATCAGGGAAATGCAAATCAAAACCACAAAGAGGTACCATTTCACACCCATTAGAGTGACTGCCATTAAAAATGCAGAAAATAGTTTGCAAATATTCTCGCTGACTTGATTTTGTGATAATCAGGGTAGGCTAAACATTCACTATATTAGAAACCATGCATGTATCCCCAGACCTAGTTTTCTCTCTAGGTCTGATTTTTAGAATGCTGGTGATAAACTAAGCCTGATTTATTATATGACCATCCTGTATGGGAAAAGACTGTAACTTTGGGTCTCTGGTAAACCTTAGCAGATATAGCAGGGGGACAGATGTGGCTTGGGTGGTTGGGCGTCTCGTCCTGGGTTAAATCCCTGGGACCTACTGGTAAAAATTAAAAAAAGAAAAATATAATAGGCGTGTGGGCCACTAGGCCCTGTGTGCAGGTGCGCCGTCAGACCCTGTCTGCAGGTGAGCTGCCAGGCCCCACAAGCCTTGCAGCAAGATGATGACGTTAACAGGAGAGTGACACAAGGGAAAGCCAAGACGAGACGTGCCTAAAACCAGCAACTAAGGTGGCGCAGGCGGTAGGATGCTTCTCTCCCACATCGGTGGTTCCAAGGATCGAATCCCAGTGAAGACAGGAGAAGGATGAGAAGAGAGGGGCAGGAAATGAACACAGAGAGTTGGACACAGAAACAGCAAAAACGGGGGGTGGGGCATAAAAATGGATAAAAGTAAATAAATAAATAAATCCTTTAAAAAAATGTATAGGGGAGGAAGATATGGACTATAGTTAGTAGTAATACTTTTACGATGCTTTTTCATGATTTGTTAACAAATGTTTCACAACAGTGCAGGGTGTTTGCGGGGGGGTGGAGGGTGATGTGTGGGAGCCCTGTATGATGTTATACATGTTTGTTTTGTAAGTTCAAGATGTTTACTGAACACTTATAGTTTATGTATGTTCATGTATTAATGATATACTTCAATAAATTGTTTAAAAAATACAGAAAATAGTATGTGTTGGAGAGGATGCGGAAAAACAGGAACATTCATTCATTGCTGGTGGTAATGTAAAAAAGTGTAGCCACTGTGGAAGACAGTTTGGCGGTTCCTCAAAAAGCTAAGTATAGAACTACCATATGGTGTGCCAATTCCACTACTATGTATATATCGAAAAAAATTGAAAGCAGGGACTCAAACAGATATTTGCACACCAATATTCATAGTGACATTATTCACAATTGCTAAGAGATGGAAGCAACCCAAGTGTCCATCATGCACTGAATGGATAAATAGAATGTGGTATATCCATACAATAGAAACTTATTCAGCCAAAAAAGGGAATGAAGCCCTGATACATGTAGCAACATGGAAGAACCTGAAAGGCATAATATTGAGTGAAATAAGCCAGACATAAAAGTACAAATATTGTGTGATCTCATTGATTTGAAAGAATTAGAACAAACAAACTCATAGAGTCAGAGTCTATAATATAGGTTACCAGGGGATTGTGCAGGGATAGGAAATGGGAATTTGAGGCTTAAAATGTACAAGGTTCCTATTTGGAATGATGGAAATGTAATGCATCGTGGTAATGATAGCACAACATTGTTAGGTTGTTAGGTGTTGGTGATGGGATGGTATACGGGAATCCTGTATTTTATTCATGATTGTTCTGTAAGCCCACAACTTATCTAATAAAAAAAAATATTGGATACCAAGAAAAGAATATGAGTGCCAGGGTGGGCAGATAATGTCCTTTTTTTTTTTTTTTTTTTTTTTTTTTTTTAAAGCCACTGTGAATCATTTAATAATTTTCCAAGCATGTGCAGACACCTACATAATCAATTCCTATTTTATTTATTAAAAAAACCAAAACTGGATCATTCTATACATACTTTTCTGCAATTTGCATTATTTATTTTCCCTAGAGAGAACATGTTTCAATGCCAATTCATTTTATTTCTTAAAAAAAATTTTTAATTAGAGAAATTGTAGGTTTACAGAAAAATCATTTAAAAATGCAGTGTTCTCATATAGCCCCGCTTACAGATAATGTCCTTTTAAATCACTTTTTAAATGACTGTATCCATGGTGCAAGCCATATTCTCTCAAAAGCCCTTTGGCTTATGGTGCCAGAAATGGATTGTCGTCTGCCTAGAAGTGTTAAAGAAGACTTTTTGCACTTGACAGGTTTTAGGGCTAAATAGCATCTCTCAGAGTATGAATTTCCTGTCTACAGGCTGTGGTAATGGTTATGTTGGTAAACTTCAGATTCAGTATTTTTATTTTTTAAGTAAAACTAAGTCTCACTAGTTTAAAGTAATCCTAATTCAGAAATAATGGTAGCTTAGAGTGGGTCCAAATTAAAAGGTTATCTTAAGAAATTTGTAGGAATAAATTTACTTAGTTTTACATTGATTCTCAGACATTTTTTAAATATCAAATTTCATACTTTTGTTCTGGGACATATGTGGGACAAGGCCAGTTTGAATTAATGAAAGGTGTGAATTGAAAAAAAAAGAAACTTTCACTTTATATAGAAGCATGAACTAAGCTAAGTGTTGATAAATAGAATTTTTGAGGAGAACATTCCTTAATCTCATTAATGATGTCTAATTTTATATATATAAATGTTTCTTCAGTGTTTAATTATTATTGCTTCTCAAATAGTTAATACAACACCAACAACCCTCTAAATCTCCTCGTATCTATTAATAACTTTATTCTTCAAATTCTTTGGCCTCAGATGGAAAGCAGTGGTCATCTCTGTTGATCCCCACCCAGTATTAACAAAAGGGTCAAGTATAGCATCAGGTGCTTTTATTTATGTTACTCTCCTTTATCTTTACAACTAAATTAAGCTGAAGGTAAGATTATCCCTTTTTTGTAGAAGAACAAATGAGGCCTTAGAGGCATTGACAGCTAATCAGTCAAACCTAGGTCTCCTGGTAGCCTCTTTTCTCCTCTACCACAGTTGCCACCTCTTGCTTCTCATTAATCTTGGGAACAATACCTTTCTCATATCTTACCTTTATTCCTATTAACAAGATGTGGTGATGCCTATTAGTCTTTCTTACCGTTACTAACGTCAAAGTTTCTGCTGCTTTTTTTTTCCTTAGAGAAGTTGTGGGTTTACAGAACAATCATGCATAAAATACAGTTCCCCCTTCCTTCCACTTTCTTGGGGCCCTAACCTTTCCTAGAGCTCTGGGCTCTTTGGCCATCAGATTTTTCTTCCTGTAGTCCAGCTTGATTTTTACCACCATGCCTAAAACTTATGGGAAACTCTTTGTCTAGCAAATTAATTGCAGATAGCTTAACCTGTCAGATGATAATTGGCTCTCAAGAGATCTTTCCAACCTTCCTGCCAGACACTGGTATCGATATCCTGAAGTTCATGCAAACTGTACTGTCTTGCCCCAGGGGCACCCTCAACTCACTCTGCATCAAGTGTTAGAATCATTCCTTTGTTTCTCTCTTGCTCTTATTTTATTGGTTCAAGCCTAATAGAATCCTTCTTTGTTTAGTTTTCTCCAGTCTCATAATCTGGCAGCACTTATATTGTGATACACAGGCATTATTTTAAAATATTGGTCAACTATCCATTTTACAGATAAAATTGAGGCACAGACACATTAAGCAGTTTGCCCAAGGGCACAAACCTAGTAAATGGAAAACTGATGCAGATTCCTCTTATAGCTGTTTGGATTTGACTGGAGAATAAATTAGATGTAGGGACAGACCATTTAAGAGGATATTGTAGTCATCTAGATGGACAGAGCGTGACCTAGGTTGATAATAATAGGAGTGGACAGAAAAAGATGGCTAGGAAAAATAGAGAATATCAGAAGGATTGGAAATCTGCGTGGCACGAGAGGGGGTTCTGGGGGAAGGACTTTAATTACACCTTTTTTTTTTTTTTTTAAATGTGTTTTTCTTTTAAAGGTTTATTTTATTTATTTATTCCCCCTGCCTTGTTTTTGCGCTCACTGTCTGCTCTCTCTCTGTCCATTTGCTGTGTGCCCTCTGTGTCTGCTTGTCTTCTCTTCAGAAGGCACCGGGAACCCATCCTGGGACCTCCGAGGTGGGAGAGAGGCACTCAATACCTTGAGCCACCTCAGCTGCCTGGTTTGTTGTGTGTCTCACTGTCTGTCCTCTTTGTCTCTTTTTGTTACACCACCTCTCCCCGTGGACCAGCTTGCTTTCACCAGGAGGCCCCGGGAATTGAACCCGGGACTTCCCGTAAGACGGGAGCCCAATCATTTGAGCCACGTCCGCGTCCCTAATTACACATTTTTTAATGAATTGTTTAGGCCTCTTGAAGAAGGTGATATTTTTGTTCATACATTCAGTCATAAACCTCACATTTGTCCCCAGCAAAACATTTGGGAGTCAGTTAAAAGGTGATTTCAGTTGGAAATAACCTGTAAGCTTTCAGCGATCTGGGGCCTAACAGTTTCTTGCTGGTAAACAGAGATAATACCTACCCCATGGGTATATTTCATGACTCAGATGAGAAAGCAGCCATCTTTGCAGAGGCTTCCTTAGCAAAACGTCCGTTTCCCATTCAGTACCCATGGATTATCTGTGATATGCTTAACACCATGTGAGCTCTGGGAAAACAGTGGCATGCAGGGCCAACATGGTCTCTCTTTCCAGGGAGCTTTTACTAAAGGAGATTGACTTTTTCACCAAACATTTGGTTAGTTAAAATAGTGACATTCTACAAAGGTGAAGCCCGAGGAACTTGAGAGCAAGGGAATCCAGCCTAAACTTGGGACACAGGGAAGGTGTCTCTGAGGATGTGACATTTTAACTGAGTGTTTAAAGATGAGTAGATGTTCTCCTTCCTAGCCGAGTTTTCCATTCTGAGATTTTTTAGCAATGTGACTAAAGCAAACTAGTAATCAGGACTTTTAAAGCCACATTACTACCTCCCTTGTCCCCGAAGTCTTATTTTTCAGGCAAATATATTATTTCAGTCAAGTTAGGAACACGAATATGGTAGAAAGGAATGGACTTTGGAGTCAAGAGACTCATGTTCTATTTGCCAGTCTGCTCCTTCCCCTCTGTACGTAACGAACCAAAGGAGGGAATGCCTTCCTAGAAACCAAACCTCCAGGTCCTTTCTTTTAGGCTCTTTGGGACCTAGTCCAGCTGTGTACTGTGGCCATTGCTTTTGTTATCCTCAGATCCTGGAATTCCACTTGAGCCCTGACCAGCATTTCTTACAGCCACGTTGGTGTCTTGCCGGGCTTCAGTGATGTTTTTCATGTTCTGTGTAGTATTAAAGACCTCTACTAAATAGGCGTGCCTTTCATCTTTACCCTCCATTTCCTTGATTTTTGTTTCTTTTTCTAGAGCAGCAGCCCATTGTAAAGTTTGTATTTTAATGTCCCAGTTTGATTTTCTTCCTCATCACTTATGAGGTAACTGGAGTAGTCACCTGCACCTCTTTTTTTGTTGTCTAAATTTTCTTAGCTTGTACCTCTTTTCTCAGCCTTATAAACTGCTCACAGTACCTTAAGTAGTGGTAGAAAGAGGGACTATCAGAGCACACAGGCCGACCAGCACCTTTCAGACTGAGGCAAGCCTGTGGCACATCATCGTCTCACTTTCCAGGACAGCAGTGCCAGCACCCTAAGGGATTCATGTGTGTTCATTCATTCTTAAGTGGGGGGGGGGCAACCCTCAGTGAAATAGGCCTGTAAGGATGGGCAAGTCACTTGATCTCTCTGAGCCTTCCTGTCCAAATTGTACAATGGGAGTTAAACTCATTTATATTTGAGAGGATTAAATAAGATAATGTACATAAAAGGGCCTACCACTGTACCTTAGGGCCCACAAATGTTTGTGAGTTTTCAAAATCTATTCTAGACTCAACTGTGGACAAGCTGTGTGTGAGGGGGAGGTGGGTGTATGTGTGTGTTTTACTATTATGTTTATAAAACTAGGATTGTAATGTGTGTTCTTCACTACCTTATATGACCATGCACAGTAGAGAATAATGTGAAGAAGTATTATCACATATTCAAATGGTTTTTGGCTTTCAAATTTGAACTAAAAGTTGTCATGTAGCATTTGATTATTGAGGATTTTGGAGCAGGGCATCTATTTTTTCCTTTCTCCTCTCTCCCTCCCACCCTAATTTAAGCCTATTAAGTATGTTTTGGCTCAGCTTGTTGAATTGGTGGAAGAAACAGCATGGCATCAGGTGAACCTTTTCTATTTTAGCCTTTCTCAATGTTAACATGTCCAAAATAAATTTATTCTTAAAAATTATTTCAAGAATAAAAGCTTATGAACTAAGCTTTTAAAGCCCAAAAAGCTATATTCAGATTTTGTACCAAGACAAAGAGAAATTTAAAATAACAATTTGGTCATTTTAAAATCACAGTATTTGCTAGCCAGTAAACAATAGGAAAAAATAATCAGCCTCGTTAGTAATAAAAGGAATGTAAAGTAAAACATTGACAGGCTATTTTACTAACAAATCCAACAGTTTTTTTTTTATGTAAAAGAGAGAGAAGAGTAGGTATGTTGAATGGACACCTTGTACAGGCTGATGGGAATATAAATAGGTGTAACCCTTCTCTAAAGCAATTGGCTCAGTAATTCCACTTCTGGGAATTTAGCCTAAGGAAATAACCAGAAATGGACTTAAATATAATTGTAACAATTATACTTGGAAACAACCTAAATGCCCAAGAACAGGGGATTGGTCAAATAAAGTACAAAAATACATGCAGAGGGGTTTTCTGCCATTAAGAATGGCAAGATATTTGGAAAAATGATAGAGCTCAAGTTTGGAAAATGTTTAAAAAACCCCACAAATTAGCATGAACCAGTATTTTGAAATATATATTTACACACACTATGTGTGTCTGTATGAATGACAATGAAAAAATACATCAAAATAAAACAAAAACATCTCTGGGTTCTGGGAGTGTTGGTGATTTTTATTTTATTCTTTGTACTTCTATGTATTTTCCAAATTGCTATGAGATAATTGTTATATTTGTAGACAGAAGAAAATCCATAATTTAAAAATCCAGTGCTTTGAGAATGCCTTGTACTGATACAACCATATGAAAGCATAAGGAAAAAAGGTTGAGTGCAATTACCACAGAATGCCATCAGTGAGTTTTGATAGTTGATGGGACTTCAGTGGTTTTTTAAAAAATATTTTTCTTTATGTGATCCTATTAGGAATATAACTTCTATTAAGAAAGCAAATATAAAATAATATTTTATACAATTCAAACTGCATTTGAATAGAGGTAATCATTTCCAAATATTCTCCTGTCACTGTGATCCATCCTGAGGATGATGAAAACTGTTAATGGTGGTAGATGATAGAAGTTTTCTTTACTCCTACAGATATTCCAGAAATTCCAGAAAGCATCTCATTCTGTAAAGCACTACAGATAGCTGACTTCAGCGGAAACCCACTGACTAGGTAACTTCTCTGCCTACTTTTCTATCGATAGTGTACTAAGGATATCTTTTTTGAGAGCCAAGTAAAAAACACCACCAGAATACCCAGGGTTTTTATCAAGGACTATTGACTTTCACAGATGTTTATAAATAGCACAGTACCAGATGTTGACAATAAAAGGCACATGGTGCTATTAACAGAAATAGTGAAAGGATGTTGTACAGTTCTGGGGGAGTCATAGTGGAGTGACCAAAACAGGAGGGTGGAGGGCATCTCTGAAGCAATATGAAGAATTAGAACAGTTCATAAATCCCCTATTGATCAATCCTCTCTTGTGGGGTCTCGAAGGTAAGACTAAGTTCTAAACTCCCAGAGAACTTACACAATAGTTATCCAAAGATTTATTCTGTTAGAGATATTTTTTCATGCCATAGTAATTAAGCATATTTATCATCTTGACTTTCCTCCAGCCTCCCCCACCCCTTTTTTAAAAAAACCCTGTTTCCTAGCATTAGCAATAGCTCTGGGGATTTCTTTGGGGTCATCTCTCCAAATAAAGCCACCTGTCATTGTTTTACCACTGATTCCAACTTTGCCTTCCTTGGTATGATACAGCCTGGGCATGGCTAAGTAGTGCTGCCTTGAGCCTGCCCTTGTGGATCCTGGCTTAGTCGTGAGCTCACTGACCACTGACTTCCAGGTATCTGTGCTGCCAGGATAACTGAATTAATACCCAGATGGCAATCTTGGGAATCTGTTTGAGGACTCACCCACTCCCATCTTCACCACCCCTCCTTTAAGATGCAGTTCGAGCATTACCTTCCTCCATGATGTCTTTCCTGATCATTCCCTACAGGCCCATTTTCTGGGCTTCTGTGATGCTCTGGATGTTTTTTTTGTTTGTTTGTTTGTTTGTTTTCATAACACTTGAAATTTTACATTTAAATTATTGTTTTGACTAAGAATGCCCAACTAGACTGAGAATGTGCCTTGTATTTTTCTATTATTCATTGTTGTATCTCCATCCCTCTTATAATTCCTGGAATGAACTAAGTGCCCAATAAATGTTTGTTGAACTGAACTAAGCTTTTCATCCTTAAGGCAGTTTATAAGGTTAGGCAGGCTGGAAAATAGTTTGTTGCTCTTAATTTTTTAAAAACCACTCAGTTGCTTAATCTTAATCCTTTTTGTTTCTTTGATTTCCTTTTCTAACATCTTCAGACATTTGAAGTTACACTTATCTAAAAACTCAACTACAACTCCCACAATGTATGAGGGGTTGCTGATTTTTTCCCTGGCCTCATGTTTAGCAGGTTTCTTAAAGTAAAGCCATTTAAATTGGCAGGTGCACTGCTTTAAGAGTTAAAACTCAGCATCTATGGGTTGAAGGGACCTTAAAAGTCATTTACTTTGGCCTACTTATTTTATGACTGAAGAAAGTGAGTTTAAAGAGGGTTAATGACCCTTTCAAGATCATGCAGTCAGTGGCAAGCCTAGATTAAAGCTTATTTCTCCTAACCTAAGTCTGTCTTCCTTATAACTAATTTGGCTAGTTATAAGGAACTAGCCAAGCCAGCCAGGTGGGAAAAAAAAAAACCATGCTAGCCATTAAAAATTACATTTTCTTAATTTTATTAAAAAACATTTTAGCTAGCTTTAAAAATTATAAAATGATGTATGCTTTCTGTTAAAAACTCAGGCAGAATAGATAAGTTGCATCTTTTTAATTATAAATAAAAATCTAACTCTACGACACTATCAGAGTTTCAGCTTTGTAAAAAACTATTACCAAGAACGTATTTCCATGACATGAAAATTCCAGTAAATAATCTCACTTTGTATTTGGTTTTGACCAGTATCAAATGTCGAACAATAACATATTATTTGTTTTTAAAAGAAGAAACATAGAAGGAGAAAAAAAATGAAAGATTCTTATCTAGAGACTATCACCAAAGCCAGAAGTCTTCCCCTACTGAAAAATATGAGTTTTGTGTTCTGTTGTCTGTATTAGTAGGTTTACATCTAAGGACCTTCAGCATTTTAGATGTAATGAGATCTTTTTTGCCTTCAGTTATATTTTGTTTTTTTTCCTTCCTGTATACTGGTAATCATAGAAATACTGAAACTAAACTTTCTTTGTAAGTTTTTAAATAATAATTTATTTTGAAACCCTGCTGTTCTGTAGAGTTTAAGGGAAGTATAAAAAAATTTCCTTTTATATAGAACACAGTGAAGCATATAATTGCCTCAGGTGATTGGCATTTTAAATATATTTAAAAGAAAAAAATTAAAGAGCAGTTGACTGAGAACTGATCAAGTCCACGTTGTCCATAGCTTTGCACTGGGTATTGTAAGTTCCAGGAAGGAAAATTATTGAGCAGTTGTCCTGTGTTTTATTATAATCGTACAAGCTAACTGAATTTTCTCTTTATTTTCTGCTAATCAATAAAGTATTTTCAGTTTTGGTCACTTTTAGCTGCAGCAGTGATTTATCATTTTATTTCACAATTTCTTTCACAGTAGTCTCACATTTTCCTCCTATATTCCTAAACTTTGCATATCCTTCCTCTTTAATTATTTCTGAGTCCATCCTATCAACAAGTATCTATCATGCCTCTTTTCTTCAACTAAGTAGAATAAGTGCTTGTTTTTTCTAATAAGTATCTTAGATATAGGAAAATTAGGCAAACATGCCATATATAATGTAATTTTATATGGTTATTTCAATTATCCTATAAAAGAAATCCTTATAGTTATGCTTAGCATACACTATACACATTAATTAACAGCATTTTCTGTTTTAGGTTGCCAGAAAGCTTTCCTGAATTACAGAATTTAAAATGCCTTTCTATAAATGACATCTCTCTGCATTCCCTGCCTGAAAATATTGGCAAGTAAGTTCTTACGTGAAGCTTATTGTATATTGGGGCAAAGGGACGTGTATATCATCAGCTCCACCCTCTTTCCCTTTTCTGGCTCTTACTTTTCAGCATAGAAATCCTTTTCTTCAGTGTCACCCTCAAGAAAGATCATACCATAGCTTCACATGTTTTTGCCTCCAATTGTTTCCTGAATGTTAATGGAAAATAAGGATGCTGCTACTTGTTACTAGTGAAAAACATAATTTGTTTGGAAGCTCTCTTTAAACTCATGGATTCCAAAGTGCTTAATTTAAGCAAAATAGCACATGCCATGTAGGTGGTTAGCATATACTGTTAGTTATGAAACTACCACCCTCAGTAATTTTAAATTAAGTTAGGGAGGAGAACCATCAAACACCTCCATTGAAAACTTCAAGTATGTGCCTATAAATAGCAGCTCTGTCTGGCAGTGCTTGTGAGCTGTAGACCTGGGAATGGGGAGTGAGAATGGTGCATTTGGAGAGCACATTTCCACATTGTTGGCTTTTAGGTCATGGAGTTGTAAAGCCACAGTAAACAACAAAACCCTTTGAAGAAAATGTTTTCTAGTGAATAAATGTTCTGTTATATATCCCCACAGATGAATTAATTGAATGATCCTAGCAGACCTTTTCTGTTCCTCCAGTACATGGGGTGATTCCTCCAGTACACTCAGGCTGATTGTGCATGATTAACCACTGAAAATAAAAGCCTGACTTTGCCAGCTTAACCTGGTGAGCCAGTGTTCCCTAGCATCAGAAAAGATTTTCCTTGTTGTTTACCTGTCCTGCCTAAGTTCTCTAAGACCAAATAGAAACTTGCCTTTTGAGAACCACAGAAAGCTGTTAAGCAGTCTGTTGGACAGACGTCTGCTCTGTAGAGGCTCTCTTTCTAGAGGTCTTCAGTAGCTTTTTACTACCCCTACCCCTCCTTTCCTTTCTGTGCTGGCTGAGCCCTGATTGAACCACCTACTTGATGTTTTTCTGATGTTTTAACGTTATGCTGGTAAACTAGGTGATTAAGAATTATGCCCTCAAGCTTTCAGGAGGAAGGGAGACAAGAAGTCCTCAGTACATCCTGAGTTTACGGTCTCAGTTCTAAAGGAAACAATAATGTTTTACTGTGGATTTCATGCACTTAGACTTCACTTTTGCTATATCAAGCTTCATATAGTTCTAATTTAAAAAATCCTGAAATGTAGTAGTCACTTAAATACTTTGGAGCTGGGGGTACCTGCGAGCGTGGTCCCATCATGTATCAGAGTTGCCCAAGGTCAGTTATTTGAAGAGTTTTAGGGAGTTGATAGCAGAATGGGAGCTGGAATACAACTGTGTTTATCCACTTCTCCTCGCTGCCATCCCCACTGGACAGTTGTTCACAGGGCCCTTAGGGACCCAGTCATCTTCCCTGAGTGCCCCTAAAAATACTTAATAGTTCCATTTATTAAGTAGTTAGGGCCAAACAACTTAAGTATTATGTCTCAACAACCTAGTAGCTATTTGAAAAAATAATATATATAAATTAGAAGAAAAAATATTTTAATTTCACCCTTAAATATCCCCACTTATTTACTAATGGGATGTGGGTGCCTATTGGGCATAGCTCAGCTTTATCAACCATGGCCTCATTTCCTTTTCCATATTTATTTTCACCTGGTACTTTTTTTTTTTTTTTTTTTTTGGTGCTTGCTTTTTATCACAGGAATTCCTGAAAACCAAGCTTTGCAAAGATATGATGTCACCAAAAGGGGTATAGTGCAATCTAATGTTGAAACTAAACTATTTGAACTAGTAGTTCACAGATATTCACTACTGCTTAATCTCTTTCAAATTTAAAATATCCTGTGGTGCTGTGAGTTTGCTGCTGCTTGAGTGGGCACCCAGAACACAATAGCCATAGGCTATTGCTATTTTGAGTACTTCCATACACTATTATAAGTACTGGGAGTGCACAATATAACCCATTGATGTATGGGAAGAAACTGCTAGTCATTTTTTTTTCCTAAAAAATCCATAAAGAAACTATGCCACCACCACTCGGTCCCTGTGTCCCATGTGGCCAATGGGCTGTGTCTGGGGAAGGCTTCCGGAAAGAAGACTGAACATTCTACAAGGCAAAGGGGTCAGCAGCATTTGGCTGGTTGGGGTGTTTTCAGTGCACTGGAAAACATTGGATTTCATGTTCTGCACTACAGGATATCATCAGGATGGTCAATTTAAGAAAGCAAATCTTTTCAATAGTAGAATCTTTGTAATACTTTATAATGAAGTGAAGAATGATCATGAAAATCTTTTGAACTACACAGAGGTATACTGGCTATCTCATGCAAAATTGTACATTGTTCTTTTACTAAAATAAAATAGTGTCTCAGATTTGCTGACCCTTTTCTGTGATGGCAGATAGTTTCAAACACATTGGTGCATTACACAGTCCTTCAAAGTAAAGGTGGTAGTTTAACAATCAGGGAGAAACTAAGTCACCATTATTGGATTTTTAAAAAACCTTTTTGTTAAAAATTTGAAAATGCAACAGCTTCCAACTAATTGTCAACAATTAATTGACATCAGGGAAGATCATATTTTACCAGTCAAATTTCAAAAAGACCTTTCCATAATCAGAAAAGAATTTAAAATATTAATATGATTTAATAAATGCAGCTGATGATGCAATTTTTCTTCTTGGACCAGTATAATTTTGTGAAATATCTTTTACATTTATTTCAGTCATTAAACCAAGTATTTTAAAAAACAAACTTTAGAACCAATTGCTATGTCAAAAATGTATAAAAAATTTTTTTTTAATTTTAAAGCATTTTCAATCCCATTGCTCTCACTAATTAGAGCAGAAAAGATTTTGGTATCTCTAATAAAATATTTAAAATATTTTTGTTCTTTTTTATCTCCTACTTTAACTATTTTACTTTTATGTATGTTTTGCCATGTATACAATATATTAATGAATAGTGCATCTGTATATTTGAAAAATAAATATAAGGATTATGAAGGTATACTCTTAAATGGTTGGAGATCACCAATCTAGAAGTACAGTGCGTGGAAGTCAGTTAAATTCTAGACTGGTGGTTCTCAAGCTCTGCTTTGTGGGGCCCTGGGGGTTCCATCAAAGTTTTCAGGGCCCTGTGGAAAGTGAGAACCAGTGCACAAATGGGTGGTCTCTGCTGATCCCTGTTTATACCAACACAACTCTACTTTTTAGCTTCATGAGTGTTTTCTCTCTTTTTTTAAATTGGGGTTGCATGTAATATTTGCTTTCAAACCCCACCCCCCCACCATTTCTGCGGTTTCTGTGTCCATTCGCTGGGCAATTCTCTGTGTGTGTTTCCTGCCCTCTCTTCTATTCCTTCTCTTCCTACTTTCACTGGGATTCAATCCTCGGAACTTCTGATGTGGGAGAGAGGCGTCCTGCCACCTGCACCACCTCAGTTCCTGGTTTTTTGGCGTGTCTTGTCTTGGCTCTCCCTTGTGTCACTCTCCTGTTACGTTGTCATCTTGCTACATGCGGTGCACCCACTCGCGGGGCCAGACGGCGCACCCGTGCATGGCTCGTAGGGGTGGGGCCTGATGGTGCGCCCGCTTACAGGGCCTGGTGGCCCACGCACCTTCTATATTTTTCTTTTCTTTTCTTTTTTTTTTAATTTTACCAGGAGGTCCCGGGGATCGAACCCAGTTCCCTCCAAATGGGAGACGGAGACCCAACCGTTTGAGCCACATCCACCCCCCCCTAATGTTTGCTTTTAAAAAGTCTTCTGCAAAAGCTTTTCAAGTTTAGAGGCCACTGTTTCAGACACTTGGTAATACTTGTTTTTTTATAGCAGCGTGAATCATGGAGTTTTTTTATTGTGATGTAGATTGAGCTCTGCTCAAACTGAGCAAAAAGCTTCAATGCCTTTCATGAAGGTGAACTTTAAAAAATTTTACCTTCCTCCTCCCTTTCCTAGTTGAGTCCCTCATTTAATGACAGAAATTCAACCCCTTTTATCAAGCCTTCCCCAGTATTTGGAGGAGGTGAAATAGATTCCAAACTTGGAGGTTTCCAGACCTACCCTTTACTCACCACACAATAAGCACTTTAGTCCTTTGTCTATACACAGAAGTCTGGTTGTTCAGTGTTGTTTCATTTGTGTGTTTATAATTAGTGTGTGTATCTGGATCTCCTGGTACTGTGAAACAATGGGGATCTCACTTGTTACACTCTCTTTGAGTCGTGTACCTACCCTGGTGTGGCTCTTACATACTGAACAAATAAATATGGTCAGGTGCACAGTCTTTCCTCCTTTACTCTGCTTGCTTCCAACCTGAAATCATAGGTAAGAGTATAGAAATAACATTGGATAAACTGAGCCCTGGAAGCTGTGTGCTAGGACTCCGTGAGCCTGCTCCTGTATAGTCACTGCTTTATGTAATGCTGTATGTCCATTTTCTATGAAGAGTTGTTATAAAGAAACAAATATGAAAAATACTTCCATTGCTCTAAAACCTTCTAATGAAGAATAATTATTTTCTATTAACATAATATCCCTGCTATGAGGAGCCATGAGATTTTTTTTTTTTTTTTTAACATGTATTATTAGGGGGGAAAGTGCCTCACCAAAAGAACTGGTTAGTTTCTTCCTTTTAAATAACAGTTCTGACACTTACCACATTTCCTTTTCTGCCTTTGTTGCCAGAAAGCTTAGAGCTAATTCCAAAGATCAGTGGGAGCAGCTGTATCAATTTCCATGTGATGAAGGGAATTAAGGAATTGGAGAGAGAGGTGCTGCTAACATTTACAGTGGGGACATTGCTCTATTAGGCACATGTACTGTCTCAGTATGACACCCTTTCGTAGTAAGCCTAGCTTTATCCCTCTTGACCTTTAACCTCATCTACTAAGTGGAGCTAAGGAATCTGCCCAGGTTTGCGTCACTGGTGGGTGGAAGAGCTAGGGTTTGACCTTGTACCTCTCCTCTCTAAAAATGCTGTTTTCCTTACTGCATGAGGCCTCACAATGAACACATTGATTTATTCCTTACTTTCCTAGTTCTCATTTTGTATTTTGTGAAACTTTTTGCATATTTGCACTTTTTTAGGCCTCTTTAAATCCCTTTTTAGAAAAAGTCGGGGTACAAGTTAAGTAAATTACTTGAATATGTTACTGGAGATGCCACTCAGCCTGGAAGGGCAGCAGTAGAGGGGTGGAAAGAAGCTTTGCATTAGGGGTCATAGGGAGTAGAGTTTCAAGTCTTGCATAGGTTGTAAGAAATAAAAATTTGATTTTTCATATATACCCTTGAAAACAATGCCTGGTGAACAGTGGCATTTTACTTGCCTATCACCAAAAGCACTTGGAAGATTCTACTGGTTAAAATAAGGAAGGATAATTTTGCTATAAGGAGTTTTGAAATATTGATGCAGTGTGTGAATAGATTTGTCTTCCAAATGAACATTTCAATACTGAAAATATTTTTCTCATATCAGTTGTGTCAATTTGTACTTGTCACATACTTTATTTTCTTCCTTTCAAAAAAAAAAGAGCCCGCAGATGACATGATCTTTATATGTATATATATGTAAAATACTAAGGAAGTCACACACACACAAAAAAACCTATAAGAGAGCAAATAAACGAGTTCAGCAAGATTACAGGATATACAAGATCAATATACAAATATCCATTGTATTTTTATACAGTAGCAAGGAATAATTTAAAAATCAAAACAATTCCATTTTCAAAAAGAATAAAATACTTAAAAGGAAATTTAACTAAGTAAGTGTGTGTCTTATATACTGAAAACTATAAAACACATTGTGGGGAGTGGATATAGCTCAAGTGGTTGAGTGCCTGCTTTCCATAAACCATGTCCCATGTTTGAATCCCTGGTACCTCCTTAAAAAAAAAAAAAAAAGTCATTGATGAAATTAACAACCTAAGTAAATGGAAAGATGTCTTGTGTTTTCATGCATTGGAAGACTCAATATTGTTAAGATGGCAGTACTCTCCTAATTGGTCTACAGATTCAATCCCTATCAAAATTCCAGCTGGCTTTTTTACAGGAATTGACAAACTGATTCCATAATTCATATGAAAATGCAAGGACCCAGAATAACCAAAACAATCTTGAAAAAGACCAAAGTTGGAGGACTCAGCTATAGTAATAGAGTCTGCCTGGTACTGGCATAAAAATAGATATACAGAGCAATGGAATAGAGTTGATAATCCAGAAATAAAATTTCACATTTACAGTCAATTGGTTTTTGACAAGAGTGCCAAAACAATTCAATGCAGAAAGAATAATCTCTCAACAAATGAGTCTGGGACAAGATATCCACATGGAAAGGAATGACGTTGTACTCTTACCTCACAACACATGCAAAAATTAACTCAAAATGTAGAGTCCTAAATTTAAGCTCTAAAACTGTAAAACTCACAGAAGAAAACGGATAAATCATCAACAACAAAAAAATAAATTGTACTTCATTAAAGTTAAAAAAAAATTGTGCAACAAAGGACACCATCAACAAGGTAAAAAGACAATCCATAGAATGAGAGAAAATATTTGCAAATTATTTATCTGATAAGGGTCTATTATTCAGAAGATATAAATAACTTACAATTCAACAATAAAAGAACCAATAACCCAATTTAAAATGTGCAAAGAATTTGAATAGACATTTCTCCAAAGAAAATATACAACTTGCCAATAAGCACATGAAAAAATGCTCAACATCGTTGGTCATTAGAGAAATGAAAATTAAAACCACAATAAGATAACTGTTCACACCTATTAGGCTGGCTGTAATAAAAAGAGACAGACAATAACAATTATTGGTAAAGATATAGAGAAATTGAAAGCCTCATGCTTTGGTGATAGTAATATAAAATAGTGCAGCCACTTTGTAAAACAGATAGGAAGTTCCTCATTAAGTTAAACAGTTACCATATGATCCATCAATTTACTCATAAGGATATACTCAAGAGAAATAAATAGACACGTTCACATATAAACTTGTATAGAAATGTTCATATTAGCATTATTCATAATAACCAAAAGGTGGGAATAACCCAAATGTCCATCAAATGATGATGAATAAACATTATGTGGTATATCCATACAATGGAATATTATTCAGCAATGAAAAGATACATGCTACAACATGGATGAACCTTAACATGCTAAATTTAAAAAGCCATATACAAAAAGTCATGTATAGTACAATGCCATTTATATGAAATGTCTCCATGGAGACAATGTGGTGGTTTGGAACTGTATGTGCCCCAGAAAGACGTGTTCTTAAAGTTAACCCATTCTCTGGGTATGAATCCATTGTAAGTAGGACCTTTTGATGAGGCTGCTTTAGTTAAGGCGTGACCCATCTCATTCAAGATGGGTCCTGATACTCTTACTAGAGTTCTTTATAAATGGAATGAAGAGAGAGAGAGAGAGAGAAAGCCATGGAAGCAAGAAGCTGAAAGCCATGAAACCTAGAAGAGAAGTGAGAGAACAGCAGATGTCTCCGTGTACCTTGCCATGTGGCAGAGGAGCCAAGAATTGCTGGCATTTGGTCTTCAGGAAGAAAGCATTGCCTTGATGATGCCTTGATTTGGACATTTTCCTGGCCTCAAACTGTAAGCTAATAAATTCTCACTGTTTAAGCCAAACCATTTCATGATCTCTGTTTTGGGCAGCCTAGGAAACTAAAACAGACAGAAAGCAGATTAGTGTTTTCCACGGGTTGGGAAGTAGAGGGGAAATAAGGAATGATTGCTAATGGGTATGGGGTTTCTTTTTGGAGTGGTGAAAATATTTGGGAATTAGATAGTCGGGATGGTTGCACAACCTTGTAAACATTTAATTATGACATTTTGCTAATAGAAGTAGAGCAAGTGAGTGGGCCCAGGGTTCCCTGGCAGACTGAACTAGAACATGGTGGTCTTATTCTGTATCTGCTACCCTTGGGAATTGTGATCTTAATTTGAGTGGGCTTGAACTAAATGAGCCACATAGTTCTTCCTGATAAATGTATTATTATACAATATAATAATTATATACAATGTAATAATTGTGAAATATTGTATTAGTGCATGCTGCCTAAGAGGAATAAAACTTTTTGAAAAGTATTGCCACATGTAATGCTCTTTTTTGGGGCATGGGACTTGCTATAAAATGTTTATTGCTTCAAAAAAAAAAAAAAAAATGGAACAAAGATGTCCTTTTTAAGTTTTTCAGAGCAAAGTCTTCATAAGGAAGTTTGTAACCAGTGATTCTTAAATGACTAACTTAATAGAAAAAGCAGAAGTATTATGAATGTGTAAGCAACCCCTTTCTTTCCCCATCAATATTGTTTTCCCCAATCAAATATTGTTGCCATAAATATTTATAGTTTTAAATTTTGATGGTTATAGGTTATACAGTGTGCCACCATTTGTTTGTTTGGTCTTACTTTAATCAGTGATTCTGGCCACCAAAATGGAAAGAAAAAAAATCCAAGTGGATTAAAAAGGGTTTTTAAAATAGAGTAGGAGCAGATGTAAATTCTTTAAAGTAACCACTTCATCCAGTCCCTGAAATAGAATCCTAAAAATATGGCTGGCCTACATTTTGACTTTAGAATGAGTATAACTTTTGATCCTGATATTATGAACTGAGTAAAACCATAAGCATTAGTGTGTTAAGAAATGATCGATACATTCTTTTCCTGCAGGAGCTTGTTTTGGTGGGGTAAGGGGTGGGGGAGAATCTCCTTTGGTGAAAGAAATGGTGAGAGTGGCAGGGAGGATAGAAAATGGTGGTTTTTGTAAGGGGAAGATGAGGTCCTTCTACATTATTACATAGAAATTTAATTGGTCAGAAATTAAAATTGAAGGGTGAAAACATCTGTTAATAAGGGGCTGGTCAAAAATAAGGTACATATAGACAATGAGATACTATGCAATTGTTTTTTTTAAAAAAGGCAGTGGTTTGTACAGATAAGAAATGAGAGACAAAAGTATGTTAAGTGAGGAAAGCAAAGGGCCAGATGTGTATGGGATGTTGTCTTTCACGTGAAAAGGGACAGGATAAGACTATCTATTCCTACTTGGCTTGTTTTTGCATAAAAGAAAACTCTAGATGAGTACATTTTTTTAAAAGGTGAGGGAGGGTCTTGGTGATGGGAAATTGGAGAGATGGAGGACAAGGATGGAAGGAAAACTTTTTACTTAATGTAATTTATTTCCCACTCCAATTAATATATTACCTATTCACAGAATGGAATTCAAGGGCGAGAGGCAGCAGGATTATATGGATTTCTTAGTGAATCTTGGCTTTGTCACTTACTCGTTGTGTGAGACCTTGGTCATATCCTTTCTTTAGTTTTCTTGTCTATAAAGTTAATTCTTGGAAAGCAATTAGAACAATATCTGTTATATAATAAGCTGATGATACCTTTATTAGTAGTAAGAGACCAGTAATACTCATATTGCTATCTCAGGTGTCTAAATTGTCACATTTGTAAAAATGTTAGAAATAACCTGATGCTTTCTTTTGTCTCTGTAATAGTTTGTTTAAGCTCAGGTAGCTGATAAATGTATGGCGTCTGGGTCTTCTTTTCTCTCGGCCACGTGATTGATAGCTTGGGCTCTGAAGTAGACAAGCCTGGGTTCCAATCCCCCACCTCACCATTCTCAGCTGTGTGTTGTAAGAGATGCAAAGATGTTTGAATGGAATTGAATAGGTGGCCTTAACCAGGAACAGAGAGCATTGATTAATTCATTCAGTTTTATATTAATGTCTCTAGTCCAATTCTGTATTCAGGCAGATTCTGTCTTATGTCTGCTGTTACTGGAACAGTGTGGAGAGCCACGTTCTGGACTGGGCCAGCAGGGTTCTGCACTTTGGTCTGGAACTATCCAAGGCAAGCTCCTGATGAGAACTAAACTTGTGGTTTCATTCTCGAGTTAGTTAATGGTCCTCTGGATGGAGAATGACTTGTCCAGATCGTACTCTGTTTATATGGGAAGTGGGAGTCTTTAGTCAAAGCTGTTTCTTTGCTTTCTATTCCTCATTGTCCCATGCGTCACCTACTATGAACAATATTTGGCAAGTTAAAAGTTGGCTAATGCCACTGACTCAGCATCTGTAGGGACCGCCCCTCCCCTCCCCGGAGGCTCTCGGTACCAGAGATGACTACCATGATTAGTAGCACCCTCTTTCTGAAGACCCTGACTGGCTCAAGGCACACACTTGTAAGGTGCCCGACTGTATTTAGGTATGACGTCTGTCCTAAGGAAATAAGGGACAAAACTGGCTAAGCTAAGTTGATGGGAAAATATATCATGCCCTAAATGCCATAACAGATATGATTATATTTATTATAGGGGAAATTGAAGTACAGTGGTGATGCATCTCAGCCAAGCAAATCCAGATAATTGTGAGGCAGGGTCAGGATTTGAACCAGGGCCTCAGGCCTCTCAGATTGTCTGTGCTCTTTTGAGAATGGCACTTTCATCTGTAACTCCATAAAGTTTGATTATAATGTCTGAGTTTTTTTATTTAAAAATAGTTTAAAATAGTGGAAAAGTATTATCTCAGAATAGCTGTTTTATATATTTTTTTTATTTTTGAGTTTTGAAAGGTTACAAAAATGTGACTTTTTTGTAGTGATTGTTACCCTTAAATCCACACTTATAGTAGCCAAAAACAGTAGAAATTAAGAGGATATTATTATAAATGTGATGGGGATAAAAGAACTTTTAATTTAATCAAACATGACTTTCTTATGAAGTTCTGCTTATCAAATCTGTTGGCATTTTTGCAGTATTTTTGATCAAGCATTATTTGCTTTTATTAACCGTGGTCTATGCCTTTTAGCCTTAAGACATAAAATTTAAAGAATTTTTAAGTGTGTATCATACTTTTAAAATAATATAAAACAAAAAAACCCAGTGTCCTTTAGAGTGGTTCAGAAGGTAAAACTTAAATATGCCCCCCAAAATTGATGTGCTTTTAAGATTTAAATTATAGAGAGAGTTCCAGAGACTGGAGGGCATTGGAGATGGCTCCAGGCAGTGTGGAGTGAGGGCAGGGTCAAGCTTGAATTGTGGCTTTGCTGTTTTCTAACTACTCGACCTCACACGAAGCCTCATTTTCCTGACTGTCATCATTGTACTGTCAACATCCTGGGTTATTAATCAAGTGAGATGATGTATGTAAAGAGCCTGCACAGCGCCTTCAGCTGTAGCAGGCGGATCCCTTCCACCCACAACATCTTCGTTCTCAGTTTCAGGCAGGAGAGTCTCAGAGCAAGGCAGTGAGCTTGGTGCAGCACTCAGCGTCAACACCTGTGTAAAACTGCTTTTTAAGCCGCTTCTCATGATGCCCCATAAGGAAAGTTTTTGAAGCAAAGACTTTTTTTTCTCTTTTTTATTAGTGATGCTCTTAGTTTTCCAAAATAGGTGTGAACATAATGTTTGTTGAGGAGAGAAAATGACACTCCTACCAGTAATTTTTTAAAATACAAATGCGAAAACAGCTAAATGGCAACTGCCCCGCACCCACCCATAAAACTGGCAAGGGATTACATGAGGATTTAAAGCTGAAAACAAAGACCCTTGTTTTAAAATTTTTCCTTTTACTATTACTTTTCTTTTTTTCTTTTTCTTTTTTTTTTTTAGGGTAGGCAAGGGAGTAAAGAGTTTATTAAGAAATAAGAAAAGAGAGAGTACACACCCAAGACATGGGTGCGGGTGTGCCAGGGTGAGACACGCCACGTGGGGCACTGGGGTAGGTCCTTTTAAGGCCTTTCCTCCTCCCCCTTTGCCATATTAAGGAGGGACCTCAGCTACCTGCTGTCCTGATTGATTGGTTGCCTTTCTACCTTCACCTGTCAGCTTTCAGGGACCAATAGGGAGGGCTTCCTGTTTGGGGTTATCGGGGCTTCATTTGAACCTGGGAGTTTCAAATGGGACCTTGCGACCAGGGTCTTGGTGGCCTTTTCAGCTGTATCAGGTACAGCTTCGTTCTCAAGCAGCTGCCTCCCCTCAGGGGGTTTCCGGGCGGGGTCTCATGGCTGTGTTCTGAGCAGCAGCCTTCCCTCATTTCCTATACTAACCTGCCTCAACTCCCCTCTCAGAGAGTTTACTATTACTTTTTTTTTTTTTTCAATCTTTTAAAAATTTTATTTATCCCCCCCCCCCCGCCCCTTTCTTTTGTGCTTGCTGTCTGCTCTCTGTGTTCTTCTGTGTCTGCTTGTCTTTTCTTTAGGTGGCACAGGGAACCAATCCTGGGACTTTTCGGAGTAGAGAGGTGCTCAATCTCTTGCGCCACCTCAGCTCCCTGGTCTTCTGCATCTCTTAGTGTCTATCTTCTGTGTCTCTTTTTGTTGCATCATCTTGCTACTCCAGCACTCCTGCATGAGCAGCACTCTGCATGAGCCAGTACTTCTACGCAGGCCAGCACTCCACGTGGGCCAGCTTGCCATTCACGAGGAGGCCCCGGGAATCGAACACTGGACCTCCTATATGTAGACGGCAGCCCAGTCGCTTGAGCCACATCCGCTTCCCCCATTACTTTTAAAATGTTACTTGCCACCATCATTTACAGATTACATTTAGAAGTAGATGCTAGGCAGGCAGGGGCAGGAAATGTGCTTCTCACCTCTCTCCTTCCCACTGTTATTTTTTCTATACAAACCCTTGGTCAAGAGAAAGTAAAACTAGATAACCGGGACTTCACACTTAATTATATATTTTTTGAAGAATGTTGACATTAAATTCATAGTTATTTATTAAAAGGAATTTTGATTTGAGAAATAGGTTTACAAGAGTTTTGTTTACTGTTATTTTAATTGTAAGAATTCTTTATTATTTAGTTTACTAAAATTGAAGAGACAAAATTTGTGTTTCATAGTACAGGTAAAATATATTTTCAGGCATACAGGTTTTAAGCATGTAAATATCCTATTCACTTACATCAAATTTACATTTCTGATATTATGAAACCAGCTATGTTAGTACAGATGATTCTGGCTTTTATTTTGGAAGAAGGGAGAAGAGATGATTAAGGCCGATTAGAGTGTTGAGATAATGTCTGACTCCTTGTATTCTGTATGCTAACAAATAAAATTCCTTCAAGTCAGAATGTTACTGTGGTGATATTAGCAAAAGGTTGAGTTTTAGCTTGGTATAGCACTTAGGACAGTGCCTGTTGGGGTAGTGGATGAATGAGTTACTTTCTGAGTCAGTGCATTGTGCCAGTCCTGACATAACGTGGCTAGGTAAGGGTTTCTGGAGATGTGGAATTGCCACTGCCCGTCAAGATTTGATCCAAAAAATCAGTGTCTGGGGAGAACATCTGGCTCGTTTTGCCATGCTCCTAATAGACACGGATTACACCCGAGACACAGCTAAATTTGCTAAAGAGACCACCATTCTGTGGTTTAATAAGGATAAAAGCAACACTGTTTTAGCTAGCATTTATTGAATCAGTCTTAGTTCCAGGCACTATGCAAGAAGCATTATTACATTTTCCCTAATGCGTTTAAGTGGAAATTATTTCCGGAGCACAGCTTGTGATCTGAAGTAGAGCACTTGGGCTCTGTGGACTGAGAGGCCCACTTTATGACTGGGACTATCTAACTGATGTTTTGAAGAAGAGCTTTGCACTCTGCCAGATTAAAGGCGTTATTGTTTTTATAGTAACAGCACATTTTTGACATTCTAAAGTCTAGAAGCACGTATCCGGCTTCTGTCTTGGTTCCAGGAGTGATTATCTTTTGGAGGCCAATGAGTCATTTCCACATATCAAATGTACAAGGTAACTAACTGAGGGTGCCTTGTAGTCATGACACACTACTCTTTATTTTATTATTAAAATTTGGGAGGTAGAGGATATGTTTGTTTTTTAAGAGGCCATGGGGATGGTGGTAGTATTTTCCCCCTGGGAAATGACATACAAGGTTTCAGTGTTACTTTTTGGGTGTGTGCATGGGGGAGGGAGGATAGGAAAAAATCTCAGGAATTTTTTTCTTATATATCTTTTTTTTTCTGTTGATTTCTAGTCTTTATAACCTGGCTTCACTGGAACTGAGAGAGAATCTTCTTACATATCTTCCTGAGTGAGTCTCTGGGGAAAATAAGACAGAAGTGTATTGAATAAATTTCTTTAAGCATTTCAAAAACAATGACAAAGAAAAGACTATAGTATTTTGTCAAAAAATATTGTGTCCTTTGGAAAGTTTGGGAGATGCCAGCCTTCTCTTGGTAGTCTTTCCTATGCAATAATTTGCTATCATGAAATTCAAATGAATCCTATTTTTGGACACTAGTCCAAGTGAGGGAACCATATTGCTGAGCTTTTCTAAATACTCTATAAGTGCTACTGCTTGACTGGGCTTTTTTTTTTTTTTTTTTTTTTTTTTAATAGCTCTCTTTCCCAGCTACGGAAACTAGAAGAACTTGACTTAGGAAACAATGAAATATATAATTTGGTAAGTCTGTTTAGAAGGGAGATTTGAATTTAACTTTGTCCTTATTTATGATCACAAAACATTATAGAGTCCATAGGGATACTTATAAACCAGTATTTCTGTAGATAGGGTTGGGGGACATTAAGGAATGTGCTTCTTTCCACACAGGTAAGAATTATGATTTGGGGGGGGGGCGCTGTTATCAAAACTAGAAGTGATGGGCACAGGTTAAAATAAGAATTGCATAGCTGGGGAAAATTGGGAGCACTTTCAGCAAGGGTGCTTGATCTTGAAGAAGTACCAGCAAACATCTGCTACAATACCCAGGTATTAGCTAGTGAATTAGGATTCAGTGTTTCTTAATGGAAGAGTAAAAATTGAGCCTTTCTTTCCATAACGTTATTTTTCTTTTAGCCAGAATCAATCGGAGCACTCTTACATCTAAAGGATCTCTGGGTGGACGGAAATCAACTGTCTGAATTACCTGAGGTAGGTAATAATTTCATAATGTCTCCCCCAAAACAACAGCAATAACAAACAAACTTCATGTATTTGTTTCTGCTACATTACATAGATGATCATCTTGAAAACCAAACACACTGATTGAAAAAGCACATTTGGAAAAAATATATTAAGCATTCATCATTCTATATTCTCATAGAAAAATTGAAAACCTCAGCCCACCATCCCTGAAGATAGTAAATATATCTTTTAGAGTGTGAGGTCTGTATTTTGTTTCACCCTGACTGCCCACATTACTTACTTCAAGCTCAGCAGATTTGTAAATTACCAGGATCATTTATTCTGACAGTACACATTTCTACCACCCTTCATTATGTGCCAAGTGCTTTGGGATAATTTTAACTACATTTTGCCCTCTAATAATTGATGTAAGAGCAATGTTAAAAGTCTATATATTTTTTTCAGATATTGTTTATGGTTTAGCTATAATGTCATAGTATTTGAGTTTCTCCTACGGTTACCAAGAGTGAAATCCATTTTTTAGATGAAGTGGGGTCATCTTCTTGTGGAATCCTAGTGAACAGCCTTGGCTTTTGGCAACCTTACCAAAGAAAAAAGGGCGTTTCCCTCTTTTTTTAATTCTTTGGCGTATCTTACAGTCTTTAAAGTCAGAATATATATCATCCTTTAGGTGTGTTTATTTTATAGTAGTTCAGCTGCCTTCTCTGTTCAGCCTTGTGAACCAGCTTGACAGGGCTGTGCACTTAGGTAGGGAATACCAAACCAATGCAGGGAAATCTGACCCTAGAAGAAATCACTTAAGTAAAAATTTTTTAAATCGCTTCATTTCAAATTCAAAAAAATAAAACAACAGAAAAGGCAGCTCAGCAAGTTATGGAATTATTACTCCTAAAAAGTTCTGTTCAAGGGTAAATAAAGAAACAGACAACTTGAATAATATGATAATGAACTAGACCTAATAGACATCTATAGAGCATTGCAACCCAAAGCAGCAGGATACAAATTTTTTTCAGGTGCTCATGGATCCTTTTCCAAGATAGAGCATATGTTGGGTCACCAGACAAATCTCAGTAAATTTAAAAAGATGAAATTATACAAAACACTTTCTCTGATCATAATGGAATGAAGGTGGAAATCAATAATGGATGAAAAAGAGAAATTTTATAATTATATGGAGATTAAACAACACACTCTTAAATAATCGATGGATCAAAGAAGAAATTTAAAGAGAATTCAGCAAACATCTTGATGAATGAAAATGAGAACACAATGTATCAAAAGCTATGGGACACTGCAAAGGCAATGCTGAGCAGGAAATTTATAGCCCTCAATGCTTACATTTAAAAATGTAGACCCCTATCTCACACTTTTCACAAAAATTAACTGAAGATCTGACTGACACCTGCAGGAACTAGAAAAAGAACAGCAAGCTAAACCAAGCCAAAGGAAAGAAATAGTAAAGATCAGAGCAGAAATAAATGAAATCAAGAACAATAACAATAAAAAAACAATAGAATCAGCAAAACCAAAAGTTAGTTCTTTTAGAAGATCAACAAAATTGGCAAACCCTTAGCTAGATGGATGAAAAAGAGAGAAGATGCAAATAAATAAAATCAGAAACAAGAGGGGGGACATTACCACTAATCCCACAGAAGTAAGAGAGATCCATAAGAGGATACTATGAACAACTGTATGCCAAAAAACTAGACAATGTAGAGGAGGTGGACAAATGCCTAGAAACACATGAACCACCTACACTGACTCTAGAAGAAATGAAAGACCTCAACAAACCAATCACAAGTCAAGAGATTGAAACAGTCATCAAAAACCTCCCAAAGATGAAAAGCCCAGGACCAGTGGCTTCACAGGTAAATTTAACCACTCATTCAAAGATGATCTAATACCAATCTTGCTCAAGCTCTTCCAAAAAATCAAACAGGAAAGAATGCTACCAAGCACATTGTGTGAAGCCAATGTCACCCTAATACCAAAACCAGATAAACTACAAGAAAAGGAAATTACAGATCAGTATTTCTAATGAATATACATGCAAAAATCTTCAACAAAATACTTGCAAACAGTATCCAAAAGCACGTTAAAAAGATTTATATACCTCAATTAAGTGGGTTTTATCCTAAGTATGCAAGGATGGCTCAACACAAGAAAATCCGTTAGTGTGATAACCCATATTGATAAATTGAAGAAGAAAAATCACATGATCCTTTCAATTGATGCAGAAAAGGCATTTGACGAAATACAGCACCCTTTCTTGATAAAAACTCTCCAAATGATAGGAATAGAAGGAAGCTTTGTCAAAATGGTAAAGTACATATATGAGAAACCTACAGCTAGCATTGTACTCAATGGTGAAAAATTAAAAGCTTTCCCAATGAGATGAGGCACAACACAAGGATGCCCACTGTCACTTTGTCAATATTGTTATTCAGTCTTGTGCTAGACGTTCTAGCTAGAGCAATTAGGCTAGACAAAGAAATAATAGGCATCTAAATAGGAAAGGAAGAAGTAAAACTTTCACGGTTTGCTGATAAGATCCTATATTTAGAATCTCCTGAAAAGTCCACAACAAAGCTACTAGAACTAAGAGACGAGTTCAGCGAAGTAGCGGAATACAAGCTTAATACACAAAAATCAATAGCGTTTCTCTACACTACTGATGTGCAATCTGAGGAGGAAATGTGAAAAAAAAAATCCATTTTTAATAGCAACTAAAACAATTAAATATTTAGGAATAAACTTAAACCAAGGAAATAAAGGATCTATATTCAGAAAACTACAAACCATTGCTAAAAGAAACTGAAGAAGACTTAAATAAATGGAAGGACATTCTGTGTTCATGGATTAGAAAACTAAATATTGTTAAGGTACCAATTCTACCCAGACTGATTTACAGATTGAACACAACCCCAATAAAAATCTCAATAGCCTTTTTTGTAGAAATGCAGAAACTGATCATCAAATTTATTTGGAAGGGTAAGGGGCCCCAAATAGCCAAAAAGGATCTTTAAAAAGAAGAACAAAGTTGGAAGACTCTCACTTCCGGACTTTAAAGCATATTAGCCACAGTGGTAAAAACAAGCATGGTACTGTCATAAGGATAGCCATATTGACCAGTGGAACCGAATTGAGATCTCAGAAATAGACCATCTCATCTACAGTCAAGTGATTTTTGACAAGGCTGTCAAGCCCTCCTGGCTGGACCAGAACAGTCTATTCAACAAATGGTGCTGGGAGAACTGGATATCCATATCCAAAAGAAACAAGCGGGACCCCTATTTCACACCTTTTACAAAAATTAACTCAAAAATGGATCAAAGAATTAAATATAAAAGTGACAACCATAAAACTCCTGGAAGAAAATATAGGAAAACATCTTCAAGATCTTGTGGTAGGCGGTAGTTTCTTCAACCTTACACCCAAAGCATGAACAACAAAAGAAGAAAATAGATAAATGGGACATCCTCAAAATTAAACACGTTTGCACCTCAAAGACTTTGTCAAATGGGTGAAAAGGCAGGCAACTCAATGGGAGAAAACATTTTGCAATCACATATCCAATAAGGGTTTAAAATCCATGATATACAAAGATTTCTTACAACTCAACAATAAAAAGACAAACGACCCAATTAAAAAATGAGCAAAAGACTTGAAAAGACAATTGTCCAAAGAAGAAATACAAATGGCAAAGAAACACATGAAAAAATGTTCAGCATCACTAGTGATTAGGAAAATGCAAATCAAAGCTACAATGAGATATCATTTTACACCTATTAGACTTACCGCTATTAAAAAGTTGGAAAACTAAATGTTGGAGAGGATGTGGAGAGATAGGAATGCTTATTCACTGTTGGTGGGAATGTAGAATGGTACAGCCACCGTGGAAGACTGTTCAGGAGTTCCTTAGGAAGTTGAATATAGACTTGCCATGGGACCTGGCAATACCATTACTAGATATACCCAGAAGAACTGAGACCAATGACAAGAATAGACATCTGCATACCGATGTTCATAGTGGTATTATTCATGATTGCCAAAAGTTGGAAACAACCCAGGTGTCCATCAACTGAGAAATGGATAAACAAATTGTGGTATATACACATGGTGGAATATCATTCAGTGGTAAGAAGAAATGAAGTCGTGACGCATATAACAACATGGATGGACCTGGAGGACATTATGTTGAGTGAACCATTCTAAACACAGAAGGACAAATGCTGTATGCGTGTGCTATTATTAACTAAATACATTGTGTAAATTCATGGAGTTAATAATTAGAAGTAGGTCACACACACAAAAAAAAGTTCCATTCAGGCTCTTCCATCCCATCTAATTCTAACTATTAACTCCATTGTTTCTCTAGGGTTCGGAAAGGTACACAGATGAACACAGATTACTTAAGTGACGTAGTTATGGTCTCCTTATTAATGGAAAAAATGAAGATGAAAAAATACTTAATCATATCTCACAAAATCAAATCCCATATTTTTTTTTGCCTTTAGCATTAATATAATTAATATAATTAACTTTGCTTTTGCTACAAAAATTACAATGTTAAGTATAGTCTATAAATTGCATTAGTTATATTTTCCCCATATATCACCACCTTCTTAATACCTTATAGTAGAACATTCCTGTATTGATATTATTAACCACAATTCTCGTCTACTGCCAAAATCATTATTATACATTCCCTATATTATCCTCCAGCTGTCCTCCAACTAACATTCATCTCCCTAGACTACTTGTTTCAGCCACAATCACATCCATAAATCAATGTGTTTGTTACATTCATTATAACATGTTAGTATCAAGTCTAACCATTACCACATAGGCACATCTGACCTTATTCAACATTCTACATACATCTAGCATTGTCTCCCCCTTTCTCATCCCACATTCTATCTCCCACCAACCTACACTTCATAGTTCAACTCCATAAGTCTACTCATTGTATATAGTTGATATATCAGTGAGACCATAAAATATTCGTCCTTCTGTTTCTGGCTTATTTCACTCAACATAATATCCTCAGTGTTCCTCCATGTTGTCATGTGCTTCCCCAGTTGATTTCTTCTTACCACTGAATAATATTTCATTAAATGAATATACCACATCTTATTTACCCATTGATCGGTTGATGGACACTTAGGTTTTTTGCCATCTTTTAGCAATTGTGAATAATGCTGCTATGAACATGGGTGTGCAGATATCTGTTCACGTCCTCACTGTCAGTTCTTCTGAATATATTCCTAGTAGCAGGATTGCTGGATCATATATGGCAGTTTTATATTTAGTTTACTGAGCAACTGTCAAATCGTCTTCCATAGAGGCTGTACCATTTTACACTTCCACCAACAGTGAAGGAGTGTTCCTATTATCTCCACATCCTCTCTAGCACTTGTAGTTTTCTGTTTGTTTTTTTAAAATAGCCATTTTATATAGTGTGAGAGGATATCTCATTGTAGTTTTGATCTGCATTTCCCTAATAGCTAGTGATGTTGAACATCGTTTCATGTGTCTTTTGGTCATTTACTTAAGTAAATTTTTAATTGTACTGTGGCTCTGAGGTTACCATTACTACTAACAGGATAAAGGAACTAACTTGAATCTATTATGGCTAAAGTTGGGAAAAGCAGATCAGCAACTGGTGTGGGCAAAGGCTTGATTAATACTTAGATTTCTCTAAGAATGCTTGGGAAATGCTGGTTGAGAGAATTCCAGTTACTCTATGAGTGAAAGGACAGTAGCTAAACATACCATGAAGTTATTAGGAGAGTAATAAAATATCACCTATGGGACATGAGGGGCAGGAGGGTATATTATTGTACAAGTGTGCATAAATGACTGTAAAAAATGCCATATCTAAAACACAAAGAAATTAAAGCTCCAATAATCATGTTATAAATGTTTTTGTTTTTTTTTTTTTAATTTCATTTGCCTTAAAGGAGTCGCTCTGTAGTATAAACTCATATTAAACCGGGACTTAAACAAACCAGAAAATCTCAAATAATCAAAATTATTTTCTTGTCCTCCAGGTGATGATGGAAAGAAAATTATATTTAAAGACATTTGTATTAGTCAATCAAAGGGGTGCTGATGCAAAATACCAGAAATCTGTTGGTCTTTATAAAGAGTATTTATTTGGGGTAGAAGTTTACAGTTACCAGTTCATAAAGCATAAGTTTCTTCCCTCACCAAAGTCTGTTGCTACATGTTGGAGCAAGGCAGCTGCCGACATTTGCCAGGATTCAGGCTTCTTGGGTCCCTCTCTTCCCAGGGCTGAGTTTCTCTACAGGGTTAGCTCCTCTGTTTCCTCCATAAAGTCAGCTATAGACTATGAGACTCTCCAAGCTCTGCCTGTCTCCACAAGGCCAGCTGTGAACTGTCAGGTAAATGGCTTGTCTCCTTTCCTGGGGCCTTCTATCCTTTCTCATCAGAACTCCAACATCAAAACTGCTTCAACACTGTCCTTTGCAATGTCTTTTATCTTTGAGACCCCACCCACCAAGGGGTGGGGCTCAACACCCTATTGACATGGCCCAGTTAATGCCCTAATCATAACTTAATCATGCCCAGATTAGCAGACCAGTCTATAAGCATAATCCAATATCTATTTTTGGAATTCATAATTACATCAAACTGCCCAAACTGCTACAACATTGTTAAAGGGAATTAATGAATAAATAGAACAACTTCAGGGGTCTTACCTGAAATAAATAGAAAAGTAGTCTGGTTTCCTATAGACAGGAAATACAGGGGGCTTATTATATACGTAATAAGACAAAATTATGGAAGGCCTTAAATCTAGACTATGTAGACATTAGTCAGCCTCTGACATTTTTTGAGTAGAATAATGATGTGATTACATGACTAGAGCTAAGTATGTTTTGAAAGCACAGTTACTAGAATGGACTTGGGGGAGGGGGAGCCAGGACCAGAGTCCATGAGACTGGGCTAACATTAGTCCAGGTAAAAGAGTAATGAGAGCAGGAATTTAATGTATGGGTGGTGGGAATGGAAAGGTAGAAACAGATGTAAGAGACCTCCATAAAAAATATGCACTTTGTGAATTGAAGTTAAGGTAACTCTTGAATAGAATGTTAAAGTCACTGAAGTATTTTGCCCAATCCTGGATAGACTGTTTACGTTACAAGCAGTACACTTGTCTTTTCTGTTGCTATTAAAGATATTGATGGGTGTCTGTATGCTCCAGGTTTGCCAAGGAGCAATTGCACTGATGTTTGTGGTAACAAGTACTACTTGTCATGGAAGAAATATAAAGTAAGTAGTTTCTTACCAGAGAAAATCCCAGGGTCACCCTGAAGCATAAGCTTCTTCCCAGTGACTGATTCCAAATTGGAGACCTGGATTCTAGCCTCCCTGTTCCTAATTGTGAGAACTTGAAGTCATTTGTTCTCTCTTGGTGCCAGCCTCTTCATCTACTAAGTGAGAGTGATCCTTTGCCTGCCTGAAGGCCGGGAGCATGGCATCCCTCTCAGCTCTGTGTCTATGATTCATACAGCTTCTCACTTTCATTTGAAGGGGTTCTGTGAATTTAGGACAGCATTCACTTTCAGATGTACTCTAAAGAATATATCCTTAGGACTTCTTTAGGAGTTGGTGGAGAAAAATCACCAACAAACTCCTTTGTACTAAGGCAGGTTGAAACATGAGTTTCTTTTTCTATGTCACTGATACAGGAAATAGGAAATCTGAAGAACCTGTTGTGCTTGGATGTCTCTGAAAACAGGTTGGAAAGACTTCCTGAAGAAATCAATGGTCTGACTTCATTAACAGATTTAGTCATTTCCCAGAACTTATTAGAAACAATTCCGGATGGCATCGGTAAGTATAGAAAATATCTACTAAAGGCTGGCTGTTGTGTTAGGCATTTGGAGCACGCTCTGATCTTTGGGTGACCACGCTTGGGTGCTACTGATATGGTTCCTTAAAGTCATCTTGTTGCTTGTTTTAAAAGAATATTTCAAGAATAATTAATAAAATTTAAGTTTCTCTAAATGCAAGATATTACATTGGCTTGATTTAGTAGGAATTATAGGGAGTATTACTTATAAGCATTGCTCATGTCTACTTCATCTGCCTTGTCTCAATGATTTCAGTAGGGGTTAAACCCAAATAATAGAATTTGTCTAAGGCCTATGTGCAATCTTTAAGAATTTTCTGATTTGTTAGCCTAAACAGTTTAAGAAAATAAGCTCACCCTTATTGCATGTCCTAAGGAAGGGGCTATTAAAGGGAAAAACAGTGTGCTTGAGTTGAGCTTTTCTAGCATATTGAGAATAATATTTACCTTAATAATTTTATGGTGTTTCCTTTAAAAAAAAAAAAAAAATTGGTCCAGACCACTTCCTTTACCATAAAGGAACTCCATCCAGTGTGAAAAATAAACAGAGGAGATATAAACAGGCATGAACAGGAGGGTCCACCTTAGCAAAGCCACTTAGAAGTTGTAAGAAACTATATTTAACCATTTAGTTGTTATAGGAATGTTGTCTTTGACCTTAATATTTAACTTGTATTAAATAATTGGAGAAACTTTATGACAGAGGACCACATCCTGTCTAGTATTTGGCCAAGACAAAAGTGCTAACTTATAACAGCAATACTGTAGAAATGCAGACATTGCCTTTTGGTGAAGACTGGTTTGAAAACTGACGAGTATTTTGACCTTACGTAGAAATATTCACTGAGAATCAAAAATTGCATCTGAAAGCAGTTGTAGGGACTGGGGATGTTTTGCTTGGAACAGGAAGAAGTAGGAGGCATGAGATGACTTGAAGCATTTGAAAGGCTGTCATATTGCAGGAGTAGATTTACTTCATCTTCTAGTGCAAATGGGAGAAAATGACAGGGTTTTGAAATCAATTTGATTTAAGAAAGAGCTTTAAAAAAAAAAAAAGATACTTATTACAAATTAGATTGGGCTGTTAAGTAAAGAAATGAATACGTAAGTATTCAAAAAGAGACAGGAAGACCACCTGCCAGGGATATTGCTAAGGGACTCCTCTGATGTGTCAAATGCTCTGACTTACTTGCTGGTGCTAGGAATTCCATATGCACTGAAGAACGCTAATGCATCTCCTGACAGAGCAGGAGAAAACCCTTGGAGGACAGTATTAGTAGGTTATTGCTAAATTAAGAGCTAAAGAAAAGGAAGATAATGAAAGGCATCTGCTTCATAGGCTCAGTCCTTTCACTTGTAGTTGACTCAGCTGAATGATTTAGGATTCCTTTCATTCAGTGGAGACTCTGAAGAGGCTAAAGTAAAACTCATTCATCTCCATGACCTGTAGGCATTCACCAGTAAGTCAGAGTGAAATAGACTCAGTCCTTAATATGGCTTTTCAAAGATTACCGAGTTTCTTTGCATATACAGAAATATTTCATTATAGAGATTTTTTGCTGAGTCATTTAATAATAAACTATTGTTTTTAGTGATGGTATTTCTTGGAGTAAGATGAAAGTCTCTCTCCTCTCCTCTGTACATGAAATATCTCCTGTTCTTCCTTAAAGATCTAGCCAGAGCCAGTTGTTTGTTTTTCTTTTAATTTTTCTGGCCTTGACTGTGTGATATTTTTAGGTAGTGCCTTTTAAAATGATTTGCTTTTGATTGCTCACTGTTTCTGCTGTTCTGAACAAATGACTTTAACTCTCAGCCTTAAGTGATCTAAATGAGAATGATATAGTTTCATAACTGGAGAAAAAAATAACTGTTTAAAACAAAAAAGAACAGCAGATAGGAAATACGAAGTGATGATTAGGAAAAAATTGTAACTAATGAGTTTAAATAACACTTTCACAGGAAAACTGAAGAAACTGTCAATCTTAAAGGTGGATCAGAACAGACTCACACAGTTGCCTGAAGCGGTTGGGGATTGTGAAAGCCTCACTGAATTAGTTCTTACAGAAAACCGGCTCCTGGTGAGTGTGGTTTGCACATTCAAGTGGGTATTTATACTGTGGTTTCTATATGGTCAAGATTTATTAGGGTAGATTTTGCTTATTTGTAATTTGGGTGGGCTAAATGGAGATTCCTCCATGTTACATCTGAAAAGGGGACTTGCTGAGCAAATGAGTGATGTAAAGAAAGAACATCAGTGTTTAATCTGTTTAAGAGAAGAAAATGGTTTTTGGGGTCCCTTGTCAGAATAACTGTTCCAGTTGTGCTGATAATACAGGCTCTGAACTGACACCCCACAGGGTTGCCGTTGTGGTGTAGGAATAAGCCACTGCTGGTGCGTGTGCTGTGCCCCTACCATGGAATCCTGGGACCCGCAAAGGAAATATCGTTCTAGGATTCCTCTGGCCTCTGCCTCAGTCTGTGAGCAAATGGGAAAAGCAAGAGTGAAGGGGAAGAAATGGTGCTTCGCTTAGCAGGATTGGGACCAAGAAACACTCTTTTGGGGGTAGCCAGAGAATGGAATCTGATGGGGTTTCCTTGATTCTGCTTCTTTCCTATCCTAAAATTTGGGGGGTGGAGATGGCTTTGGCAAAGGTAGTGCATCCACCAGCCTGCCCAGGGTAGATTAGCTGGGTGGCAGCAGATCTCATTTCTCTTCTCCCTTCTGCTGCCTCTTCTGTTTCCTTTCCAACCTTTCTCTTTTCTAACCATCTTTGTTTTGTTACCTCTTTTATTCCCCCACTTTTCCTTATCCTTTTTTCTCTCTTCTCTTTTCTCCTTTCTTTACAGAAGAAGTAATACTGTTTAGTTGAAAACAGAAATCTAACAACAACAAAACCCAGCAAAAGCAGGTCAAAGATTCAAGTGTTTGTTAGTGGGGGGAGCCCAGCACCCTCTTTTCTGAGGTAGCTTGAGTAGCCATCCTCTGGGAGGTGTGGTGGAAGTTACCAAATATTCTGTCCTAGTTTGTTATTTTAGGCTTATGAAATAGTGGTCATAAAAATTATAAAAATAATATCCATCCCCAGATTCCTTTGCCCCAGCCTCAGAGGTGCAGGCAGGGAAGGAATAAATCTGGATGGTGCATCTTCTCACTTACTTGAGTTGAAGAGTATTTATTTACTCTTTACTAGGTGTTGCCCTGTTCCAAGATCTGTGTCTTTGACTTAGTCTCATTGAAATGTAACTATCATTCAACACACTTCAAAATATTTAATTCCATACCTGCCAAATGAGCATTGTAAATGCCTGATATTCAGGAAGAGCTATTGGTTCTTTTGCAGGATGAGATTATATTAAATCCTTGAACTGTTTTACTGTAAGCCATGATTTTAAAAATATGCTTTAGATTAATAATAAACTTGTTATTTTAACAGACCTTACCTAAGAGCATTGGAAAACTTAAGAAGTTGAGCAACTTGAATGCAGACAGAAATAAATTAGTGTCTTTACCAAAAGAGGTACGTGCTTGCTTTTATAGAAATGCTAATAATATTGACACACAAGAGTTCAAAAAATGTCAATTACTTTAAAAGACTTATGTGATGCTTTTAAAAAGTAGGAACTCTCATCTGGAGTATAAAGCGGGTTGAAGGGATTATATCGAAGAATGACCTAAGTAGCAGTAGATAGAGTAAGTGGGTCGTGTGAGGACTATGAGCAGTGTTGGGGAAAGAGAATTGATAGGATTTTAAATGAGAGAAAGAGAGAGAATGACTTTTTGGGCTTGGCATACAGAGAAGGTGGCACTATTGACAGAAATGGGTTATTTCGGAGTTTTGCAGAAGTACCCACTTCTTTGTGTTTGATTGTTGAGTTTAGTATGAAATCAAACTCTGATACACAAGACACTGAATTATAAAAATGGACCGAGGAGTGCAGGTGTAGCTCAGTGGTTGAACACCTGCTTCCCATGTACGAAGTCCCGGGTTCAATTCCCAGGTACTTCCTAAAAAAAAAGAGAGAGAGAGAGAAAGAAAAAAAAAATGGGTTGCAATGAGACCCTATCTCTGTGTAGATTTATAATGGGAAGTGTTTGTGTCTGGGATGAGGGTGAATGTACTCTTCCCAAAGGCATACACATAAAAGAAGGTGAGTGGGAGGCTGTATTAGTTTCCTAGAGCTGCCATAACAAATTATCACAAACTGTCTTAAAACAACAGAAATTTATTCTCTCTCAGTTCTGGAGGCTAGAAGTCTGAAATCAAGGTGTCAGCAAGCCATGCTGGTAGGCTCTGGGCATTCCTTGGCTTGCAACAGCGTAATTACTATCTTTGCCTCCTATTCTCACACTGCCATCTTCTCTATTCTCCTTGTGTGTCCATCTCTGTGTCCAAATTTCCCTCATCTCACAAGGACAGCAGTCACATTGGATTTAGGGCCTGCCCTAATCTAATATGACTTCTTCTCATCTTGATTATATCTGCAGAGACCCTAATTCCAAATAAGTTCACATTCACAGGTACTGGGGGTTAGGACTTGAACATATATTTTTAGGGGACCCAAGTCAACCCACAAAAGAGGCTAAAGCCAGGGTTCTGGGATTTTATTTTTGTCAATGCTCCAAAAAAGAGAAGAGTTACCATGGACTGTGGAGAGCAGCTGTGGGATTTACCAGCATTTAGGTTCTGGCACAGGAGAAGAAGAGATTGATAATGAGGAGGAAGCTCATAGTGGACCAAACAAGGAACTATCTAGCATTTTGTTTAAAACAAAGTCTTACTTTGTATTTACAAGTAGAACTTCATTGGAAAAGGATAATACTGAGTTTGATATTTTATTAGCAGAAGACTAAATTAAAGCCACCTCTTCCACCTCCATGCCCCATCAAATGAGCTGTTGGTGAACTCCTTCCCCTTTGCTATGGTTTCACATAAAAAGATGTGGTATTTCCTTGTAGGTATGATCACCAGCCAAGTGCAATTTTCTTCATATTTCTCAGTTTTGACCTTTTCCAGCATTTCTCTGGGGATAATTTTAAAGCTTCCAACCAGCCAAGCAGAACCTATTTTCCTAGGGCCAGTTTTTGGGGTGTCTGAACTTGACCTGGCTTCCTCCTTCCTTTCCTCAACTTGGTGTTGTATCCTCAGTGTCCCAGTCCTGGGTGAGATGGCTAGAGGCAGCCCTCTGGCCTACAGTATCCTTAGTGCCCACCAATGTTCCCAAATGGTGGTGTAAGAATATTTATTTTAAATGGGACCATATTCTGACACATCATTCGTACCAACACAAGCATCTTAAACAAAACTGTTTCCAGCAAAAAGGCTTAAGCCTACATCTCAAACTAGGACACAGTTAATATACCCTGCTAATCAAAACCCTTTGATTCTAGTTGCTAAGCAGTAAACCAAAACACAGAATCTAATATTCTGAACATTACTTTTCTTCTTGCTGAATAGCAAATGTAAAGGGGTAATAGATTGGACATGTAAACACACACAGAGAAGTAGAAAGGATTTTTACATCCTTTCTCACTGCCATGCGCTGTCCTAGGTACTTTCAGGTATGCTAACTCATTGAATCCTCACAACAGTTTTAGAGTGTGGTGATGATTTCCTTGTTCTTCAGATGAGGAAACTGAGGCCCAGTGGGTAGTTTTCTATACTGGGGCTCACATAGCTACGGCTTGGTAGAACCAGGCTTCAAAGATGAGTCCCCTGATGGCCAATAAAGCATGGCACCTCAAATAGTACAGATTCAGCCCAGCCATTTTCATTTGTGTGGCCTGTAAAGAAAGGTCCCATTATCTCTAGTTTTAACATTTTAGAAAATTAATATGTTTTAGGAATCTTTCCGAGATAAATGCTAAACAGGCACTTTCAAGTTTCATGTTAATTCCCAGTAAGTTTTACTACTGTCCTGCAACTCCCCTAGTCCTCTCTCTTGATTCTTTGTCTTTTACAGGAACTCATTCTAGACAAGGGTTTTAGAATTTTGTTTTTATAAACCAGCATCCTCTTTTTAGTATCAGTCCTGTTTTACTTTCAAACAATGTGACTTGTACTCCATGATTTTGATGAGAGGGCTATACCTCCTCTGTGCTGTGTGCCCATTTAGATCTTCAGCTTTTCATGATTTGAAAAGTGAAACTATTTCTAGTTTTTAAAACATTATAGCTATCGTGTTTTGTCCATTCTCTGGGAAATTATGATTGGTTTTCTGGTGTCTAGAGCTTTATAAGGAACAAAATCTGTGCCTTTTCCTTCAGCCACCTGATAAAGAGAGAATGTTTAGGCTTTTATGAATTGGATCTTTTCTAGAACACCTTCCCTTCTGCTTACACACACACTCAGCTGCCAGAGAAGGAAACCTACTGAGCATGGCTCCAGCTCTGCTGCGGGTCATGGTTTGTTAACCCAGCAGGAATGGTTGAGTGCTTGCCTCTGACCATTGAGGCTGAGGAACCAAACCACCGAGAACCTCCTGACCCTGCATTGCATCATATTGGACTGGGCAGCGCTGCTGTCATGTCTTGAATCTCTTTGCAGTGAGTGTAGTAGGCACTGAGATGACCGTGTGTGTGGGTGTGTGTATGTGGGTGTGTGTGGGGGGTGTGTGTATATTTTGGCTCTGTCTCAGAGCTTGATGCCATCTGATATAATCCTGCACTTTCCTGATTGGATTCTTTTATTTCAAAATTTATTACTTTCTCTTGAATAATTAAGTTGCGTGCATGACATATCTAAACTAAAATGCTGACCATTCAATTTATATGCCAAAAGTCCATAAGTTGCAATGATTGCCATTGGTCTGGTGCGCTTAGTTTTTTTTTTTTTTTTGTCTTTTTAAAAAATATATAGTACTAGATATTGTCAGTTTAATGGCACAGCTCCTTAGTTTGTGGGAGCATTTATTTGCATTTGTTTTTTCCAAATGGTTGAAAGGAATCTGTCTGGACAGTGTGAGCCACAATAATAGATTCTGTTTGTGTTTTGTGGTGTTATTTGTAGTGAACATTTGCAAATCAATGAATGTCTCTTGTTTTCTTAATTGTTAGCTGCTTGGATATTTAGAAAAGTCAGGTAATCTTGTTACTCTTGTAAGTATTGTTGAGACCACAGTTGCATCTCTAACTTCCATTTTGCTTTTTAAATGCATGAAGATTTAAATCAGCTGACTGTTTTGTGTGTCCTTTATTGTGAAATTTTGGACATTCTCGTCAAAATTCACTTGTTTCTTTTTTAACGACTGCATGGCCTGGTACCTCATTTTTCTTTTGTGTTTGTCAGATTTGTTCAGATTATTCTCTTACAAAAGAATGCTTTTCTGTGAATTACATTTTAAGTTATTCAGAAATTCTGAAAGGCATCACTTGACAACTCATCTCTTTTCATTAAATTGTAGTTTGTCAGCACGATTCTAATGGAAAGGCTAGATTTGCTTTATTTGCTAAATGTGGCATGCTTTTGATTTTTCAAGCCACTTATTTGTGCCTTTTGTTTGTCATCCTGTTGCTTACATATATATGCTTCTGGGAAAGGGAAGATCCCTAAAAATCTCACATTTTTGGTGGGGTAAGAGGAACAGACTCTAGTAGCATGTGATTCACAGATAGGGTGTTGGCGTATGTATGATCATGTATATTGATGAAAGAGCGCCGGTAATTTCATAACTCCGGCCAAAGTGTACTTGTAAATGACCGAGACCATACAGAGTTTCTGGCTGAAAAAAATTGAGCATACATCCAAATTGAGAGACTAGTCTTTTGTTTCCATTAAGCTAAAATGAAAATTTTCCTAACTATATGATACTTATCTAGTCAAATGAGACAAGATAGGATTTACAGGTTATCCATCAAGCTTTTCTTGACCAGTCCATTGGTAAGCATTCATTACCCATAAATACTTTTGTGATATTCAGAAATGTCTCCAGTGATGGAATGTTCTTTTTGTGGATAACTTTCTGCCTTTTTATTGTAACAATTTAGAATTCTTTTAGTGTAAGTTACCATCATATTCTAAAATGAATTATTGAAAAATAAAAGAGATAAAATGAAACCTAAAAATGTTAGAATAAAGTTGCCAGTTGTGTTTCAAGATGGAGAGGGCCTTCCAAAGCATGAAAGAGAAAAATGTCATAAATCCTAAAAGAAACAGTTGATGGATTTGTCTACATGAAAATTAAATTTCTGATCATCAAAAAGGTAAAGGTAGCCTAAGGGCTAAGGGGACATTTATAATATCGCAAATGAAAGAAGCTTCTCCTTACTCTATGAGAAATTTTTTCATCTCCTTGAGGAAAAGATGAACCCCCCCTATAGAAAAATGGGAAAAAACAAAACCAATAAATGATTCACGGAAGAGAAAATAGAAATGGCTATTAATATGAAAAAAGCTCAGCTTCATTGGTATTCACAAAAATGTTAATTAAAATAGTAATGTAATATCATGTTGACTTACCAAATTTTCTACAATTTAAAAATAATACAAATGTTGGTGAAAATGCAGGGAAGTATTATCATAGAAGTATAAATTGCTGCAGCCTCTCTGAGGGGAATATGGTAATATTATTAAAATCTTTAAAAATGTGTATACCCTTTGATTCTGTAATTCCACTTCTTGGAACTTATCCTAAGAAAACAGTCATGAATGTAGGCTTAGAGCGGTGCACCAGAATGTTCCTCACAGTCTATATTGAAGCTTGTAATGTGCTAAGTACCTTGCTAAGTATAGGAGCAACCAACACGTGCCAGGTGCAATGGCAAGTGCTTTTATGCTAATTATTGTCTAATCTTCATAGCATAGCAGTGAGATGTAGGTAAATGATTAGCCACATACTACATATTGGGAAACTAAAGCTCAGAGAAGTTAAGTAAAACTTGCCCAAGATCACACAGCACAGAAGTGGCAGAACTGACTAGCATGGGTGATTTGCTAATCTGTAATATGCTACATCTGAAGAATGAAATCATATGTCAACAGAAATCCTTTTAGAAACATAATGGCATGGGAAAATGTTCCTGATGTCATATGTAAACAAAGGTGCTAAAGATCGTAATATTGGTCCTAACTTTGTTGAAGTGCATATTTGTAATCACAAATGCATGGCAATAAAACTGGAAGATTGTACATCAAAATGTTAATACTTGTTATCCCTTTGTGGTAGGATTTAGCTGGAGTTATTTTTTTCATTGTGCTTTTGTGTGTGTGTATTTGTGTTTTTTTATTTTCCAGTCAACATAAGTTACTTTCTTTATAAGGAAAAAACAATGCAGTAGTTATTAGTGGATATTTCGATGTTGGGGGTCCAACAATTCAGGGAATCCCAAAGCCATGTGATTTCCAAAATATTTATGAAGCAGAGACCATTTGAATAATATGCCACAGATGATGATGGAAAAGGCAAAAATACTCTGGTTTCTAAAATTATGCATCATATTATTTCTTACCATATTGTATTTTGACAAAATTTTCCTTATTGTACCTTTTCCTTTTTTACCAATGAAATGTGAGTTTAATTCTATTACAATTAATTTTGAAAGGAAGATCCTGAAAGAAAATGAAAGTTACTTTACAACAACCTATTAACTACTTAGGGGAGGCATTGACAAAGTGGAATATAAATAGACAAAGGTGACTGAGAGTGGCTTTCCCTTTGAATTATTGAATCTTCCAAGTGTCTCTTCTAGGGTAATATAACCTACAGGTAGTTAATTCTCAGTAAATGTTTGCGTGAGTAAAGTTTTGCTTATGAGTTACAGGTCCCAGCTTCTTGAGATGAATTAGATCACTGCCAAGCAGTTGAGGACAGTATCATCTGGAACTAAGAGTGACAGAAAACAACTATACAAGGATTCTCAGCTGCATTCTGTAGTTCTAAGAGAATCTAAGTCCAACCCCTTGTATTCTGGGAAGGTGCTATTATGTGGTTTAAGAGGTTTAAAAATATCAGCTTCCTACATAACTGGTCTTCCCAGAACTTCTAAGTGATATAAACATTTTATCCTGATGCCCACCCACCCAAGGAGCCTGTCATCTCTGCCTCCTGAACCCAAAAGAGAAACCAAAACCAAAAATAATGTGTGAATGGGGAGCAGATGTAGCTCAAGTGGTTGAGCGCCTGCTTCCCACGTACAAGGTCCTGGGTTCGTTCCCTGGTACCTCCTAAAAAACAAATAAATGAAAAAACCAACTCTCATTGGGGGGTGGATATAGTTCAGTGGTTGAGTGCCTGCTTCCCATTTACGAGATCCCAGGTTCAATCTCCAGTACCTCCTAAAAAACAATGTGTGAATGATATGTGTAACACAATACTCAGCTATGTCAGTCCCTCACTGTTTTTAATACATGCCCACTGTGATATATTGTAGAGTAGACTTTTTTTTTTAAAGGCATTCAGGTGGGTTCAGGGAAGAGATTGCTAGCATCGGCACATTTCCTAGAACATAGTAGGCACTGGAAGTCTAAGTTGAACTAGTTATTTCAATCAAGTGTTTTCACTTCTTGGAAAACAATAGCTACTTTATTTGGCAGCAGCTATAAGCCAGGTTCTGTGATAGACACTACAATATGTGGTTTCATTTAATTTAACCCTTCTTGTTACTTCTAGGTAAAGTAATATAGTCAAACCCAAACAGCAAATGACAGTTTAGATTCTAACCCAGGTCTTCATGTCTGATCTCAAAGCACTAGCTCCCTCTCTAGTACCACATCCCCTCTGACGTCTATAGAGAACTATGTCTTTTGAGTTACAGTTTCAACTGCTGAGTAATCTTTTCTAAAAACCAAAAATCCGTGCCACCCTTCCTGGATGATTTGGAAAGAGGGCTCTGTTTGTGTGAATGCTTGCCTGGGACAGCATGTGCCTTTGACAGGTGATTAAGGCATCCCTAGCACACTCAGCAGCAACATGTGCTCTTTGTTGACATTGTTTTCCAAAAAGTGTAGACAATAGAGATCAGGAGGTCACACTGCCTGCTTTGACAATTCAGAGGGCCTAGGAGGCTCCTGAACACAATTATCTTCCACCCCATCACAGTCTCAAATGTGTGTGAGATTTGAGTGGGAAAGGAAAATGGAAAAAAAATTTAATGAAGCTATAAACACAGGAGAGAGCCCACACTCCATTAGGAGTTCACAGTGTTGCTCAAAAATAATTGAGGGGGGGAATTGTTAACTTGTCTAGAACTTTACTTGCTCCAACAACTTTTAGAGCCCTCTTTAACCCATTTTAATTAATTAATTTTTTGGATAGGGACTATGTGTACATGATTTAAAAAAATTAAGAATGTTCACATGGGATAGCAGTAGGGCCCCAGAACAGTTTTCCTGTAGGTGGCTGGGGCAGCGAACAGCTTCACGATGAGATGTCCACAATCACGAGGCTTGGTTCCAGAGTAACATGCACAAGTCTTGGTTCTGTACGCACTTCAGGAGCTCACTGTCCCATAGGGAGGATCATATGAATAACTGATATTAACTGCTTTGCCTCCTTGGGGTACAAATAAAGCCTGTCTCTTCTAAGCCAGGCCAGGATGGCAGAGTTGAGGGATCTCTAGCCTGAACCACGTGCTGACCTGGCAGCCCTCCCCCATGGCTCATGGGCTCAGCACTGAATCCAGACCTCAGTGCAGGGTCCCCTTCCCATGACGGGCATTCCCCTTGGGGACTTGAATGTTGTGTCCCATGAAGTTGACCTTTGTTCAGATCATCTAAATGTATTAGAGAGAATCTGATGAAATCAATCCCCAAAAGGATCAAGATTTTGATTCTTTACTCCCATGATGCTCCTGGGCATCTGAGTTAAGTGGATGAATCCTGTCCTCACAGGAGGGAAGAAATGCCAGGCTCCACCTCCCATCCTGTTGGACCTCTCTTATAGGGTAGTGGGGGCCCTATCAGAGAGTTTACTCTGGTAATTCTTACCAGGACAAAGAAGCATTTTGCGGTTTCCGTTGCTACACATAGAAGCAGATGATAACTTTTAAGTAGCAGCCTTTCACTAAGTAATAAGTAAATAAATCTAAGTTTGTAGGCTTATGGAGATGAGAGATGTAGATGAGTTGATAGTTGTCTAGGTGGATGAGTAATACACTTGCCAAATACTGTGGTATACATGTAAGCATATGCAAATTAAACAGCTCAGCTAAAGGAACGTAACCTTTTAGAGGTAGTTTGTGCTGTTAGAGGGTTAGCATAGACTGTAATTATGAAAGAAGTGCAGAGAAGAAGGTATCAATATGAACCAGAAGGTTCTGGGAAGAGTTTGTAGAGTTATAGAGGACACTTAACTAATCTGGGGTTGGTGAGATTTAGAAAAATAATAACAAGAAAAGCATTTCTATAAGAGACAATAGTACCAAAAATACAAGATATATTTAGAGGAACACCAGTTTTGTTAGGATGGGAAATGTGAATATGTGAATCTGGGAAATAAGGCGACAATATAAAAACCTTTCTACATATCTGAGTGTTTTCGAGGTGAGAAGACAAAACTGTTAGTCCAATTTTTCTAGTGTTTATTTTCCTTTTATATCCACCATGGTTAAATACTTTGGTTAAATATGATATTTCAAAATCTGTATTGACTCTTAAGGGAAGGTAAAAGGATTGTATATGAAGGTTGTAGCAATTTCATAAATATGCATTCTGCTTTTTAGGGTGTTATATACATGTATTGTACATGTATATATAGAAAAGGGCAGAAGTTATATTCAGATATCGTTGAAGATTCGCGTCTTTTGCCCTTCATCAAGTGGGAAGCTCTGTAGTATTTTTCCATGTGTCAGAGAGACATCAATAGGTTCCTTCATGAGCTTTTTCTAGCAATCACTCTTAGGGAAGTGAATGTAGTACTTTATGGAGTTTTGCGGAATGTTGTCTGGGATTGAGTTAGGTTTCCACCCTCTTGGTTCAACTCTTCTGACTGTAAGAGCCACAGCGAATTCATTCAGGAGAATCATTGAACTCTTTTGTGTTATGTTCTTTTCTGAAGACCAGTCTCATACAAATCTTATTGCCTGTGAATTGCTTACTTAAAAACAAAGTAATTAAATTTGGTATGGATATGCAGATGTTGATTTATATGCTTTTACCAGCAGCTCATAGCTGAGGAGATTAATGTATGTATTTACCAAATTGACTTTTTGCTAAGATGTTGTTTTGTGCATTTGTCAAAGAGAATTTACCAAATTAAGTTGTAAATTACTAAAAACTCTTAAAAGATGTATGGTGGAATTTAATGCACACACTATTGTCCACCAGATCCCCTCCCCCATTTTTTTTTAACTTATATAAACTGGAACACTGCACTTAATGCAGTGAGCAGGTCTTCAAAGGCTGTACGTGTGTGTGTGTGTGTGTGCGCGCATCAGTATCATCTTTGGTCCAATTTTTGAAACCTTAAGCTGTTAAACTCCATGTTAACAGTTATTCCTTGTCCAAACTGTTGTAGTTCGGTTAATGCTACGTTTTAAAAATGCAATTGCTCTAGATTCATCAGCAATGGAACATGACTTCCTTTTCAGAATGAATTTTTGAACTGTATTTTTACTTTCTTGATTTAGTTTAGAACATGTATGTTCAATATTTCACAGAATTTTTAAAATGAACTTACTGGACTACTTAGTGTTTTGTATAATATACAGTTAATCATATTTGGTCATTGGTGAGACTTAAAATTATGAGGTATATTGACACATCCTTTTTGGAATTTTGGTAAAGAAGATACTCTAGTCCCACTCCACCCTTCCAAACAAACCTGGAAAAAAAAATGTATTTTCTTTCCCACTGTAGATTGGCGGATGCAGCAGCCTCACTGTGTTCTGTGTGCGTGACAATAGATTAACTCGGATACCTGCCGAAGTGTCACAGGCGACAGAACTGCACGTCCTGGATGTGGCAGGAAACAGGTGATTTTCTTCCAGTTTGCTTTGCTTGAGAGTAAGAAACAAATGTGCACACACCCCGGTCTTCATTCCCTTGCCTTTGCTCCATCTTTAGAATCTATTTCTGATGAGTCAAATGGCCCAGGCCCCAGGGAGTTCCCAGTACGGGAGCTGGAGTGATTGACCCTGATGGAAGAGAGAACTCAGGGACAGCCTGAAGATGGGGTAAATTCTAAGTGGATACTTCTGAAGAAGTTCTTCTGGTAACAACAATACCATATTGTAAGGAAAAGAGCACTGGCCTAAGATTTGGGAGACTTAGGTTTTACCTTGGCCTTTTACCTAGTGTGTGTAAATTAACCTGGCCCCCAGTTTCCTCATCTGCAAAATGAGCTTGAATGAGTTTGAACTAGATTTTAACCAAGGGTGTTGATAGGCTCTGCTGGTAACTCTGAATCCCCTGAAATTATAAGCAAAATTGTATTTGGGGACATTTCTCTGGCAAGAGGATCCACAGCTATTGTCAGAATCTCCTGTGATTCATAATCCATTAGCCACCAGAGTGGTCTACCAAAGGTCTATTTTTCAAGTTCTGGCGTCAGAGATAGTGTTGGACTGCTTACTAGTTTCTAATATTCTACCTCTTCACCTTTGTAGAATGTAGATTTGTTTCAGCTATTCTCTCTACTACCTGAGACCCTCCTTTCTATCCCTCACCTCTCTTCTTCATCTCTGAGTCTGCATAGGTGAATTTCCCTTACCATAGCACTTACAGCATCATGTGATAATTACCTATTTGCATGTGTGCAACACTCCTAAACCAAAAGTTAGATTTCATGGTTTATGTGTTGTCATGTCACTTGTCCTGTTTATGGTGCCTGGCACATAACTGATGCCTGGTAAATATAAACTGGATGAAAATGCAAATATTTTTTACAGAATGAATAGCAGGCCACTGTGAGGTATCTTATACCACTGGCTTCATTGCCAAAAGAAATTGAAAAATTGCTTTTAGATATGATGTAATTTGATAGGAAGATGATCAATGACTTTAAAAGGTGAAAAACAGCAATCTGAAGAATGCTTTGGGGACCTTCTCCTGGGTGCTGATTAGCTGGTCACTTTAGGTCAGACACAAGCCCCCATTTTTCATTCTTGCTAATGGATTATAGACAGCAAGGCTAAACAAACAGCCGTTCTCAGCTGGAGCCCGAAATTGAGTTATGGCTTCAGAGAATGCTCACCTTTTAAAGTTAATGCCTTCAGGACATCTTGATAGATTCTCAGGACCACTAACTGGTTGCTGCAAACTCAACATTAATTTCAGTTGAATGTTGAATTTCTGCTGGTCTAAGGATAGCATGAGACTTGTCGCTTGAGAAAGACAGTTGTTTCCTGACTTGTCACCTACAGCACTAGAAACTCAATGACTACGAGGTCCCCTAGTTCTTGCCACACTGTGAACATGAATTTGCATCCCTAATTCTTGGGCAGAAAGACAGCTCTGATACCTAAGAACTGTTGTTTTACATGAGTAAGGCCCCATTCTCCAGTTCTCAGAAGAAGGGAAAATTAAATTATTATGTTTGGACTGGGGTGGAGAAAACCCAATTAAAATTCTAGTTACAGGTTGGATTGTGGGAAGATGGCAGAGTAGGGAACTCCAGGACTCAGTCCTTCCACCAAAACAAATATTAAACAGTCAGGGTCTGTCTGAAACAACTATTTTGAAATTCAGGAGGACAGGAAAACACTGTACAGCACCCAGAGAAGAGTGGGAGGAAGATGCTGGTAAGTTATGGTAAAGGACAGTAAATGGCTTTCTCTACGGGGCAATTTCTGGGGCCCATTCCCCACTCTAGCCCGCTGGTGACAGAAAGGAACATAAAAATCTTCTTCCTTAAGACCCAATGTCGGCACAGCCGATCAGTGATCCTGGCATGCCCAAAGACGGCAGCAGCCGTGGTTTCAAGCATTCCCTGAAAGGAACAGCAATGGTGGAGACTTAAGGACACTGCCCTTCCTCAGGGCTGTGGGGGCAATTAGTTGAAGGGCTGCGTTTGCGGGGCAGGCCAGGAAAGCTCAGCTTCAGGGATCCATTGGAGAAGCTCTTGGCACCTTCCTGATCCCCTCCCCAGGGCACTTTGGAGCCAGTTTCTGCCCCCTCTGTGAGTCCCTGGCCTTTTGGCTGGGTAGGACTGACTTGGTAAAGTCCTTTCTGGCGTACCACTCTTAACAGTTTGAAGTTATTTTATAAATTACAAAAAGTTACAAAAAGAAAAAGATAATGTTTTTGGATTAGTCCATTCCTGTGAGTGTGAGGGACCCCCACCCTTTTTTTTTTTTTTTTGAGGTGCTGGGGCCGGGGATTGAAACTGGGACCTTGTATGTGGGAAGCCGGTGCTAGCACCAACCACTGAGCCACATTGGATCCCCTGAGTTGGTGTTTTTATTTGTATACTTATTGTTTGTTTTTGTTTTTAGGAGGCACCAGGGACCGAACCTGGGACCTCCCATGTAGGAAGCAGACACTCACCTGCTTGAGCCACATCTGCTTCCTGTGGGGCCTTTTTGATTGGACTATGTCAGTGAGGCATAACACAGGTTGGGTTTCTGCCCTCTTCCTGGGCCTTATATGAACAGAGACATAGAGGAAGAGACATACAGAGAAAGGAAGTTCCCATTTTTGATCCTGCCATATGAGAAAGGACTTGAGGATGGCTAGCAGTGAAAGCTTAAGCAGAAGCCTCCAAGAGGCTGGGCCCAAGAGACTGGGCCCATAAAGGAGCTCAAGGCTGAAGCCATATGCCTGATAGCTCACAACTGAAGTCAGGAAGAAAGCAGAGTATCCGAGACTGGAGAGGAGAGACAAGCCCTGTGCCTGGTTGCCCACAGCTGAGTTCCAGGAGATGATAGATTCTGGGGGGGAAGGCAGGGACCTCAGCAGAGATCAGTGGCCATCTTCGCCATGTGGCAGGAGACCAGGATCACCAGTAGCTGACTTTGGTGAGAAAGCATCTCTGCTGATGCCTTGATTTGGACATTTCACGGCCTCAGAACTGTAAACTTTTCCCTAAATTAAATCCCCATTATAAGAGCCAACCCATTTCTGGTACTTTGCATCAGCAGCCCTGTGGCAAACTGAGACACTCTCCTTCCAAGAACAGGTAGAGACAGCAAAAGGAGTATAAGAAACTACAGAAGTGGACAGCCTGAGACAGAGGCCTGCCGGCTTCAAACACCCAGGAGAGGGTGTCCTGTAGACAGAGGAACTCCAAAACAACTAACAAGCAGAAGGCCAGGAAAGACAGATGACCAGAAAGACAGGGAAAACCCTGTACACTGAATTTCAAGACTTAACTCCATTTCTGCTCAAATTTCTCTCCGAAAAATTGAAAAGGAGGAAGCACTCCCTAATTAATTCAATGAAGCATAACATTATGAACTCAGTGAACAGCACTGAAATATATATCTGAATATGATTAAAAGGGGAAATGTTAGATTGTATATATGGTAACAGAATAAAAAATTCTAAAAATCTATGAGACTGTACTGCACAGTGAACCCTAAGTTAAACCATGGACTTTAATTTAATCATGTAATTATAAAAATGTGCTATCATCAATTGTAACAAATGTTTCACACCAATGCAAGGTATTGGTGGTGCAGTGGTATATGGGAATCCTGTATTTTATGCATCATTGTCCTATAAACCCACAACTTCTCTAATAAAGAAAAAAAATTAGTTACATACCTGTCATCTAAGTCAGTTAAGTATGTCATTAACTTCATGTATATATAGATTCATAACCAAATTTTAAACCTATCAAAATATTTAATTACTACTTATTTAAAGTATCAGTAGAGACTTTATAGACATTAATAAAAAAGAAAGACTACCATGTCAGCCTTTTAGCTTACAGAAATGTAATATCATGGTAGGTCATACTAAATACCACAGAAGTTTCTGCCTCTTCTCAAGCATATAAAAATAGCAAATAGCAGCAGAGAGACTACATATTAGTTTCTGTTGGCTTTCTTTTACAAGTTTGATAGGATAACTTATAATAAGGATGACTATTAAAGTGCCACTTGGAAACTAAGTATTAAATCCTCTATGACAGTAAAGAAAAAGCTATCTTGCATCATTATTTGTAAGCAGAGAACACAGAATTCCTTAATTCTTGGACTCTATCCCACAGGAATATCCATCAGGTACACAAAATCAGGCATATGAACATCTTTATTGCAGTAGTAATAGTACCAAATATTAGAAACAGTGACTGTTAATGGGGAAATAGTTTGTACCTTTGAATTTTGTATTGTGTATATGTATTAGCTAATCCAATAAATTAAAAGCAAAATTTTAAAAGACAAAAACTAGCAATATAGCCTTACTGTGGAGTACAGAGCAACCAAAGAATGAAATATTTCTCTCTATAGTGATGTGAAAGGAGTTCCATGACAGTGAGAGCAAGTTGTTGAACAGTTTGTAGTGCTCTCATTTTGTACTTTTTAAAAACTTCTCTCTGCAGTGCACCAATAGATTAAGAGTAGGAGGGGTAGAGACTTGAGTGTCTGGGGGGCTTTTACTATAGAAATTTTGGTATTGTTTAAATTTTCATCATTGATCATGTTCTCTATCCATTTATCTGTATTTTTTTAACATTTTGTTAAAAACTTTGCTTAAAACTAAAAATTATACTAAGAGTTAACAGGTGAAAAGTTAAATTGTAAGATTTAATCATAGGTTACATCACAGTAATCATAGGTTAATATAATATTCTATTATTCAGTAGACCGTGTTTAGTTTCTAAGTAAATTTAACTCAACAATTGCTATAGTTAAATGGAAGCAAAATAAGGTTACTTTGGGCTAAATTGGCAATGAATGTATCTGGAGATGTGAGAGTAGAGAGTCAGTTTGGTTAACCATTTGCTTTAGTCCTTGTACCACTGGTGTAAATAGTAACCATAGGCTTTTTATTTCTGGTTAACAACTAACAAGCAGAAATAGAGAAGTATACAAATGTGGTTTCTTATGTTTATTCTGTTTATTATGTAGTGTACATAAGGTACCAGAATAAACCAAAAAATGAATTAACTCCTCTGGAAAGTAGGAATTTTTAAAATCTATTTTCTGATTTGAGATGGGATGTCTCAAGAGAAATAGAGAAACGTGTGTCTTTTTTCTTTTTTTTCTCCCAGCCCACAGTGAGTCAGTGAGAGCTTGCAGAATTTCTGTGTGCAAACTCTACAGGGACCAGGCCTCTTTTTTTATTTTTTTTATTTTTATTTTTCGCTCTTTGCTGCCACTGGGATCACTTCTGTCCACAAGACACTTGTGGACAAACTTGTGTATAATGTATACTCAGTTGATAGCAGCAATATTCAAGTTGGCACTTTGATTTTTTGCAGGAAAACTGGTGTTTTAGACAACTCATTCATCTTATGTGCCTTAGTTGAGTATGATTTTAAGAGCTATCAGTGTGTAGTCCAGTAATTTATTTAGCCTTTATCACATTGTTTGCCATCTTTACATGCTGTTGTGTATATTTATGGTTGATGCTCTTTTTTAGCTTTTTTTTTTTTAAACTTTTACTGTAGCGTTCATCTGGGAAGCCAGTCATTGTTCTGAGAATTTACGATGACCACATGTGCATATCTTATGTGCCCATTTTCAATCCTTGATATTTTTTCTTTGTGCTCCCATGATTAATACTGACTCGACCAAGACCTTAAAACTTTAAACCTTCTGAAGAATGTTAGCTTTATTCCTATATTTATTTTTAAAGAAAAGGAAAATTTTTCAAAAGAAATTATCCTTTGTTCAGTAAAATGAAAAAGTAATTTACTTTAAGCTTTCGCCATATTTTATGGATATCTTTAAAAAAAAAAAAAAAAAACCATCACACTGCAAATACATATCTTTTTAAACTTCCAGGCATTTGAGTGTATATACGACAGCCTTTAGGTAGAGATAGAAATAATTTTATAAGAACAAGAAATTTCACTCTCTGTCCCTGTTGAATTACACACACCTAAGAGTAAAGGTGGTGGAGTTGTGAATCTGCTGTTACCTCAAGTTTCCCTTGGGTATCTATCTTCCTCATGAGGAGTGGATACTAGGATTGAAAAATACAAATCTTTCACCCAACGTGGTGCTCATTCGTGGAATAATGTAGTGTACAATACGTAGTCCTTTCCAGGGTCCTTTAACACACACAGCTCTCACGGGTGACTTCAGAGCAATCTTCCCTGTGCTGCCTTGAGACTGCGCCCAAGGTGTGTGGGATGGGCCGTCCTTTCCTGGGCTAATGGTTAAGATATGTTCTCATCTCTGGAACTTGTACGTTGGAAATCTTTCGTAAAACATATTATTCTTGTACAAAGCTTGTTCATGCATGTGTTGTTAATACCCCTTCTCTCTCTGCTCTTTGACGTTTTTACTTCATTTATCAAAGTAACAAACAATTTATGCTACATTTTACTCATATCAGTTTTGTAATATTGGAGTAGAACTCCTTTTCACAATCTCTACATCAAGTTCTATTTTATTTCCCAAAAGTTCTGTCAATTCAGAATGGTATGTATGCCTGAAATATTAATCTGTTGGTAAGATGTATAAATAGATTTCCCAGATGTGTTAACTGGAAATAGGTATATAATTTTTGAAATAATGACCCCTGGAATATGTGCTATCATATCATTTCTTATAGAATTAATGTACCAGAGATTTATTTTAAGAAAATGTCTCATTTTGTAGATAACAGAAGGTGATGAGCTTATTATTATATATGAAGTCACTTCTAAGATTGATCAATGACTTCATAACATGGAGCCACCCTTAGAGTGAAAATTCTTAATCAAATGCAACCTTAAATTCCTGGGATCCACAGGGGTTTGGTGGTTTTCAAAGCAAATTAGTAGATTATGTGAAGGATTGTTTTTCACTAAATCAAGTTTGTCACCCACAGCACTATTGACATTTGGGGCAGGATAATTCTTTGTTGTGGGGGCTGTCCTATGCATTGTAGGATGTTTGGCAGCCTGTAGCATCTCCTCACCACCACCCCACCCCCGCTACACACCAGTTGTGATAAACAAAAATATCTCCAGCATTGCCAAATGTCCCTTGGGAGCAACATGACCCCCTGCTTGAGAACTGCTGCACAAAAGTAATTTTTAGCAGCTGTCAAATACATATGATTTCTGGCAGGTAGTCTTTTGTCCCCTCATTTAATAGATTGAACTGGTTGTAGCCAATCTGTCAAATCTCTAGGGAAGCATAAAACTAATCTTTAGGTGTCACCTCACAGTTTTTAAAGTACTTTCATATATGCTGTCTCATTTGAAACTGAAAACAATCTGATGTGGATATTAATTATCATGTAGGAGTCTGATAAGTGGGAGCTTCCAGAAACGGAAAGAAATGGAAAATGCAGCACCTAAAATAAGCTCCTTAGAGGAAACAAATGGAGCCTTTTTAGTCTTTCTTTAACTGCAGTCTTTATTTCCTTCTCATCCCTACTTGCCAGGTGCTCCTGCAAACAGGTAATCACAGGGCCTTATACCGATCCTGTCAGTGAGCCTGTTGCCCCTGAGACAATAAGAACTTCCTGCTTCTGGGTTCTTCCACAACTAGGCTGGTTTTGTTTTTTTGTTCTTTGTTTTTGTTTTTTTTAATTGAAACTTCCTGGTACAAGACCTAATAATATGTCCTGTGATTAGCTGAACATATCCTCATTTGTTTGCCCTATGGCCTGGAGATCCTAATGTGATCAGTGACAGCGGAAAAGTGAAGCACAGTAACCTGAAGATCCACTTGTGAAGTGCAAATCAAGCATCTTAGTTATAAATATACAGCTTCATGCATTTTGAACCCAATCCCAGAAGCTGCTTTTATTTATTTATTTATTTATTTATTTATTTATTTATTTATTTATTTATTTATTCTGTTTTATTGACAGCAATTGATTTAATTAAATATGAGTGTGTGATGTCTCCTTTTGTTTTAAATTAGGTTGCTGCATCTGCCTTTATCCCTGACTGCCTTGAAGTTGAAGGCTTTGTGGCTGTCTGACAACCAGTCCCAGCCATTGCTCACGTTCCAGACAGACACAGACCATGTCACGGGAGAGAAGATTTTAACCTGTGTCTTACTTCCTCAGCTGCCTTCTGAACCCAATTGCCAAGGTAAATGTAGCATAAGGACTGTATTCATGTGGCCACGGGAATGTCTGCCCATGAAGCCTCTTGCTCCCACATGGGATGGGATTGTAGTTTGTCTAATATGCCCCTAGAGCCTTCATCATGGGAGTCCTCTGGGAAGGTTGGCCTGACACATCCTTGCAGGAAAAGTGCTGCTCACACTTGTTTACCATATCTGAAATGCATCAAATGCCTTTTCAATTTTGAATTATAGTTAAGGCTGAAAATACAAATACTCCTAAAAAAGGTAACAGAGTCACTTAAAAGCCACACTGATAGTTTGGAGGATGAGTAAACAGCACAGGTGTACTGTTTTTAAGCCGGTGAATTGCCTTGAATCGTTGTATCTCCGTTTGTAAATTATACGTGGTTGTAAAAAAGATTCACGCTAAAGTCAAAATGCTATTTATTATAAATCCTTTGCTGAAGGCTGGGTTTGAGAGACAAGAATTGGAATGCCCTGGGTGAATGGGAGCCCTTAAACCAAGAGGGCTGCAAAGCCAATTTGCCATTCCCAGCTTTGTTAGATTTTCCCTACAAGAAAAATGTGGTAGAATGTGCTACTAAAGAAAGTACTGTCATGAGAACGTTTTTGAAGTTAATGTATAAAAGAGAATTATGAGAAAGGATTCTGTAAGTAAGATATTTTGTGATGAAATATTTAGCATGTTAATTTAACAGATATTTTATATGATCTTGAATAGAATTATGCATCATTGAAAAGATTGGAGAACCCTGTCCCAGGCCTTGCTGTTTTAAAAAGTATTTTGTTTTTTAAAGCCAGCACTTGGCAGTGGAGACAGTAGTTTGCTGTATTTGTTTCTGGTGTTTGGTCTGGATTCTGCCTAGTCAGCCACAGAATTAGTGCCTAGCAGTTGCCAGTCCCACGAACCAGAGGTCCCTGTTGATGTACTCTTTGTCACGACAGAGAACCTGCCTCGTTGTGGCGGCTTGGAAAGCTTGGTAAACGATGTCTCCGATGAAGCCTGGAATGAGCATGCAGTACACAGAGTCAGTGCAATCCGGTTTTTGGAAGATGAAAAAGATGAAGACTATGAAATGGTATGGAAATGGACATTCTTGGCCTCTTTGGAAGCTCAAATTTAAAAGCTTTCCAAATATTGAGAATGGTACTTAATAAGGAATTCCTCCCTCCCTCCCTCCCATTTTTTTAAAAATTTAATTTTATATTAATATAGTCCCTGTTTTCCCTTCATCATTTAAGAATTTTTTTTAGATGGCAAAATTAGGTACTGATTCACAAATGGAAATAAGACAAATGGGGCTTTGGGGCTTTTTGTTTGCATAGCTGATGGTGCTTCTTTTTCTTTTTGTGATGGTTGTGTTCCTTCCCCCCGACCACTATTTTCCTAAAAATGTTCAGGAATGTTTACTTTTTTGTTGTTCCCTGTGAATTAAGTCTCTTGCCGTCCCCACCCCATCCCCATTCATGACAGTACCATGGTATAGATCCATGCTGACTCCAGTCACATTTTATACCCTGTGGCTTTGCTCACTTCTGTTGCACCAGACGTCTTCATATCACCAGGTCACTGTTGCCTTAATGTTGAGTGCTTGCGATCCTGGTTGTGTTACCTTATGAGCATTCATTCAGGAATCAGGAGAAGATTTGATGGTATCTCTCACCCTTATCTTTGACCTATGCTTGAAAATGTCTTTCAGCCATCCATCACTCTGACGGGGTGACCACTCTTGAGATATTCCCAGCTGACTTTGACTTCTTAAATTCCTTGCACTAAGTGAGATTTTCATAAGCAGAGCCTAGAGGGAATACTTGCAGTTTTTAAATTGTTGCCTTTAGTCTATGTTATTACTGCTGTCACCAAATGGGATTTTTAGCCATTTGCAGTAGTATAGTGCAAATATGGGATTAAGGGATGACCAAATAACTTCAACATAAATGATTCTTTAATGCTTGCCTTGTAACTAGAGTGTGATTATTTAACCACTTACTTCATTGCTTTAGTAGTGCTTTGTTAGATTTTGTTAACCTAGTTTGGCCATTTAAAAGATAAAAATGCCATTTTATGAGCCAAAGAGCATCTAAAATGTTAAATAAAATGTTTTCTAAAATGACCTATCCTCTGTTACTTCACTTCTAGCAATGTGGCCTTTATTCAAAGAAAATGACCTTTCATCAGTAGGTCATATAAATAGCACACAAAATAAGAAAAGAAGTCCTTCTCTCCTGCCTCTCTTTTCTTCAACTCCCATGCCTCAAGGGCTGGAGGAAGCCAGAACCACTTTTGGATTATAGTAGACCATTATAGTGGTTTTAATTTAGGATTTTTCGCCCCTTTACCATTTTCTTCCTCCATATCCCAAAATTAAATTTTAAAAGTTTCTAATTTTTTTCTTAATGATCATGGAACTTTATTTTTATCTTACACTAATCTCATTGTTTAAAAGTATTCTTTTATTCTAAAAGTAATCCTGCTATCTTGACTAGATAAGTTATATGAAACACTTTTGTCTTCCATTAGCTACTCTTAAGCAATTGATAAATACAGAGCTCCAGAGAAAGATTTTCCACCCACTTTAACTCTTTAACTCATAATCTCTAAGAAGGGAAGATTTGTGTCTGAATGCTAATACCTTGAAGCTGAGTGTTTGAAAGAATAATGGAATAAAACCAAAACTCTCACTCCACTGTCTGCTTTTAGAGAACACTTCTAAGGCGAGCCACTCCACATCCAGGGGAGTTGAAGAACATGAAAAAGACAGTGGAGAATTTACGGAATGATATGAATGCTGCTAAAGGACTAGATTCCAACAAAAATGAGGTCAATCATGCCATTGACCGAGTAACCACTTCTGTATAGATTTCGCCTCCAAGTTTTACCTCCTGTGTCTTCCCCTGCTGTGGAGATGTTCCTGTCCGCTTCAGAGGAGCCTCATGCAGTCCTTTGTCTTAATCAGAACCTGGCAATCATCTCCCCGTGCCATGTATTGGGATGCCGCTCTCTCCAAGGAAGTGCCTTACTCTAGCTCATCAACCAGTCATTGCGCCAGTAATCTCCTGGCATGATTTTTTTTTTTTTTTTTTTTTAAATGTCAGTTCTTTGTAATAAGTAGAATATACCACTGTAAACACCTGACCTTTGTTTTTGTCTTATGTTGGGGTAGGGAGAGCAGGAAGGGGAATTTTGATCCTCTTCGCTTCCATAAAGTGCTGGAACATTTTGGACTCAAGTTTTTTTGGGCCTACTGATGAGTGAGAGTTTTATGTGTGGGAAAGGAAAAAAATTGATACTTTTTAAAACCTTTTTTGGCAGCTCAGATGGTGTAAATTTAAAAATTTTGTATAGATATTTCATAACAAAAAATATGTATTTCTTTTTTGTTATTTTATCTTGAAAACGGTACATATTTTAGTATTTGTGCAGGAAAAAAAAAAGTCCTGAAGTATTTGCTTTTATTTGTACCATCCATTTGTGCCTTACTGTATCCTGTTTCATGTCAAAGCAGTTGTAAACAGTGGCATTCTTGAGCAGTGAGATGAGAGTAGGAATGTGGTACTTTTAATGCAGTGTTGGATTTTAATTAGTAATCTACCTGGTGGATTTGTTTTGAATCAAAAAAAGAATTACCACTGATTTATAAATTATATCGGTTGATTTTATTTTTGAAAAATGAACCAAAGGATTCATTCATTAATGAACATTAATATTTCATTTCTTACACTTTAATTTTTCATGAATAAATCTCTTATAATAATGAGTGCAATGTCAGACTGCACCCACTTCAGAGGTATGTGCCATTTGTAAAACAGAGCAGAAAAGCACAAAAAGAGAAAACTGATTCAGAAATTCAGTGGGTAAATAAATTATGTACTGCAGAAGAAAGTATGATTTTTATTGAAGAAAGCTTTAAAAGTTTTATATCCAAATATAAAACCGTAATAAAGCAAGATAACCTACAACGTAATGGAACTGTTGGTATTTTTATAAATGCAATTTGATTTGTAAATAGAATTTAAATTGAAATGTAACAAAATATGCTTTAGGATTTAATTTTAAGTCTGCTAATTTAAGGGGGTCTGGGAGTATGTTTTGGTGTATATCTGTTGATTTCTGTTTTGTATTATGTGATAAAAGAGAAACGAAGAATGCCAGTCACTACATGGTGTTTAGGAAAATCACATAGATTTTTTCCTCCATGAAATAAACTCATCCTGGGCATTCCGTAGAGCTTTATAAAATTAATCGTTATTATTTCTTTGTACAAATGGTAGCATCTAGCTGAGCCCTTTGACAATGTGCTCTCTTCCATTTAATGTCTAAACTGTGGTCAGTTTTGATTAACCTTCTGTGGGACTTGCTTTCATTCAGCATTCTCCCTCACAGACAGAAACCAGAATTGCATTCAGCTCTAACATACTTAGGGCTGTGGCTGTCTGACCAATTAAATTCCTTACAAACCAACTTTCAGCTAACCAAATACAATACCTTTTTCTACTTCTGTACATTTACTTGTTGGATTCACTTTGATTTTTCGGTTTTGTGTATGTATGTATGTGGGTAGTTTTTAAAACTATTGAGTGGAAAGTGCATAAGCAGGTTTCAGCTAGTCAGTTTTATACCTTGCTCCTTAATCTATGGGCTACCATTAATGGATCTTTTGTCCATTTTAAGATAAGGCATACTATTTTTTTTTTTTTTTTTAAGCCTAAAAGATGATTGCACTAACTCATGGGCTGATTATAGATCAGCAAATTGGTTCTATTTAGGGAGAATTATCTTGACATCAAAGAATAAATAGAACTCGCATAGGGTTTTTGTTTTATTTTAATATAAAGCCCACTATTCACTAAGTTTATGATGGCTTTGGTGGAATAGAGATGGACAGAATCATGTATAAGTGCATTTAGGAAATTGTATATACTTAATTATTTGCTTCCTTTGGCTTATCTCCTTTACTTCCCACTCCCCTGGTTGTTTTTTGTTTTTCAGTTTGGGAGTTTTGTTTGTACCTATCCTTCCTTGAGAGGGAGATGTTATTTTCATTTTAATATCTTATGCTGTGTGACACTGTAATTCTCTTTAAAACTAGGACACTGATACCAAACTTTGGTTTTACAATGTAAACAGTACCAACTCAACAGTCTCAACTTGAGAACATACCAAGCCTTTTTCTCTCTTGCAGTTAGAATTATGTGAAAGAATTCCTTTCTCCCGTGAGCCTAGTGCCAAAAGTTCCTGACCTATTATTTCTAGAGGAAAGTGTTAGAGCATTGTCAGGGGGCCCCAGTTTACACCTCCTTTAGGAAAGGAAGCAGTATAGTATACGGCTCAACTGTTTGTCTTGTGGTAGTGCCAGGCAATGGCAAAAAAGGAGGTTCCTATGACATGTTCACCTACTTTTTTCTTACTCCTTATTTCCTTCTCTTGTGAGCAAGGAAAGTACCCCAGAAAGGATGGGGAAAAAAAATTAGAGAAATAATTAAACTCATTGATGATGAAAAGGGGGACAGGTAAGAAATCCAGAAACATTTGCCTGGATATGCTTTCCTGCTGGTCCTGACCAACCCAATCTTTCTATCTAAACACTTACTAGTTAGAGATCCACGAGGCAAGGAAGCACAGATGGAATCGCTCGCACCAACCTTTTATAGCAATCCTTGTTCCAACTCTTGTGAAATTGACCACACCCAAGAAGACAGCCTTACTGAATCGGGTGGAGGCTGGGAAAAAGTCTTTCAGAAAGGTACTCTGAACAACCAGTCCCAACCTTGTAAAAGTGACTGGCATCCCTGCTCTGGGCACACTGGATGGTGTGTGGTAAGGCTGCACACACACACACACTTTTTTTTTTTTTTTTTAAAGATTTTATTTATTTATTCATCCATCCCCCCACTGCTGCCCGCGCTCGCTGGGTCAGCCAACCACGCCCTGCGGGCGGGCCCGCCCCCACCAGGAGGCCCCGGGAACCGAACCCGGGGTCTCCCATATGGTAAACGGGAGCCCCACTGACCGAGCCACAGCCGCTTCCCATGCACACGCACTTTCTAATAAGGGACTGTGCACTGCAGCTGCTTGTTAATACACAATTAGGGATATTGCAGCTTGGTGCCATCCATGGAGAATTGAAAATCTCACTTCATCAATTAGTGTTGACTTACCTCACCCAACTTTCCAAAGAGCAAATTTGGGGTAAAACAAAACAAAACAAAACAAAAAAATCCTTTTTATTATGAAAACTATCTCAAACGTGGAAAAGTGGAATTATGTAATGGACCCCAGGTACCCACTGCCCAGCTTCAACAATTAACAAAACAATGCTAAACTGTTTAAACAAATAATGTTTTAAAATACGTAAGTAGGTGATACTACCATGAAATAATAAAAAAAAGGGAAAAAATACTCGGGAAAATCAGAGCAAGTATGCCTTTTAAAGAAGTACTTTGGTGGTAAAGATTTCTGAGTCAGGATAGCATGGCCTTGGAATCACATGGACTTGTGTTTGAATCCCAATACCATTTGGTTTTACACAAGCTACTTAGTAACCCCTCTGTACCTCAGATCCTTCATCTCTAAAATGGGACAGTAATGCCTCTCATGAGCTTATAGTAAGGGCTACATAAAACATAATCTCTCAGTAAGTGGGTTGCTGCTGCTATTACAGATCTTGCTGCTACTACAGACAGTGTTGGTAGCAGCTCTGCAATTCCACCCCAGTGGTGTATGATGAGATGGGTAGCGTTCATCAGGAAGGACGACACACAATAGTTCCCTGGCCGAGGAACTCTGATAACTTTTTCACATAGTTTTCTTTTTTTTTTTTTTTTTTTTTTTAAAGATTTTATTTATTTATTCATTTATCCCCCCCTTGCTGCTTGTGCTCGCTGGGTCAGCTAACCACGCCGTGCGGGCGGGCTTGCCTTCACCAGGAGGCCCCGGGAACCGAACCCGGGGCCTCCCATATGGTAAACGGGAGCCCTACTGATTGAGCCACAGCCGCTTCCATCACATAGTTTTCTTTATAGAACACTGAGTTGTGTAATGGCAGTGGGGGTCGGGGGTGTAATTTCAGTTCGTCAGGTGGGCTTAACTGTAAGTTCAGCCATGATTTCTAAGTAACACCCTCACTTTAGCCAGACTTACAAGCTAGCTGGCCTCACTGCTTAATTCATTGCTACCAAGAAGCCATTAAGCACCTACTTGACAAAGGCACTCTTTCCCGATGCAATGTCCTTCTTTTCCATGTTTCATATTTCTAGGTTTTGGTCTATTGTGCTCAATTTCTGGCTTATCTCTATTTCCTTTGATTTTCATAATGTTCTCCTTTTTAATCTCTTGCTGTGTCCTGTCTCCTCTCTATCAAATGGAGGACTCAGGCTTTTCAGCTTCAGGAGAAGCAGGTAGATTTAAGAAATGATCATTCATGGAGAAAATACCTACTAGAAAAAAAAATAATGCAGTCTGATTTGGGGGAGTATAGAGTACATTCCCACTTTGCTGGAGTGTTTTGTGTTGATGTTGTTATTTTTTTAAAAAAATATTTATTTTGGAGTTATTTTCTTCTTTAAAAGCAGACAGCTGATGGGAAAGTGAAAGGAACCTGGAAAACTTGATTGGTTACTTTGTTCACCAGGTTGTATGGAAGAATTTTTGTCCCTGGCAGTTGGCCAGAGGGACAGTGTAATTTTAAACTGAGTTTGGGCAGTCACTATGATAGGCATGGCTTTTAGCCAAGGGCTCTTGAGTTCTGACTGGGCAAGAATCTGATTGGGTTGATCCTCCAAGTTTCTTTTAAGGCATCAACATTTAATTTCTAAACACATAACCTGCCTTTTTGTGATAGTAAGATAACAGTCACAATGACAGCCATTGCCGAGCGCTTTGTATGCCAAACGCAAAGCTAACTGAACAGTCTCCATTTTCCAGAACAACTGTGGCATTTCCATTTTGTAAAGAAGAGAATTAAAGATGCACATAGTTCTAGCTATTTGCCCAAGATTGAACAGCAAGTGAAAGAGTTGGAATTCAGGTTCACGTCTCCCTAACCACAGAGTCTATGGTTTTAATTATTCCATTTTTTTTTTCGCCTTGCCCACCCCACCTCCCCAACAAAATACTGTGAACACATAATTACATTTAGCGTTATATCCATCATAGTGGTAATCGAGATTATTTAGGCCTAGATTATGAACAAAGACTGCCATGGAGCTGAGTGAAATTTAGCCACCGTTTATGCAGACTTTGGCCTTTATTTGTATCCAGTTGTGGTGGGAAATGCTCTGATTACACCCCCTCAACCTTCTCACTAGGCTTCCCTACCCCTTTACCCCCAACTCTATGCCATATTGTCCTATGGTAAATGCTATGAAAATGCCTATGGGTTCTTCATTCTATTTTTTAAATTGCGTACAAATCTCAAGATAAATTATTTGGTTTGTGGGTGACCAGAAGAAACTGACATGTTCTTCAGCATCATTATCTGAAGTGACGGTTGGTAAGCAGGTCTCAGAGAAAGCTTTAACATATTCCATAAATTAGCAGTTAGCTCTAGAGTGAGTTGATTAGTTAGGAATGCATTTTTTTTTAATCCTCACTACCTTTAATAGCCCTTGGAGAAATGACAAATAATGAAGACTTGGAAATCAGTGGTGCTATAACTTGGCCTTAATGTAATTTAGGGAAAAATGAGAAAGTTGATTCAAAATTTATTACTTAAAATCCTTCCTTTAAAAAGGGTTTTTATGAAAAGTTTGACAAATAATGATTGCTATCATTTAATCAAAGAAGCAGAAAACAGGCAGGAAAGAAAACTTCTATGACTAAGCAGTGTTTGATTTTATTTGAAACTGGCTCTACTGCCCCGATTGTAGAAAGAGGGCCCTTATGCAGTCTTCACATGGTGAGAAACTTGACGTGTGCTAGGGCGGTAGTAGAGTGACAGCTCACTCCTGATACCATGTAAATACAGAGCCAACAAATGCTTCGCTTTGGGCGCTTTCTCAAGGTAAGTCATAGATGAGGTCTTATTGCTTGGAAAAGCAGCTGAGCGTCTGAGGAAAGTATTCATCTGCGGAGACAGTTTGTTCCTGTCTGGACCCTAAATGTCCCCAGTTTGCATTCACACACCTGGCTGCCTCATTCAGCACTGCTTGAAAAAACAAAACAACACACTTACTTGTCTGGGCATTGAATGTTCTTCCTGAATTTTTGTTCTGCCCATTGGCCCAAAGGCATAATGGGTGTGGCAAGTTTCGGGGTTGGTTTGGTAAGTTTCAAGGGCAGGCTGTGGGCTGGGTCTGTTAGCCTGGCTTAGCTCTTGGCTTTATTTTGGAATGTCTGAGGGCCTCGCGCATAGCAGTACAAGGCTGTGGGAGTTGTGCCTGGGCTCTGACTCTTTCTCAGAGTTGAGCTTCAGAGACACCTGGGGCACTTCACAGGGGCCTGACATTGTTAAGTAACCCTCATCCGTATTGTACACTCACCCGTACCCCTGAAGCTTTGCAGTGTAGAGAAATCACGAGTTAGATGAGATACTGCTTGGTGTTGACTCCTACCCAACAGCGGCTGCTGCCGGCAGGTGGAGGTAGTATGCCTCTGCAGGTAGGTAGGGATCCGGGGGAAGCAGGCCTCTGGAAACCCAGGGTTTGTCGGTTGTGGTACCTTGACTGGGCAAATTATCAAACCTCCTATTCCTCTTCTCCAGAATATCAAGTCCATGTAGCAGATAGGTTGTTGGAAGATATGATGCCACCAAGAAAATATGATGGAGCTCTTATATGGTTCTTTTTTCTCTTCACAGCTACTTGTAACAGTGAATTGTTGTTTAATGGGTTAGTACAGTGTGAGGGACCAGAAAATCAGTGCTTCGGCTGCCCTGTCTCCTTCCTTAACACCTTAGGTTTGTTCAGGGCTTGGTGTGGCTGAACCTGGCACCTGGTATGGTACCCAGTTTCTTGGAGGCAGTATTGTGCAGTGGTTCACAAACATGAGTGTGCGCATTAGAATGCCCTCGTGGCCGTGGTTAAAGCAGATTACAGGACCCCACACCCAGACTCTGGTTCAGAAGGTCTGGGGTGGGGCCCGAGAATTTACATTTCTATCAAGTTCCCAGGCAGCTGTTGCTGTTGATCCAGGGACTACATATTGAGGACCACTGTTCTTGTGTATTGGAAGGAGCAGAAGCTTTGGAATTAAGCAGACATGGATTTAAATACAGTTAATGTACTTAATTTTGTGGCCATGAGGGATTTTTTATTTTCCCAAGCCACAATCAACTCATCTATAAAATGGGAATATCTACCCCCAAGAGTTTTTAGAGAACTAGATGATAAATATGGCATATAGTAGGTTTTCAATAATTATCATGTCTATTATCCTGAAATGTGTGCACAGGTGTCCCATATGGAGACATCGGATCATTTTGGTCCCTACAGCCAAGTGCTGATCTTTAGACTCCTCTTGTTAACTTATGCAAACTAAGGGGAGCAGGGGCCATGCTAATAGAAGCATAAAACTATGCTCAGCTGTGGTTGAGTCCCCAAGGGGAAGCCTGGAAAAGCTAACGCCCAGATGTGGTTAGAATGTATTAGCACTTCCTCACTGGCCCGATGGCACATCAGCCCACACAGGATGGACTTGCAGTGAGCAAGAACCATATCGTATTCATTTGTGTGCCTGTGCTTGATACTCAGCCTCAAACCACAAACCCACAATCTATCTGAGCTGTTGGAAGAAATCTCCCAACCATAGTGTCTCTAAAAATTGCAGAATCCCAAATAAGTGTGTTCTTCATACCTCATAGCATTTTAGTGTCCTTCGAAAACTAGTCAAGTTGCCTTATTCAACTGGACCAAGTTTTTATGATACTTTCCTCAAATTCATTATTCCTCTCCACCCCCAGGATGATATTCAAAATAGGGAACTGGGATGGCAATATACAGTAATATATAGAGAATACATAAAATTTAAAATATCCTTTTGTCTAAAGCAAAATTATAAATGCCATAAACTAGAGCTCTGAATAGTAGTGCTATTCATTTATCAAAGAATTATAATATACAAATTTGTGCAATTTTAGGACATGTTTAATATAGCAGTCACTGTCTAAATGACACCCTACTCTGAGCCATGATTTGTCATAAGTAATTAAATCAAACTTTTTTTATGACATACCTCTTAAAATGTTCTAGTCCAGGAGTCCTTAAAACTTCAGCTGTTGCCTGTTTCTGTAAATAAAGTTTTATTGGAACATGGCCATGCTCAATTGTTTTTACATACAGAGACCGAATGGGCTGCAAAGCAAGGGCTCCTGCTTCTAGTTGATACCGTCCCACAGGGTACTTTTTGCCACCAGGGGGCGCTGGATATGCGGCCTGCTTGTCACAGCCACACACACATCTGGACAGCCTTGGTGCCCATATGTGCCAAATTCAGAGAGCCTGTAGCTTGGTTCCTGCCGACAGCATAGCCTGCCCTGCAACTTGCTTCAACAACATTGGGCTGCTTGACAACCCACACCCTGCTCAGACAGCTCAGGAGCTGGAGCAAGCACTCAGCACCCCTCCTGGGCCCCATTACCATCATAGGCCTGGCTGAGCAATGTCATTATGTGACTTGTAGTCTCCATAATTGAATTGATTTAGCATCCCATAAGGAAAAATTTCAATATTTTAATATTGGTTGGCAGCACGTTTCCATTCTGTCTGAATATCAAACTTGCTTTTATGGAGGAAACTCAGGCTTTCACAGTGAACCACCAATTTCCATTCCCCACTTCACCCGTAGCTTTGTCTGTCCTGGACTCTCTCTCTTCCTTTCCCCAGACTTTGCTTTCCAGTATAAGCTAGCCTTCCAGCCACTCTCATTATCTATTCTCTCCTAGAAATTGCTCCATCAATTATCCCAATTTGCCCCATATATTCAGCCTCTTCTAGAAACAGCTTAAGTCCCATCTCAAATAAGCAAAAACCTTGATCTGAAGTCTTACCCCCCCCCACCCCCGCCAGCCCCAGAGCTACCTGTTTCCGCTTTTCTTCTCTGTCAAGCTTCTTGAAAAAGCAGTCTATTCTTGCTCTCTCTTCCTTAGATGTCCCCACATTCCTCAGCACATTACGGTGTGGCCCCTGCCTCCAATACCGCATGGAAGCTAATCTGGTCAGATCACCCAGTGACCTCTGTGTTGCCACATCTGATGAGTACTGTTCAGCTCTTTCTCTTCTAGACTTGTCTGTTGCATTTGGCCTGTGGCTTTTTCAGCTTTTTAGAGTACAATTCAACATAAGAAGGAACCTTTTAAATAGCAACCCAGAAAATGCATGCATATACACAGCTGAAACTAAAGTTTCCCCAAATAACATTTAACTATAGGCAAGGAACTCTGATATTTCCTATTCTATTCTTTTTCAGTGCTGGTCACAACCAAGTAAATTGATTTCATGACTCAATTATGGGTCAGGTCCTGCAGCATGAACCCTTGTATCTTTGCCTACCATGGCCCCCCTTCCTCTGCTTCTCACACATCTCTTACCATCTTCCTTGGTTCCTTTAATTTTAAATGTTCCCCAAAGTTTTGCCTTCAACCTTCTATTCCCCATCTGATTTCCCTAGGTGACCCTATCCACCAATCCTTTTCATTCAGCAGACTACCAAAATCTGTCTCCATCCTGAAGCTCCACACACTGCTCCTGCAGAAAATGACTTTGGCCCCATGTTAGAATTAACATCAAGATTGGGAAGTAGGGGTGGAGGAAACTGGTCAGTAGGTTGAAACTCATGGACTTAAGGCTGCTTCAAGAAAAATCTAAGAGCAAAACCAAAATAAAAAAGCAAGCAGGTCATTCTGCAAGAGCCTAAGACAGAACCAGATTTCTCAACTGTAAAGTCGTGATGTTTCCCTTCCCATACTCTTTGTGAGAAGTGAGACATTAAGTCCAGCCCACATTCAAGGGAATCCTATGGCTTTCTCATCCATCCCAGAAGAAGGGATACTAGTTCTCCTTCCTGAGTGTCTACTATTATGTGTCAGGAACTACCCAGGCTACAGTACATATGCTACCACAATACACTTTTTTTTTAGTAAGTACTTGGGGTTGAACTCGGCATCTCGTAAGTGGGAAGCAGGCACTCAAACCACTGAGCTACACCTACTCCCCCTCAATTCACTTTTTTTTTTTTTTAACATTATTTTAGCTTTATTTTGTACATTTAATAATTGAAAATATAAACAAAAACTAAAATGTAAACACAGATGAATAAATATATACATTTCTCAATTAAATGTAATGGATACATATAAAAAAATTTTTAATCAAACTATATATTACACAATATATTTGATTCATAGTAATGCATTCATACAATATTTGTCCTTTTGTGTCTGGCTTGCTTCACTCAACATAATATACTTCAGGTTCATCCATGTTGTCATATGCTTTACGACTTCATCTCTTCTTATAGCTGCATAATATTCCATCGTGTGAATAGACCACAGTTTGTTTATCCATTCATCTGTTGATGGACACCTGGGTTGTTTCCAACTTTTGGCAATGGTGAATAATGTGGCTATGAACATCAGTGTGCAGATGTCTGTTCGTGTCACTGCTCTCAGTTCTTCTGGGGATACACCCAGTAGTGGTATTTCAGGGTCACGTGGCAAGTCTATATTCAACTTCTTTAGGAACTGCCAAACAGTCCTCCGTAGTGGTTGTACCATTCTGCATTCCACCAACAGTGAAGAAGTGTTCCTATCTCTCCACATCCCCTACAACACTTGTAGTTCTCTGTCTTTTTAATAGTGGCCATTCTGATAGGTGTGAAATGATATCTCATTGTAGTTTTGATTTGCATTTCCCTAATCATGAGTGATGTTGAGCATTTCTTCATGTGTTTTTTTGCCATTTGTATTTCTTCTTTGGAGAAATGTCTATTCAAGTCTTTGGCCCATTTTTTAATTGGGTTGTTTGTCTTTTTATTGTTGAGTTGTAACATCTCTTTATATATCCTGGATATTAAACCCTTATCAGATATGTGATTTCCAAATATTTTTTCCCATTGAGTTGACTGCCTTTTTACCCTTCTGACTAAGTCCTGTGGGGTGCAAAAGTGTTTAATTTTGAGGAGGTCCCATTTATCTACTTTTTCTTTTGTTGCACGTGCTTTGGGTGTAAGGTCCAAGAAACCACCACCTACTACAAGGTCTTGAAGATGTTTCCCTACATTTTCTTCTAGTAGTTTTATGGTCCTTGCTTTTATATTTAGATCTTTGATCATTTTGAGTTGATTCTTGTATAGGGGGTGAGATAGGGGTCCTCTTTCATTCTTTTGGTTATAGATATCCAGTTCTCCCAACACCATTTGTTGAAGAGACTGTTTTTTCCCATTAGCGTGGGCTTGGTAGGTTTGTCAAAAGCCAGTTGACTGGGAAGCGGCTGTGGCTCGGTCAGTGGGGCTCCCGTTTGCCATATGGGAGGCCCCGGGTTCGGTTCCCGGGGCCTCCTGGTGGGGGCGGGCCCGCCCGCGCGGCGTGGTTGGCTGGCCCGGCGAGCTCAGGCAGCAAGGGGAGGATAAATGAATAAATAAATAAAAATAAAAATCTTAAAAAAAAAAAAAGCCAGTTGACTGTATAGGTGAGGGTATATTTCTGAATTCACAATTCTATTCCACTGATTGATGTGTCTATCTTTATGCCAGTATCATGCTGTTTTGACCACTGTAGCTTTGTAATATGTTTCAAGGTCAGGCAGTGAAATTCCTTCCATGTCGCTCTTCTTTTTTAGAATGCTTTTGGCTATTCGGGTGCACTTACCCTTCCAGATGAATTTGGTAATTGCCTTCTCTAATTCTGTAAAGTAAGCTGTTGGGATTTTGATTGGTATTGCATTGAATCTATAAATCAGTTTGAGCAAGATTGACATCTTCACGATATTTATTCTTCCAATCCATGAACACGGAATGTCTTTCCATTTGTTTAGGTCTTTTTAAATTTCTTTTAGCATTTAGGTCCTGTACTTCTTTGGTTAAATTAACTCCTAGGTATTTGAGTCTTTTTGTTGCTATTGAAAACGGAATTTTCCTCCTGATTTCCTCCTCAGATTGTTCAGTACTAGTGTACAAAAACATTACTGATTTTTGCGTGTTGATCTTGTATCCTGCCACTTTGCTGAACTCATTTATTAGTTCAGGTAGCTTTGTTGTGGATACTTCAGGATTTTCTAAATACAGGATCATGTCATCCGCAAACAGTGAGAGTTTTACTTCCTCTTTTCCTATTTGGACGCCTTTAATTTTTTTGTCTTGTCTAATTGCCCTAGCTAGAACTTCTAGTACAATTTTGAATAACAGTGGTGACAGTGGGCATCCTTGTCTTGTTCCTGATCTTAAGGGGAAAGCTTTCAACCTTTCCCCATTGAGTATGATGCTGGCTGTGGGTTTTACATATATGCCTTTTATCATATTGAGGAATTTTCCTTTTATTCCTATCTTTTGAAGTATTTTTATCAAAAAAGGATGTTGGATTTTGTCGAATGCCTTTTCTGCATCTATTGAGATGCTCATGCAGTTTTTTTCCTTGAATTTGTTAATTTGGTGTATTACATTGATTGATTTTCTTATGTTGAACCAGCCTTGCATACCAGGAATAAATCCCACTCGGTCGTGATGTATAAGTCTTTTGATATGCTGTTGGATTCGATTTGCAAGTATTTTGTTGAGAATTTTTGCATCTATGTTCATTAGAGAGATTGGTCTGTAATTTTCTTTTCTTGTGGAATCTTTATCTGGCTTTGGTATTAGGGTGATGTTGGCTTCATAAAATGTGTTGGGTAATTTTCCATCCTCTTCAATTTTTTGGAAGAGTCTAAACAGGATTGGTGTTAATTCTTTTAGAAATGCTTGGTAGAATTCACCTGTGAAGCCATCTGGTCCTGGACTTTTCTTTGCTGGGAGATTTTTGATGACGGATTCAATCTCCTTAATTGTGATTGGTTTGTTAAGTTCTTGTATTTCTTGTTGTGTCAGTGTAGGTTGGTTATGTGTTTCTAGAAATTTGTCCATTTCATCTAGATTGTCTAGTTTGCTGGCATATAGTTTCTCATAATATCCTCTTATGATTCTTTTTATTTCTGTGAGGTCATTTGTAATTTCCCCCCTTTCATTTCTGATTGTATTTATTTGCATCCTCTCTTTTTTTCTTTGTTAGTCTAGAGGGGTTTGTCAATTTTATTGATCTTCTCAAAGAAACAGCTTTTGTTTTGTTGATTTTCTCTATTGTTTTTCTGTTCTCATTTTCATTTATTTCTGCTCTAATCTTTATTATTTCTTTCCTTCTGCTTGCTTTGGGATTGGTTTGCTGTTCTTTTTCTAGTTTCTCAAGTTGTTCAGTTAAATCTTTGAGTTTAGCTCTTTCTTGTTTTTTAATATAGGCGTTTAGGGCTATAAATTTCCCTCTCGAGACTGCGTTTGCTGTATCACATAAGTTTTGATACGTTGTGTTCTCATTTTCATTTGTCTCAATATATTTACTGATTTCACTTGCAATTTCTTCTTTGACCCACCAAATATTTAGAAGTATGTTGTTCAGTCTCCACACATTTGCAAATTTACCTTTTTCCTGTCTGTTATTGATTTCTAGTTTCATTCCATTATGATCTGAGAAGGTGCTTTGTATAATTTCAATCTTTTTATATTTTTTTGAGAGCTGTGTTGTGACCTAACATGTGGTCTATCCTGGAGAAAGATCCATGGGCACTTGAGAAGAATGTATAACCCACTGAGTTTGGATGCAGTGTTCTGTATATGTCTGTTATGTCTAACTTCTTTATTATATTGTTCAAGTTCTCTGTTTCCTTTTTGATCTTCTGTCTAGGTGTTCTATCTAATGATGTGAGAGGGGTGTTGAAGTCTCCAACAATTATTGTAGAAATGTCTATTTCTCCCTTCATTTTTGCCACAGTTTGTCTCATATATTTTGGGGCACCCTGGTTAGTTGCGTAGATATTTATGACTGTTATATCTTCCTGGAGGATCATCCCTTTTATTAATATATAATGGCCTTCCGCATCTCATCACTTTTTTGCATTTGAAGTCTGTTTTGTCTGATATTTGTATAGCTACCCCTGCTCTTTTCTGTTTACTATTCATGTGGAGTATCTTTTTCCAACCTTTTACTTTCAGCCGGTTTTTATCCCTGGGTCTGAGGTGAGTTTCTAGTAAGCAGCATATGGATGGCTCATGTTTTTTAATCCATTCTGTCAGCCTCTGTCTTTTGATTGGGGAATTTAATCCATTCACATTCAACGATATTACTGAAAATGTGCTATTTATTTCCTCCATTGTATTCTTTGGTTTTCATATGTCACCTTGTTTTTGTCTCTCTTTTTACTCTTTTGGTTATCCTTTCTGCTTTTCTTTCTTCTATACTCTCCTCCAAGCCTCTCTCTCCTGTCTTTTTCTTTCAGGTTCTAAGGCTTCCTTTAATATTTCCTGTAAAGATAGATTCTTTTTTGCAAACTCTCTTAGTTTCTGTTTGTTTGTGAATACTTTATATTCACCTTCATATGTGAAGGACAGTTTTGCTGGATAAAGAATTCTCGGCTGGCAGTTTTTCTCTTTCAGTTTCCTAATTGTATCATACCACTGTTTTCTCGCCTCCATGGTTTCCAAAGAGAAATCTGCACTAAGTCTTACTGGATGTCCTTTGTACATGATTGTTTACTTCTCTCTTGCTGCTCTGAGAATTTTCTCTTTATCTTTGACATTTGACATTCTAAATAATATATGTCTTGTCGTAGGTCTATTTGGATTTATTCTCATTGGGGTACGGTGTGCTTCTTGGACATGTAAGTTCATTTCTTTCATGGGAGTTGAGAAATTTTCAGCTATTATTTCCTCAAATACTCTTTCTGCCCCTTTTCCTTTCTCTTCCCCTTCTGGAACTCCTATGAAGTGTATGTTGTTGCATTTTGTCTTGTCATTCAACTCTGATCCCCTGCTCAATTTTTTTCATTCTTTTCTCTCTTTGTTCTTTTCTCTCTTCAATTTTAGCTGCTCTGTCTTCGGTATCACTTATTCTTTCTTCTATCATTTTGAGTCTGCTGTTGTATGCCTCAAATGTATTTTTGACTTCACCTATTGTGTCTTTCATTCCCACGAACTCCGCTACTTTTCTGTTTAGGATTTCAAATTCTTCTTTGCGTTCGCTCAATGTCTTCTTGATGTCATTTATCTCTTTAACTATTTTGTCTTTCATCTCATTAAGTTGATTTTGGAAACTTGTGCTCATCTCACTGATTAGTTATCTCAAATTCTGCATCTCTTCTGGGACTTTGCTGTATTCCTTTTCTTGGGCCATGTCTTCTGTTTTCTTAGTATGGTTTGTAATTTTTTGCTGGTGCTTAGGCATCTGGTTAGGTTGTATTTTACTTAGATGCTCTCTCTCTTTCTCTTTTATGGGGTTTTAGTGGCAGGAGGCTGTTGAGTTACCACAGCTCTTTGATTTTTGGCTCAACCTTGATTGTTAGGATTGTCCTGCTGGCTGCTCAAAACTGGGCACTGGACCCAGTAATTGGTTGTAGAGTCGTTTCCTAGGGCCTTGGGCAGGGAGGCTATAGAGGCCAGGAAAAGCCTCTCTTACTTATTAATTTTCTTATGTGCACTTCCTTGGTCTGCCAGGAGATGGCGCTCGTTGGCAGCTCTCAATTCAATGCCTGGGCTGAGCGTATTTGTTGTGACACAGACCAGATCAATGTGATAGAGCTTCCTGTCTGGTGGCTAAGAGCCTTGTAATTCAAACTTTCTGAGACAGTTCTCCTGACTTCTCTGGTAGCGACCCCCTTTTCCCAGCTAGGAAATATTTCCACTCCCTTCTGAATCCTCAACAATCAGTCCCTGTTAGTAGAGGAAGAGATTGGGAGGTTTGTATATCTTTAGCCCCTTGCAGGCTCCAAGGCAAACAGTGACGCAGCCCCACCCAGCCTGCAAGGGCTCTCGGGACAGGGCAGACCAAACCTGGGAGTCCAAAGCAGGGTCAGCCCCAGGCTCTCTCTCCCCTCTCCTGTGGAGTCCTCAACAATTAGTCCAGGCTAGAAGAGAGGGAGGTTGCGAGGGTCGGATTTCTCCAGTCCTTCCTAGGCTTCCAGGGCAAACTGCCGTGTGGAAGGGTCTGTGGGGCTCTGCAGCCCAATTTTACAGGTCAGAACCTGAGTCAGCCTAAGGCTGTGTTCCTTTCTCTCCCCTTTCCGGGAGTGGTAGATTCCTGGTGCCCCCTTTGTCTGTGGTCGCAGGCCCAGAGGAGTGTGGGGGAGGGTGCTGGCAGCAGCAGAATCTGCTGCTTCCAACTCACAGTTCCGTCGTCACGATTTCCCTCTTTTGTCCCTCTCTCCTCTGTGTGGTGTGCAGCCTTCACCTGCTGTCCTAAACCCTAGAAGATCTTTTTCAGGGCTGTTTCAGCCTGTCCTCTAGGTATTTTTCTGGAGAAGAGATTCCCGTGTCTTACTAGTTTGCCATCTTCCTGGAAGTCTCCTCAATTCACTTTTAATTCTCACAATACTGAGAGCTCAATGGCATTATCCACATTTGAATGATTAGGACATTGAGACATAAATATGTTAATTGACTCACCCACAGTGGCAAGCTTTTGGGCTTGAAGCCAGGCCTATCTCACTCTTCTGATGGCCACTTCCAGTGGTACCTCTATTCCCAGCCCCAATGTTTGTATGACTCTCCAGATAAAATGCCTGATTGGGACTGGGGATGGTAGAGAGATTGACACATTGAAGCACAAGCTACTACCATCAAGCTCTTCATTAGTTCCCTCTAGTTGTATGTACACCCCTGGCCCAATGAACTGTGGTTGAGAGTAGGGAAGGAGGAGTCACATTGAATAAAAATGGCAGGAGGATTGTAATGAAGCCTCTAGGAAGCTTCTTATCATTAATTTTTATCTATAGTAGAGTTCAACTGGTAGATTTGGTTTGGAAACTCATTAGCTTGACTTGAGTGTGCGAGGAAAGAATGGATGAGTGAGAGGTAGGGTTTCTTTGTGAGTGTCGATGGGTGAAGTGGGGAAGTGATAGGAAGGAGATTGGATTTATAAATAGGACATGTAGGGAGGTAAAGAGAATGATTGCAAAAGAAAAAAAGAAATTTGCCTACTTGACAGGCCTACTGTGAAAATTTGTTTTTAGAGTGCAAATATGGTTTCATGGTGCCTATTAGTCTTTTGGAAGAAAGAGATATTATAGAATAAGAATTATATGTGATTTTTCCCTGCCTTATTGAAGATTCATCAAAACTGGGGCATTCTGAGTGGAGATCCTCATTTTCTTTGCCACTTGATAACCTGTTCAGACCAGGTTTCCCCATTACATTTATGCGTCATAGTGAGTTAATCACTGGAGACCTCTGCATGCTTTTCTGGTTGACAGCATTAAGTCCCTGGGAAATAGACTCTGAGATAGAGATGTGGATGGAGGAGATTCATTGGGGAGTGTTTTCAGGAGAAACACTTGTAAAGGATGAGGAAGTCAGGATTGGGCAGTAGGACAAGAATTGTAATGTAACACAACACAACAGAGACTTCTGCTGATCCAGCGGGTAGCTCTGGAGCCCAGTTAAAACAAGAAGGCATGCCTCAATATCCCCCCAACCAGCAGTTAGAAGCAGGCTGCCACTGGAAAGGAGATATAAACTTGGGCAAGGCAGCTCCCTTACTGGAGGACAGTTCCTGGGGAAGCACTCAGTGGTGAACCATCAGCAATCAGCCTACTCAGCAGCTGGGGCCATGAACACCCCAGTTCAAAAAGAGGAATCTGGGCTGTACATTACAGCATCCACTACAGGTGTTAGTCCTCTCCAATGATCTTAAACAAATCTAATTATTTCCTGAGCATTGGTTCAATTTTAAATATTTTTTTTCTAGGGCCCCCTTGTTTTTTTGTTGTTATGCAAACTCACTTTTCAGTAATATTTATTGTGTCTCATAAGGAATCATGGAATTATTAAACACTATCCTAGTTCCAAATGCCCTAAATGGTCTAGTAAGTCTGAAGTATATAGGTTATTTTGTTTCCTCCTTCTAGTTGTTACATAGTCTCATTTCATCTTGTGAGGGTCTTCCTTTTCTTCCACCTCTTAAATTAGGCCCAAGTCATTTGCTTTTGATGGCCTTAGCTAATCAAAGGGCTGGAGAGATAGAATTACTTTTTCTTTAAAAATATTTAAACAAGTGTTTCCTATAATTCCTTGATACTTGCTATTTCTCCATCATTAACTACTTAAAAAATATAAAGTTAATGCATGCATTCAGCATAGTGCTAGAGATATGCCAGGAGAAATAGAAAAATAAAATCCTTTTCCTCCTGCTGAAAAGTCCTAAAAGGCTTGACTCCTTTGATTTTGATCAAATATATATGGTTACATTTTATGTGCATTTCAAATCATGTCATGTATAATTAAGACTCATTTAATACATGAAAAAATGAAATAGTCCTAATCACCCGCACACAAAACTGATTAGCTGAATAAATTCTAGACTGGATTTGTGCTATTTTCATTTCATGGCAAAAGTTATCTTGTAAAAAGATATGGCCACTCTCCTTGTTGAGATCATGTGAACCATGCTGTTGTTCACGAGCATTTATACTTCTTCAAGGAATTCTGTTGACTGCTGTCCCTCTAAAATAGATTATGTATGTATGTATGTATGTATGTATGTATGTATGTATGTATGTATCTATCTATCTATCTATCTATATTACAATGATATTATACATGCACTGACTACATGATGGCACTGGTGTTAGAAAACATGCCCCCAAATCAAAATTTGGAACAGAAGATAGCATAAGACAAGGTGAAGAAGACCAAAACTACCATTATAATTGAGGAGAGCATTCCCTGCAAAATCTTAGAGCTAAGGCTTAGAATATAAAAGGCAGCAGTAAAATAGGTGCACCCTTAAATTAGCAAAAACATTTGCATAACCAGAAAGATAATGGAAAAACTTTGGAGATGTGGTTGCCCTATCAAATCCATCTTAATGAGGCCCTGAGCTTACAATACTTGTGTGTTTATGCTCTCTGAGAACACATTCCCCTGAATTTAAATTTATTTCTATGAAAAATTAAACTTGAATTACGAATTTTGAAGTATATGAATCTTTAGAAATATATGTCTCAAGAATAAGGCAATAGGGGGATGGATGTGGCTCAAATGGTTGGGTGTCCATCTCCCATATGGAGGGACCCGGGTTCGATCCCTGGGACCTCCCGGTAAAAAAAATAAAATTAAAATAAGGCAATAGTCTTTATTTTAAAGTCTTTGACTTTTTTGCTTTGATATGTCAGGTTTTTTTTTCCTGTTTTTTTGACTGTTTTCGTTCCTTAGCTTGTAATTAATTTTAGGACATTGGTAAGAGAAGATGCAGTAGATCAAGAAAGGGCTACATCACTAAGGAAGAAGGAAAGACAGAAGTGAAGGAAAAGATAGGGATGCTTGAAGGGGTGTAAGTGGTGATGAGACGTACTGAAGACCAAAGGAAAGAGAATTAGTACTGAAGAAGGAGCAGCTGCCTGCCAGGTGCAGTAGCCTGGCTGGGGAAAGGAACTCTGACCACCCAGCTGAAGTTTGCCACTCAGATAACTGATATTAATGAGTTCCACACTGGTGATAATAGTGGTGAACCAAGACAGATGGGATTCTCGGCCTCGTGGAACTTAAGAGCTTAAGGACAGATACATTATTAGAAAGAATTTAATATTTAGAATTGCAGATCAGCTACAAGAGTTAAGTAAAAGGTGTTACGAAAGGATCAGAAAAAGCTTTTGACTAAGTGATGATTAATGTAAAACTTGAAGAGTGTCTTTGACAAATTACTTCAAGGTTCTGAACTTCATTTCTACATTTGTATCATGAAAATGGTAGTGCTTATATTACAAGGTTTTTATAAAGATTAGGAATGAAAGATGTATGTTATATAACACATCTATACATTACAGGGTTATTTCCAGTTTTATTAATGTTTTCAGTTTGCTAACATTGGCATGTTATTTGTATCCAAACATCAAGGACCTCATTTTCGTCCATCCATTCTCAATTGATTATTGAAAGGGCCTTAAAATGGAAAGAAAAGCCCATTCCTTGAGTGTATTTAGCCCCTTTGCTTCCTTTTTCTGTTGAAGGAGCAGATACCTCAAATATAATCTGTCCCCAAATAGTCTAGTTTTCTCTATACCCCATTCCCAAAATCTGCTACATTTTTTGTGTGTTTTTTGTTCTGTTTACATACACAGAATCAACCCAGCCAGAAGCCTGGGTCAACTCAGTCTCTGCCTATCAATTCTACCAACATAACATCCTCAGCCACCATTCTTGCTACTTCATCCCCATTGCATCATCCTGCTTCATGCCCTCATCACCTCTCACTCAAGACCATGCTGAGATATGTGGCCACCATGGTCAGAATAAAGGTTTGGGGACCCTTCTAACTGATATTTTAAATTTCTGTTCAATTATTTTTAAAGATGGGACTGAGTGGAAGAAGAGTGGGGGAGGACAACCTCTGGTACTCATGGCTTCTATAAGATGTGGGGCAATTCCATGGGTTCCCTCCACCCTTCCACACCCCATTTGGCAAAACAAAGGTCCAGCAGTGAACTCAGACTGTCCCCTTGCACACCTTAAAATGTAGGACAGTGGTTCAAGAACACCCCTCAGGGGTCTCCCTACTTATAAGATCTTGAAACAGTCATTCCAACTACACTTAATCTTCTCACCTAGAGGAGTTTGGGTAAATTTCATTTTCTCCATGGCATAAAACTTCTAAGGATTTTTTTTTTGTTTTTGTTTTTTTTTATTGTGGGTAAAAATCAAAATTTTCACAATACATACCAACATTTGCAAAATGATATATAAATGTATATGCATACATGTGCATTTGCTTACAAAAATGTTATTTATGTATATATATAAATATATTTTAAGAGGTGCTTAGATACCCAAAATATTACACGGAACCCACTGGGATTCCCATCCTGCCCACCTCCCACACCTCCCACCACATCTCACACAAACATCTCCCACAAGTGTGGCCCACCACCCTCAATGGACTTACACATCCTGGGGCCTTGCCACCAACCATAGACCACAGTTCACACCGTAGACACAGTTATGAGTGGTATGTGCTGTTTTAAAATGGCCTACATCCATTGCCACAAAGGTACTCAGGACAACCTCCAAATCTGAAAGAAGGCCTTGTATTTCAACTGCTCATCCCCTCCCTGCCCGAAAAGTGTCAAGTGGCCACTGGCTCCACCTCATTGTTATAATTTCTTCCATTGCTAGAATCACCATATGTGAACAACAGAATACCATCAAGTCCACTCTAGTCCATAGTTCTTCCCCCAATCCTGAGGGGACTGGGATGGTGATGTCCACTCCACCTCCAAGTGAGAGAGGGCTTATATCCCATGGATATGGTGGGTGGGATGATCCTGCCTGCAGATGCCGGCCCTCTCCATTCCCTGGGATGGCCATTGCCCATCGTTGTCTCCTCGCCAGGTGACTTGGATGAGTCCATTGAGCCGTAGGGTAGGAGTTACAGCTCCACTGAGATTCCATGCACACCTGGCACATAGGTAGGCCAGAGGCTCCAGTATCTGGAAGTATACCTAAGAACTTCAGCATCACATATAGGTTTGAATAGAAGGGACTGATGAACCATGTGCAGGGAGGACTTATTTGAGTCCAATTTTGTCCCTCTCAGGAGCACAGATTCCAAAATAGAGCCCACTGATAAGGCATCAGTCTCTGGGGCTATCCCCCCTTATATAGGACCAGGGTGTCTCCGGAGCTCTCAGGAACCCCACTGAGTGGGGTGATAGGCACTTAGATGTTCTATGAGCTCCTACTGAGGTGTGCGTAAGAGTTACCTCTGGGATGACCTCCCAACTCTCTTTGAAGTCTCTTAGCCACTTGAACTCATTTGTCTTTACCTTTTCCCCTTTTAATTCAAGGTCTTTTTCCAGTTGTGTTGCCAGTTGGCACTTGGTATTAATCCCTCGTTGCCAGGGAGGCTCATCCCCGGGAGTCATGTCCCACGTTGGGGGGAAGGTAATGCAATCATATGCTGAGTTTGGCCACATTTGAGCAACAAGGAGGCTCTCAGGTGGCAACCCTTAGGCACCCCACTACTGCAGGCTAAGTCTCAGTTACAAGAGCAAAGACTCAAAAGGGTAGTCATCAATAAAAAGAACACATCAGTGGGTTATCCTCTTTTGACAGACACTGTCCCTGCACTCAGAGGACTATTGGTGCTCCCTTGGAGACTGTGGCAGAGCTCTCCAGGCTAGGAATTCAGATTCCCTCATTTATTGTGTGATTGTCCACCTATCGTGACCATGCCCCATCTTTTGATCTTTTGAACGATTTTGTATATCTTTCATGTATATTCGGATGAACTCCCATGAAACCCCCCTCCCAGACACCCCCACCAATAATCCCCTGCAGTACCCATTGTAACCCTTCTGTGATCCAAATCCTCCATGAACATGTAGTCCATAAAATAATCAAATACACTTACTAGGAAAAAGAAACAAGTATGATAAGCTTACATGCAAGAGACAAACATAAGGAAACTCAGGGGAAAAAAAAAAAGAAAAGAAAAGGGAAAAAAAACAATCAAACAAAAAACAAAACAATATAAAATATAGTTAGAGGATTGGGACATTCAAAAAATGGGCAAAAAGGCAAAGGAAATGCCTTTAAAATATATATATATATATATACATATATATATATACATATTCATTTTTTTTTCCTTTCTCTTTTCCTTTTCTTTCCTTCCTTTTATCACTGTGTTATCGAATGTCTGGTGTGCCATGACACCTTCCCCCTCTCAATCCCCATTGTCTCCCAATTTTTCATTGATTTTCAAAGAAGTTTTAGGTCACAGCAAAGTCACATATGGAGTGCTGGAGACTCCCAGATACCAAACCACCCCCCCTTCCCCACCCCAATTAACCCCCCCTTTTTTTGAATGTTAGCATTGTTATAACTGTTATACAGATAGCAAAATATAGCAACTAAACATTGTCAATGATTTACAGTATAGTTTACAATTTAGATGATACAGTTTAATAATTTTGATGATATTTACCATGTCCTGTGTCCGTTACTGTAAGGTAATGAAAAACCTTCCCCATGACCACCAAACACCCCATTAGATCTTGACTGTTCCCTTCCCCCCAGCCCCCCAGGGCCCATGATACCACCCTCTCCCTACCCATGGAATATCAAGATTCACAGTTACATGCCCTGGGGATTTGAACCAGCACTTCCTGATCCACCCACCCCCCAGTACTGCACCACCAAACCCAGGAACACCACCACTCATCTGCCCCATCCCCCAACATGCAACCACACCCTATCCCTTTACCATAGATTATGTCCATATGGGTGATGGCTCAAAGCCTGCTCTTCTCTTATTCTCCTTTGTTAACCTATCTTTCAGACAATGGTTCTCAGAGACTGCTCACTTTCCTCAGTTCAGATCAGTGAGGTCATATACTGTTCATCCTTCAGTGCCTGGCTTGCTTCACTCAACATAAGGTCTTCAAGATTCATCCACGGTATTCCATGTGTTAGCACTTTGTTCCTTCTTACAGCTGAGTAATATTCCATTGTATGTATGTACCACATTTTGCTTATCCATTCGTCTGTTGATGGGCACTGGGGCTGATTCCAACTTTTGGCAATGGTGAGCAATGCCGCTATGAACATTGGTGTGCTTATATCTGTTTGTGTTTTTGTTTTCAGTTCTTCTGGGTATATACCCAGCAGTGGAATTGCTGGATCATACGGAAGATCTATTGCAAGTTTTCTGAGGAACCGCCAAACTGTCCTCCACAGTGGCTGGACCATACCGCAGTCCCACCAGCAGTGGATGAGGGTTCCTATTCCTCCACATCCTCTCCAACATTTAGTGTCCCCTGTTTTTTTAATAGCTGCCATTCTAATGGGTGTAAGATGGTATCTCATTGTAGTTTTGATTTGCATTTTCCTGATAGCAAGTGATGTTGAGCATTTTTTCATGTGCTTTTTAGCCATTTATATTTCTTCCTTGGAGAAGTGTCTTTTCAGGTCACTTGCCCATTTTTTAAATGGGTTGTTTGTCCTTTTATTTTCAAGGTGTAGGATTTCTTTATATATATGCAGGATATTAGGCTCCTATCAGATATATGGTTGCCGAATATTTTTTCCCATTGGGTAGGCTGCCTTTTTATTTTCTTAATAACATCCTTTGAGGTGCAGAAGTTTTTAATTTTGAGGAGATCCCATTTATCAATTTTTTCTCTTGCTGCTCGTGCTTTGCCTGTGAAGTTCATGAAACCATTTCCTATTACAAGTTCCTGTAGATGCTTCCCTACATTATCTTCCAAGGTTTTTATGGTTTTGGCTCTTATATTTAGATCTTTGATCCATCTTGAGTTGATTTTTGTAAAAGGTGTGAGATGGTATTCTTCTCTCACTCTTTTGGATATGGATATCCAGTTCTCCAAGCACCACTTGTTAAAGAGGCCATTCTCTCCCAACTCAGTGGGCTTTGTGGCCTTGTCAAATATCAGATGACTGTATATGCGAGGATCTATATCAGAACTCTCAATTCGGTTACATTGGTCAGTAGGTCTATCCTTGTGCCAATACCACGCAGTTTTGATCACTGTAGCTTTGTAGTATGTTTTAAAGTCAGGTAATGTTATACCTCCAACTTCATTTTTCTTTTTCAATATATCTTTGGCAATTCGGGGCCTCTTGCCTCTCCAAATGTATTTTGTGGTTAGTTTTTCCAGTTCCTTAAAAAATATAGTGTTGACTTTTATTGGGATTGCATTAAATCTGTAGATTAGTTTGGGTAGGATAGACATCTTGATGATGTTTAGTATTCCCATCCATGAACAGGGAATATTTTTCCATTTATTTAAGTCTTCTTTGATTTCCTTTAACAGTGTTGTGTAGTTTTCTGTATATAAGTCCTTTACATCTTTAGTTAAATTTATTCCTAGGTATTTGATTCTTTTATTTACTATTGTAAATGGTATTTTTTTCCTGATTTCCTCCTCAGTTTGCTGGTTATTGGTGTACAGAAATGCTACTGATTTTTGAGCATTGATCTTATAGCCTGCAACATTACTGAACTCCTTTATAAGTTCTAGAAGCCTTGTTGTAGATTTCTCAGGGCTTTCTATGTATAGGATCATGTCATCTGCAAATAATGAAATTTTTACTTCTTCTTTTCCAATCTGGATGCCTTTTATGTCCTTTTCTTGTCTCAGTGCTTGTGCAAGTACCTCTAAGACAATGTTAAATAGGAGTGGTGATAGTGGGCATCCTTGTCTTGTTCCCGATCTCAGAGGAAAGGCTTTTAGGATTTTACCATTGAAAATGATGTTAGCTTTGGGTTTTTCATATATACCCTTTATCATTTTCAGAAAGTTTCCATCCTTTCCTATCTTTTGTAGTGTTTTTATGAGGAAAGAGTGCTGTATTTTGTCGAATGCTTTGTCTGCATCTATAGAGATGATCATGTGATTTTTTTCTTTCAATCTGTTTATGTGGTGTATTACATTGATTGATTTTCTTATATTGAACCATCCTTGCATACCTGGGATGAAACCCACTTGGTCATGGTGTATAATCCTTTTGATATGTTGTTGAATGCGATTAGCAAGTATTTTGTTAAGGATTTTAGCATCTAAGTTCATTAGAGAAATTGGTCTGTAATTTTCCTTTCTTGTGGTATCTTTATTTGGTTTTGGTATTAGGGTAATGTTGGCATCATAGAATGAGTTAGGCAATATTCCTTCTACTTCTATTTTTTGGAAGAGCTTAAGTAGAATTGGTGTTAGCTCTTTCCGGAATGTTTGGTAGAATTCAGCTGTGAAGCCATCTGGTCCTGGACTCTTCTTAGTTGGGAGGTTTTTAATGACTGAGTCTATCTCTTTACTTGTAATTGGACTGTTGAGTTCATCTATTTTTTTTTCATCAATGTAGGCTGTTTCTGAGTTTCTAGAAACTTGTCCATTTCCTCTAAATTGTCATTCTTGTTGGCATATAATTTTTCAAAGTATCCTCTTATGATACTCTTTATTTCTGTGGGGTCAGTAGTGATATCACCTTGCTCATTCCTTATTTTATGTATTTGCATCTTTCTCTCTTTTTCTTTGTTAATCTGGCTAAGAGTTTGTCAATTTTGTTGATATTCTCGAAGAACCAACTTTTGGTTTTGTTTATTGTTTCCAGTGCTTTCTTATTCTCTATTTCATTTAGTTCTGCTCTAATCTTTATTTCCTGCTTTCTACTTCCTTTAGGTTTAGTTTCTTGTTGTTTTTCCAATTCCTCCAAGTGTGCAGTTAGGTCTTCAATTTTAGCTCTTCTTCTTTTTTTATATATGAATTTATGGCTATGAACTTCCCTCTCAGGACTGCTTTCGCTGCATCCCATAGGTTTTGATATGTTGTGTTGTCGTTTTCATTAGTTTCAAGGTAGTTACTTCTTTTGAAATTTCCTCTTTGACCCACTGTTTGTCTAAGAGTATGTTGTTTAACTTCCATATCCTTGTGCCTAACCTGTTTCTCTGGCCCTTAGTGATTTCCAACTTCATTCCGTTGTGGTCAGAGAAATTACTTTGTATAATCTCAATCTTTCTGAATTCATTGAGTGTTGTTCTGTGGCCTAGCATGTGGTCTATTTTGGAGTATGTTCCATGTGCACTCGAGAGGAATGTAAATCCCGCTGTATTTGGGTGTAGTGTTCTGTATATGTCTATTAAGTCCAGTTCTTCTAATGTATTGTTGAGTACCTTAGTTTCTTTATTGATTCTCTGCCCAGATGTTCTGTCTAATGATGATAGTGGTATATTGAAGTCCCCTGCTATAATTGTAGAGGAATTTATTTCTCCTCTTAGTTTTTCCAGTATTTGCCGCACGTATTTTGAGGCACCTCGATTAGGTGCGTAAATGTTGATGATTGTTCTCTCTTCTTGAGAGATTACTCCTTTTACTAATATGTAGTGTCCATCTCTTTCTCTTGTAATAGTTTTGCATTTAAAGTCTATTTTGTCTGATATTAGAATAGCTACTCCTACCCTTTTTTGGCTATTGTTAGCTTGTAAAATGGTTTTCCAGCCCTAAGGATGTTTTAATATCAATCTCAGACTCTAACTACGCCTTAGTATTCATTCTCTCTTTTTTTTCTTATACTGAGACAGTTTAGTACAGTGAATGGGGGAAGGTGGCTGAAACCTTGCCCAGAAACCTCCTGAGGGATCTGTGAGACTCCAGCCATGAAAATCTCATTTGCATCGAGAATCCCATTGGGGGTCAAGTGAAAGCCCTGGATACCCTCAAAAGGCCTCATTATTGGCCCTCTGAGAAATGGCAGGTGGGGCAACCAATCAGAACAGCAAATACCTGGAGCCCCACCCCAACATTATGAAGGAGGAGGCGGAAAGATTTTAAAAAGGCCTGACCTGGGGCCCCACGTGTGCGTCTCATTCTGTGGCACATCTGCAGTTTATGCTTAGTGAATTTGTACCTTTCTTGTTAACTTATTTCTTAATAAACTCTTTACTTCCTTGCCTACCCTATGGTATGTCCCTAAATTCTTTTATGTGACATAAGCCAAGAACCTAGAAGCCCAGAACCCAGAGCTTTCCACTAACGTTATTTGGTGAGCTGAGACAGAAGACAAGAGGTAAGTAACGTTTCCAACCCCCACTGGAGACTGGTGAGTTTTTAATTAAAGCCTGTCTGTGCACTCTTTTATTTTATTAGTGAGGCCCCAAGATTCTCACCTTGGGCCAGGAAGTTTGTTCCTTACTCAGTCCCCAGGAGACCCTGAAGTTCCTCTTAATCCATTACCTCTGGGGTCCCTGAGGCTGTTTGCCTGTAAGGCACAGAACAGCCTCTGCTTCTTAATTGCCTCTTAAGGTCTGGTTTAACTGTGAAACCTGGTCCCTGGCAGTGGACATAAATGAGCTCTCTCACTGCCACTTTCTAAGACCTCTGCAAGTGTAGGCCAAAAGAAAGGGCCCGGGCCAGTCCCTTTCCTAGGAGGAAAATCAGGCTTGGAAGCCAAGGTCTAAGAACCAGACCCGATGTCTCCCAAAACCTCTAAGGCTCTAGGGACGCCCAGAGACATGAGGCTCCCAATCCCTGGAAGATGAGGACAGCAAGTAGGGCTTCTGACCTCCAGGACCCTGGCTTAGCAAGCAATCAATTTGTGGCAGTTTGAGATTATTTATGAATCCCCAAAAAGATTATGTTTATAAACTAGTCTGTTCCTCTGGGTGTGATGCCCTTTGAATGCATTAGAGTCAGCTGACGTGTTTTGATTAAATTACCTGTTAGGACTGGGGCTTTGATTCGGCCATATCAGTGGGGCATGACTAAGGGTTGACTCCCTGCCCCCTTGGTGGGCTGACATAAATGGACACACAGGGGAAGAGAGAGAGCCCCATAGATGGCAGAGGAAAGAAGGCTCATACAGCTAAAGCCCAGAGAGAGATGAGTCATTCACCTGATAGTTTGCAGGTGAAGAGAACAGAGCAGCTGAGCAGCTAATAAGGCCTGGAAACAAGCCCTATGCCAGCCTACAGCTGAGATAAGAAGAAGCTGGGCCCATGAAGCCTTAAGAGGAAGAAGGAAGGAGAGATAAGGCTGAAATCACCTGCCATCTTGCTTCAACACGTGGCAGCTGACTTTGGTGAGAAAGCAGCCTTGAATTGGACTCTTTGGGCCTTGTAACTATAAGCTTTTACCCCAAATAAATAACCTTTATAAAAGCCAGCAGGTTTCTGGTACTTTGCATCAGCACCCCTTTGGCTGACTAATACACTCTTCAACTAGGTATAGCAGTGGGACGCTTCCAAGACTGAGGAACATATTTATCTCCCCTAGGATAATGGGCAACTTCTAATTGGGACAACCTGCCTACTGATAGTCTAAAAAGGAAGAGGCTAATCTTTTCTTGCGACACCATGTGGGTGCAGTATGGCCAAGAGTGGCCTCTGCAAGGGACCCTGAATTCCAGTTAAAACTGTGTAAAAGACATGACCCTGCAATACCACTACTGAGTATATACCCAGAAGAACTGAGAACAGTGACACGAACAGACATCTGCACACTGATGTTCATAGCAACATTATTCACCATTGCCAAAAGTTGGAAACAACCCAGGTGTCCAACAGATGAATGGATAAACAAACTGTGGTCTATTCACACGATGGAATATTATGCATCTATAAGAAGAAATAAAGTCATAAAGCATATGGCAACATGGATGAATCTGGAGGACATTATGTTGAGTGAAGCAAGCCAGACACAAAAGGACAAATACTGTATGAATGCGTTACTATGAACCAAATATATTGTGTAACATATTGTTTGATTCAAAAAAGAAAAAATTTATATGTATCCATTACATTTGAGAAATGTATGTATTTGTTCATCTGTGTTTACTTTTTGGTTGTTTGTATTTTCGATTATTAAATGTACAAAATAAAGTTAAAAAAAATGTTTAAAAAAAAACTGTGTAAAAGAGAAGGAGAGGACAGACAGCCCTGAGGGCCAGAGACCACATGGTCATGTCTCCTTAAAGGGATGAGGAAATGTACTATCAAAATTGACTGGTTGGTTAATTTTAAATAAGCTCAGGGAAGTTACTCAGACGCAGAACCTAGAAACCCAGTTAATCTGCATCAGATATCCATAGAAAACTGCAGAAACTTTCCCTGGGCCCCCAGACTTCCATTAACTTCCTTTTAGAAATAGCCTTCACAGTTTTCAACAATCAAGAAAGACCGAGCTGCTGAGAAGCAGGTGAGGGAGGGGCGAGGCATAGAGCCCAGAAGCAGGTTCACCTTTCAACTGCTACCATTAAAGGCACTGTCATGTCAGAGTGACCTGAATCCAGGCTCCATAGAAGCAGGAACCTATTCAGGTCCACAGCAGCCGGAACCTGGCCCTAAGCTGCCTCACCATGTGGACCTCTGGGGCCTTGCCCCATGGGAGGACGGAAGTAGCCTGAAGTCACATGTGGACTACCCATCAGATGAGCCTTGGGTGACCCTTGATGTGGCAGATAAGATTGTTAATTTCTTAATTAACGTAGGAGCCAATTAATAGCATACACTCCAGAACTCTCTCACATTGGTTGAGCCTAATGAGGGGAGTGAATGGAGAATCAAGATCTAGGCCATTTATTAAACCTACCCTGCCTCCAGCCCATGATTTTAAAAGTTCCTGGCTATTCCTAGCTCCTTGACTATTCCTTTGTTATACTCCAATCCTTCCAGCAAAAAAGCTTTACATGGCTTCACCCCTTATAGGAGGTAACTAATGGGATGCAGCCCCAATTCATGTCTCGTTGGGAGCCAGGGCTTCTCTAGACCCTTTAGATCCATACTTAGCAGCTGTCCAGGGATTTTCCTGGAGGAACGAGGCTGGAGGGTCCCACACGAGGTTTCTGGCATGGACTGATAGTGGGAGCTTTGCATCTAGGTAACTTTAAAGTCAAGTCTTTCCCTAAGCTAAGTAAGTGTAAAATTATCTCTTCTATACTAATCTGTGCTTGCTTTAACTTTGTCAGTCTGCTCATGCTTAGGAACTCATAAATCAGATTTGGGGTTCACCTGTTACAAATTGGATAATGGTGAAAAGTAACCTAAAAATGAGTCTTTATGTTTCAATACCATCTTGCAACTGAATTTGATGTATAAGAGTAATCACAAGTGGAATTAGTTCAACTGCTGGAAGAGCAGAAAAACTTAACAATATTGTTACTAATAAAATTGTTTCAGTTGCTTAATAAAAGTGCCCAATTTGTGTTAAAGTAAAAACTTACTAGAAACTGTAAGAATTAAGATCATTATATAAATACCTTTATATTATAAAACAGCAGAAGGATAATATCTGAAATTGCTTTAACTGGGTGGATTTAGCCTAGAGTGTCTACTGTAATGGTAATCATAAAATGAATTTATCTTTGTTTATGGTTACTTCAGGTCTAGCCTCACCGTTGCTTATGTTTATGGTTATTTCAGGGCAGGCCTCACCTTTGTGATGGTAACTATTCTATTCTTTCCTGTTTGTACCATGAAAACTTCTACCCCTTATGGCTCAGGAGAAGGCAAATTTGAGACACCCCTGTCTCTAGTCCTTCCACTGGTGTTAATAACCCTGTTTTTCTCTCATGATTCCAGGTGTGGACTAGATTGTTGCCTGGTGGAATTCTCGAACCTCAAGGTTGGACATCCACTCTTCCAGTCCAGTGGCCACCAGAGTCCTGTAATCTCCAAGGACTGGGAAGTGGGGTCCTCCCACATTAAGTGTTGATGTTCCTAAAAGCAGCAGGTCATGACCAAAACCAATTTTCCCTGAGACTTCAATGACCTCAGAGAGTATATACTGGAACTAGTGTTGCTCATCTAAGGTCTGTCAAAGTCAAAATGGGAAATAAGCAAAACTGTGAAGTAAAGGAAAATGTTGTAAATTGTATTTTAAAGCATTGGGAACAATTTGGTTATAAGTCAATAATTAAAAGGAATGAAATTCTTGTGCAAACCTGTGTGGTCATAGTGCAGATTAGTTAGAAATAGCCTTCAAAGAGATCTTTTAAATGTTATCTTACAGTTAAACTTATTTTGTTAGAGAATGAAAATTATAAGTAACATTAGTGAGTTGTGTGCTTGTGTCTGCCTGTTCAGTGTATATCTTCATACATTGGGATGGTAATCAATGAAATTTATTTATGTATTCATTAATTAATGAAAATTCTCTGAAGGCTCTTTTTAATTTTATATACTGATTTAAATTAAAGTATAATTTTATATACTTATATACTTATAGTTATAATTTTCATTCTCTTACAGAATAAGTTTAACTGTAAGATAACATTTAAAAGATCAAATGAAAATTCTTAAGAGCTTGATTCATATTGTTAAAAATTAAATTGGCATTATATGTACTAAATCTTTAAGATGATGAAAGTTGTAAGTTCATGTCTAATGAAATTAAGTTAAAGAAGGAAATGTAGATCTGTTCTCTCTCAAATGGATAAAGTAAATTTCATTGGTTGCTAATTGTAATTTAATAAGCTTATTTAAAGGTAAAGTAACTTCTAGTTAATTATAAGAAGTTTGTAAAAGAATCTTCTAAGTCGAGGCATTTCGATGGCTAATTCCAGGAAGCTATTATTAATTAGAAACCTAAATTGACTGGCTCTGTTCATAGTGCTGAAGGGCACTATGCACCAGGCCAGTGAAACACTCGAGCCTTACCTTCCTAGTCTCTTTTTAGGACCAATGGTGCTGCAGCATGCTGACTGTGTGAAAGATATACCAAGTGGAGCAATAATTACCAGAGTAATGTGAATAGAACTTAAACCACCACAGTTGGCATTATGGCCTGCTTCCATGGAGGGATAACATGCATAGTATTGAAAATCTGGCACTTAGATCAAAGAGGAACTTGTACATTAATTAGTATTAAGGGCTGTACCTATGTGTCTGATGAATAATGATTATCTTTTCTAGATCATATGCAGAGGTATATTGAACATGTTGAAAGTCCTGATAAATTTAATTCATTTTCTAAGTAATAAATGAATGTGCCTATAAGACAGAATGGCTCTCTTAAGTACTGTCTGTATTTTGCTTGCCATATGCTTGTCTTGTTGTTGCCTATACTGTCTTTGTGAGTTTATGTCCAAGGCAGTGCCTCTCCTCATACCTCTCCTAGTTGTCCTAAGCATCACCACCACTGTGGGAATTGGGGTTGATAATTTATACCAAGCCCAGCAGGTCTACCACAATCTCTGCCTAGAGTTAACCAACAGCATAAAAGAACTCAAGGAAGAATGCTGTTTGCCATCAACTTTGGGAGGATGCAGCCTCTAAAGACACCTGGCTTTTCTCACTCTCAAAGTCCAGTATGCCATGGCTTGCCCCCTTTTTGGGACTGCTTACCACCATTATCATTATCCTTTTAATAGGACTATGTATTTTCAAAATTCTAATTAAGTTTATTTCTTATAGAGTCAATGCCTTATTCGTTATGCAGGGATTTTTATCCACTTCCAACCAGGGTGGTGGAACCATCTTCCCTCAACAGCAATAGAATAGCCAGAGTGTTTTACATCTTATCAGGTAGGGCTTACTCCCCCTAACCAGAGGAAGCAGCTACAGAAGAATGACCATTGCACTTCAGTACCCCCTTAAGAATAAATGTGTAAAAACTCTGAGAGGGGAGTTGAGGCAGCTTAGTATAGGGAAAGGGGGAAGGCTGCTAGGCCTGGCTGACCCCACCAAGAAACATCCTGAAGGATCTTATGAGACCACAGCCACTAGAATCTCATTTGCAGTGAGAATCCTGTTCGGAATGAAAGGAAAGCCTTGGATACCCTCAAAAGGCCTCACCACTGGCTCACTGAGAAATGATGGGGCAACCAATCAGAACAGCAAATAGCTGGGGCCCCACCCCAACATTATGAAGCTGGAGGAAGAAAGACTTAAAAGGCTTGACCTGGGGCCCCACATGCACACGTCTCATTCTGCAGTTTCATGACTCAGACTGTGTCCTTGTTTTCTTGTTAATTCTTTACTCCCTTGCCTACCCTATAGTGTGTCATTAAAATCTTTTATGCAACATAAGCCAAGAACCTCGAAGCCCAGAACACAGAGCTTTCCACTAACAATACCATATTTCATAAAAGTCTAAAAAGCTGGTTTGAAGTTGTATATACTCCACAAAAATGTTTTTAAATTTAACTCATTCCTGTGGGTATGAACCCATTGTAGGTAGGACCTTTTAATGAGATTACTTCAATTAAAGTGTTGCCGAGCCCAAGCAGAATAGGTCTTAATCCTATTACTGGAGTCCTTTCAATGTGAAGTAAAATTCAGAGACTGGACAGCCACAGGATGTAAGAAGCTGAGATCAATGAAACCAGGAAGAGAAGGGAGATGCCAGGAGAGGCTTCCATGTGCATTGATTGCCACGTGACAAGCTAGGGACCAAGAATCCCTAGCAGCCAACCACAGAATGCCAGAGTCTTCAGGGAGAAAATATGGCCTTGATGCCTTGATTTTTTTCCAGGCTCAAACCTTGAGTGAATAAATTCTCATTGTTTAAACCAATCCTTTTCATAGTATTTGCTTGAGCAGCCTAGGAAACTAAAACACCATCATTATAAGATGTGCCATTATTCTATGTTACCACTAAGAAAGAAAACACACCTGAGAATGGGGAGTGTAAGAGCATATACCAAACACTGATGGAGCACGAAAGGCTGTACACTCAGGGCAAATAAGAACTAAGTCCCTCACACAACAAGGGCCAGTACAGAAACATGTCTCCTACTTGTCACTTGGTAGAGGTAGAGACAAGGAAATTTCTCCTGAGAACTCCTGTTACATAGGCTTGTGGTTTGAATTCACACTAACTGTAGGTTTTTAAAAGAAATCTCAAGTAGAGAATTTAAGTGGCTCAAATGGTTGGGTATCCATCTCCCATATGGAGGGACCCGGGTTCGATCGATTTAAAGTAGTCTCATGCTGGGCATGCCCCTAGGTTATCCAAACCGGGTCTGGAAGAAAGAAACCTCAATCCAGCTGACAGTGATTGTAAGAAGAACCCTGATTCAGAGATGTCAAAATGTAAAATATATATATTAGAGTAGATGAAATGAGATAGTGATGAGTTTCAGTTGGGCCCATGGCATGTGAATGGAGACTGCATTTCTCAGTCTCCCCTGCAGTTAGGTGGCGGCATGTGACTCACTGGGAGGAAAGCAGACAGAAGTTCCTTCCTATCCCCTTTTCCCTTGACTGGAAAATGATGGCAATTGCAGTAGCCTGGCGGACCCAGTGTTGAAGATGTCTGAGCACCCTGTCCAGGTCCCTGGATGACCTGAGTCTTAGATCTATTTGCCCTGGGGTCAGCAACATAGTAAAAGGTCAGATAGTAAATATTTCAGTCTTTGCTGGCATAAGGGTCTCTGTTGTAACTCTGTCAATGTAGTGAGGAAATAGCTGTGGGCAATATGTAAATGATTGGGCATGGCTGTGTACTGATAAGACCTTATTATTTATTTTTAAAGTGGCTTAAAATATAAGGCCTTTATTATTGCACAAACCAGAGCAATTTGAGGGAGGCAGTTACTGGGGCAAAAGTCCAGATTTGGGCCCCAGGCAATAGTTTGCTGACCCCTACCATAGGCCATCCACATATGTTTGGAGTATATGTGACAGATAGAAACTATATATTACTTAAGTCACTATATTTTGGGTTTCTTTGTTATGGCATCTTAGGCTGTACCCTTCATAATGGATTAACACTCCAAGCAGTTTCTCAGCTGGCCCAACACTTCACCTCTACTCTCACCTAAGCCTTCATCAGTTGGTGTTCCTGCCTCCAGTCTTGAAACTAAATCCTGACTACAGCGGCTTTACTTATAGTTAGAGTCTTTTAGCTTATTTCTTTTACTCGTTATTGTAGTTATCGTCTGTTAACTGAGCAATTTATAACACAGCTGTAAACAGATACTTGCCCCACTTTACAGCCCCTCATTTACAGCCAGTTTGTGCATACCCGGGCTAGCTTTCATTATTTTTCAAGGGCTTCTCAGGCTGTATTTGCACACTCCCTCTTTTTAAAAAAACAAAACAAAACAAAACAAAAACACAAAGCAATTTTACAGATACACGTTAATAAAGCATAAACCCATCCAATGTTTACAACTGATGGTATTTGGTATAATCACAGAGTTGTGCATTCATCACTTCAATCATTATTGGAGCATTTTCATTATTCCAGTAATAATAATTAAAAAACACTAAAATCCAAACTCATCACCTCTGTCTCTGTGCTTCTCCTGCAGTACATAGGTGCTATTATGTTTCCATCTCTCTTTATTTGTATTTATATTTTGTAAAAAGTCTTATTATATGCAATATCACCCATATTCATATTTCACATGAGGTTTCCCTATGTTATACAGTCTCATATTATGGACACTCAATCAAGGAGATCGAAGCAGATTTGTGAAAAAAGAGGAAGGGAGCTCCATAGACATGGAAGAGGATCCTGGGGCCCCAGGAAGGGAGACGAGCCATCCACCTGACAGTTTGCAGTTGAAGAGAACAGAGCAGTTAAGCCCTATGCCAGTCTACAGCTGAGACAGGAAGAAGCTGGGCCCACAGAGCCTTAAGAGGAAAGAGGAAGGCTGAGCCCTCACAAATATCACCTACCATCTTGTGTCAACACGTGGCAACGGACTTTGGGTGAGAAAATACCTCTTATGGTACCTTGGGTTGGACTTTTTAGGGCTTTATAACTGTAAGCTTTTACCTCAAATCAATACTCTTTATAAAAACCAACAGATTTCTGGTACTTTGCATCAGCATCCCTTTGGCTCACTAAACTTTGAGTTAGACTATTTAGGGCCTTGTAACCATAAGCTTTTTTTAAAATTATTTTTTATTTTTTTACTTTTTTATTTTTTATTTATTTTTATTTATTTTTATTATGTGGTACATACATACAATGGAATATTACTCAGCTGTAAGAAGGAACAAAGTGCTAACACATGGAATAACGTGGATGAATCTTGAAGACCTTATGTTGAGTGAAGCAAGCCAGGCACTGAAGGATGAACAGTATATGGCCTCACTGATCTGAACTGAGGAAAGTGAGCAGTCTCTGAGTAACCATAAGCTTTTACCCCAAATGAATACCCTTTATAAAAGCCAACAGATATTTGAAACTTTATATCAGCACCCCTTCGGGAAACTAATACAGAGGGCTCAACAGCATTGTCAAAAATTGCTTTACCATAGCTGTGAGGGTCTATTTCTGAGTTCTTGACTCAGTTCCATTGGTCAATATGTATGTCTTTATGCCAATACCATACTGTATTTACCAGTGTAGCTAAGTAATATGCTTTAACGTCAGGAAGTGAGAGTCCTCCAACTTCGTTCTTGTTTTTAAAGTTATTGTTGGCTATTCAGGGCCCCTTACCCTTCCAAATAAACTTCCTAATTGGCTTTTCCATTTCTGCAAAAACAGGCTGTTTTGATTTTTATTGGGATTGCATTGAATCTGAAATTAGTTTGGGCAGAATTGACATCTGAATGATATTTAGTCTTCCAATACATGAACATGGAATGTCCTTCCATTTATTTAGGTTTTCTTTGGTTTCTTTTAGCAATGTTTTAAGTTTTCTGAATATAGGTCCCTTATGTCCTTGGTTAAGTTTACTCCTCAATATTTGATTCTTTTAGTTGCTATTATAAATGGAATTTTTTTTTCTGATTTCCTCCTCAAATTGCTCATCAGTAGTGTATAGAAACTCTACTGATATTTACCTATTAATCTTGTATCCCACCACTTTGCTGAACTCATCTATCAGTTCTAGTAGCTTTGTTGTGGATTTTTCAGGATTTCTAGATATAGGATCATATTACCAGCAAATAGTGAAAGTTTTACTTCTTCCTTTCCTTTTTGGGTTCCTTTTATTTCATTATCTAGCCTAATTACTCTAGCTAGAACTTCTAGTACAATATTGAATACCAGTGGTGACAGTGGGCATCCTTGTTTTGTTCCTGATCTCAGCAGGAAAGCTTTCAATCCTTCATCATTAAGTACAATCCTAGCTGTAGGTTTTTCATATATGCACTTTACCATGCTGAGAAAGCTTCCTTCTATTTCTATCTTTTGGTTGTTGTTTTTTTTTTTTTTTTTATATAATCAAGAAAGGATGCTGTATTTTGTTAAATGCCTTTTCTGAATCAATAGAGAGAATCATTTGAAGTTTCTTCACTTTATTAATGTGTATTATGTTAATTGATTTTCTTGTTTTGAGACCACCCTTGCATACCTGTGATAAAACCCACTGGATTGTGGTGTATAATTCTTTTTAATGTGCTTTTGGAATCAGTTTACAACTATATTGTTAAGGATTTTTGCATCTATATTCCTATCGCTTGCGCTTCCTCAGTTCCTGGTTCATGTCTCTCCTTGACTCTCCCTTACGTCTCTTTTTTTGTTGCATCATCATCTTGCTGCCCGGCTCACTGCATGGGCCTGACATGCCTTTACCAGGAGACCCTGGAGATCAAAACTGGGTTCTTCCATGTGGTAGATGGAAGCCCAATCGCTTGAGCCATATCTGCTTCCCCCACAATCTTATCCTCTTAATATCCTTTAGTCATATTTTCCATCAATTCTTTGAATTGATTTAGGAAATTTCTGTGATTATCATTGATTAGTTATCTTAAATCCTGTTTCTCTTCAGGATATTTGGTTTGTTCCTTTGGCTGGGCCATCTCTTCCTGTTTCCTCATATGGCTTGTATTTTTTGCTGATGCCTAGGTATCTGAATATATTGGTGAATTTACTTTGATGGCACTTGTCAGTGTTTCTCCTCTGGCCAGAGCCAAGATTAAAAGTGGGCTCTGCTGGCTGAATTCACTGAAGAATGCCCCCCACCCCCACCTCTTCTTTTGTACAGCTGACAGGGAGGAAGATGTCTGTTCTCCTCTCAGTCAGCGGCAGTGAACCAAGGGTTTTATCCAGGCTTAAAATCTTGACGTTTTGGGGGATGGGAGCTCTTCCTGGCTGCCACGGGGGTTTGTATCTCATGTTTGTTGTTTCAGGTTCTTCATCTCTCTGTCCTTCACCCTCCTGGGAGTTGTGCAGCATGGTCCTGGTCTGCTGACCTCCAAAGCAGGTCTCTCGGACAGCTTTTGGCCTTTGTTCCTTTGTTTTTGTGAGAGAATTGAGCCCTGCCTGCCTACTCTGACATCACCTTCCTGGAACCATTGCATACTCCCTCTTAACTGTAACTGAAATATAACCAATTAATATATATCAGCTTAAATAACATCACTCTCTCCACCTCCTTTTGTTTGAATCCCAAGAAATTCTTATTTAGACTTGGGGAGACAGATTTGAGTTTTAACTTCTGTCTCCTTTTGTGCTTACAATAAACTCTTTCTTCTCTTGAAATTCTGGTGTCATAGTATTGACTTGTATGAATAAGAGGAATGAGCCCTTGCTCAGTAAAAAAACCCTTTTTGTCTTTCTCTAAACTGCCACCATGATGGATCTTTCTAAAACAAAAATCTCATTTTGTTCCCCCCCCCACTAAAAACAAAACCAATCCATCTTGACACACTGGAAAGAGTGAGATACAATCTCCTAGAATGCCATAGGAGACCCTGGTCCATCTGGCTTCTGGCTACCTCTTCAGCTTATGCTGCAGGCATCATGAACCTTCAAAGAGATTTTTGTTTCTGCAGCTCCCTCTGGCTGGAATGACCTTTCGGACGTGATCTTCTGGTGCACCCCAATCATCTATCAAGACTTAGTTCCAGGGTCACCTTCTCTAACAAGCCTTTCTAGGCTCTACCCCTACTAAGAAATGAATCATTTGTGGGTAGGGAGTGTATCTGGTTTTTATTCCTCTAGCACCTTTCACAAAGGTTGGCACAAAATACATGTTTGAAAGAGTAAGTAGCTCTTTCCTCTTTTGTCACTACTAGTAATTAAATATCTCTCTTTATTAAACATGCACTATTTATAAGAGTGTCTAATAGACCACTTCATATAGAAATGATAAAAGGAGGACCACAGACCAAGTATCTTGCACAAAGTTTATTTATCTTTCATTTATTTACATTTTCCACATATTGTGAAATCCTACTCCTTTTACTCAACCTTCTCCTTCTACCTATATCTGCACTTTAAATCCTTTCCTATGTCTTGACTCGCTTTTTCCTTGACATTTGCAAAGCTCTTTGCATCATTGCCCAGAGCATTTCCTGCTTGCATGCTTTCATACTATTTATTTTCTTGTATTATTTGCTGGGTTATTCTGCATAAACAAAGACCTAGTTTTCTTGCCCTTTACCTGGTACAACAGGAGTTTAAATGAAGGTTTTTACTGAGATCCAAAGATGATCAGTATCCAACTGATACTGAGGCCTTGACTGGGACATTTTCATGGCCTCAGAAATGTAAGCTTGTAAATGAATAAATCCCTCTTGTAAAAGCCAACCCACTTCTGGTATATTGCTTTCGGGAGCCCAGAAAATTAAAACACCTGCTTACTCTCTCCTCCAGCTTGAGCCAGCTGGTAGAGGTGGAGGACAAATGCCAGGTGGTAAAGCAGGACAGGTGCTGACTTTGCCCTTTCTCTGCAGTGCCAGCTTCCTACCTCAGGAAGGCCTACCAGGAGGAAGGTGAGAAGGTGCAACTTTACAGTCTGTGCCTACTTAGACTCTGACAGCGGACTGGACTTTGAAACTTCTGGATTGAAGATGTTTGCATTATAGCTATGAGTAACCAGAAAAATCATCGGGAGAGGCTGAATTTTCATCAGGTGCCTAGGAGAAGTAGGGAGCAAAACCAGTAAAACAGTTCTATGTTTACATTTCTCCATGTCAGGTTTGTTCAATAAATCAATTAAAATTTCCCTACCTATATTTTAACTTGTAAAGACAGTAAAATATATATTATTCCTAATGATTTTTGCCAAAATTATAGGAAAGAAAGTTGAAAGGCAAAACGATGTGCTTTTGGAACAGGAGTTGTACAAGAAATGGGGGTGTATTTGCTAAAACAGGGTAAAAACACTGCCACAAGGAAATTAAGCACTGAGCCTATTTTCTTATTAACTATATTCTCACATGCTTTAATAGTATTTCAGAAAAGAATCTTTTACACCTCAGATATATCTGAAGGTAGGAATATGCATTTTTCACATCTTCTCCCCAGTCCTTTGGAGAAATAAGCAAACAGAATCATGGGGAATCTACTCAGTGAGCCTACTGTGGAAATACAGAAGACACTCTGGTTAAGATCAAAATCTCCTGAGGAGTTTGGCTTTAAATTTCATGTTCTCCATAAGAAAGTATCTTGATTTTAAGTTGTTTTCAAGCCAAAATGCCATGGAGGATAAAATATTTTCAGAATCAGGTTTAGATGGGCCAAAAAGAGACACGTGGAAGAACACTGGTGATCTGGAATCTCACAGCTGGGGTTTGCTAGCTCCACAGGTGTGGCGGGGAGGGAGCCAGTGGCTGTGGCCCTACCTTCATTTTGCCACAAATCATTTGCCAAATAGTTTTCTTTTACAGCAAGGTATGTACACAATAAATACTCTTGTTGCTATGGATTTAGAATGAGGGAAGCCGAGTTTCAGGGGCTGAGGTCTTGGTTTTAGAGGGGAGGTTCAAAGAAGTGAGTCAGATAGGAAGAGCTTTGTAAAAGGGCACTGATTTGTTCCACCGGGCGGCCACTACCAGCAGGGTCCTCTGAGAATGTTATAAGAGGCCTCTTCTCTCCCCAGCATGTTACTGGTTGGAACCAGCCAACAGCCATGCTTCATAAGACATATCCTTTATATTTAAAATTATTTTTCTGTCAATAAATATATAATACATATGATGAGTTTATGTATGTGTATATTTAAAAGTATAATTTTTAAATTATTTAAAACAGTAGGCACTCTCATACATACCAGCCAGTTTAAGAAACAGAACCTTGTCAGTATTTCTAAATTCCTCTGTGTGCCCTAAGTGTCCTGTCTCTTTCCCTCCCCTCACTCCATTGGGAACCATTCCAGAATTTTTTTTTTTTATCACTCCCTTGCTTTTCTTTTTAATTTTACCACACCATGCATATGTCACTTTTCAGTCTATTGTTTAGTTTTGCCTGTTTTTGAACTTTATATAAATGGAATTAAGTGTGTCCGTTTGTCTTGCTCTTTCACATGCATTTTTGATATTTATCCATGTCAATATATGTAGCTGTACTTTCTTTTTCACTACTGTATAATCCAAGGTATGACTATATCAATATTGTTCTAGTGTCGATTACAACATTGGCACTTTTTGTATTATGAATAATTCTACTATGATCATTCTTGAACTTGTCATCTGGAATGCAACTACAATTGTTTCTTTTTGGTTATAACCCCTGGAATATGATTATTGAGTGGTAGAATATGTGCATGTCCAAATTTATAGGGTGACACCAAGATATTTTCCAAACTGTTATAATCATGCCAGCAGTATATAAGAGTTCCCATTGCTGCACATGGTTGCTTATCATTGGTACTATCAGACTAACTTTTTATCAACCTGGTGGGTGTGAAATAGCTGATTTGCATCAATTTGCATTTTTCTAGCTAATGCAGTTCCTGTCTTAAGGTTGGGCATCTTTTCAGGAATTGAACATTTTTCTCTCTTCTGTGAGATCCTTTTTCCTATCCTTTGTCCATTTTATAGTTTGTTATTTTTTCTTACATCATAGGATAGGCATTCTTTATTTGCAATCTTTTGCCAAGTGTACTGCAAATATTGTCTCACAATTTGTGGTTTGTCTTTTCACTCTCCTTATGATGTCTATGAAGAGGATGAATATAAGTTTTTAAAAATTTGATATAGTCAAATACACCAATACTTTCCTTTATAGTTTACATTAAGAAATCCTTCCCTACTCTGGAGGTCAGAAGTAAGTTCTCCTAGATTATTTTCTAAATGTTTATTGTCCCGGCCCACGGGACAAATCAACTGAGCCTCTGAGCTACCCAGCGAAGGAATGAGACGTAGACACAACAGACACACACACAGAGACTTTCTACATGCTTCTTCTTTATTGCTTCTTCATGGCTTCTACCTCCTTAAGGGAGGTGGTGGCATATATATCATGAAAAAGGGGAAGTACGCGTAAGGCATATGTGGCAGGCTGGGATTGGGCACAGTTGGTTGCTAGGGAGGGTTTGCTATTTGTGGAAGGCGGGAAGGTTTCGTGCGCGCAGGAGCAGGGAGAGCTACTTCTTCAAAGAAGGCTAAATATAGGATCAGGCTTGTTCTTTGTTGTTGGTCGGCCATTTTAGCTTCACCTCTTTCTGGCTGCCTCCAACAGTTTATAAAGTTTGCCTTTCACTTTTAAATTTCTTAATCCATCTAGATTAGTGTGTGTGTATATTTATATGTACAAAACCTAAAATGCTTGACCAGTTAGACATTTCTGAACAGGCCATCATGGTACCAGAAGGATTTGGGGCAGGAAACTGTACACCATCAGGGCACATCCGTGTATCTCTTCTCGGGGAGTCCACACAGCATGCCAGCGGCCATTCTTTAACCTCACAACTGACAGTTCAGATTGGAGGGAATGAGACCACCCTGGTTTAGAAGCGCCCAGTTGCATAGAAACTGAAATCTCTCCTACCATGGGTAAGGCTTCTTTATCCTGGCAGGGGAAGTGCCTGGTTACAGGTTAGGTAGCTTCAGGGAAGCCTCCCTCCCTACATTTATGGTTTATGCGTGGTCTTCCCAGGCCAGGTGCAGTTTATCAATCAGGGATCATTTTTATCATAAGCACTGTTGCCTGGTAACACAGCTGACAGTCTTTCTTTATCAGGTTTCAAGGAAAATAGATCCAAGGAAAGGTAACCCAAGGCTAATTTCCCACGTTGAAGAAAAAAGGGTTTTGTTTACCCTTTATTCATTCTGTGTATGCGTGTGTGTGCAGAAATCCATTTTAATTATTTTCTATGTGGATAACCAATTCTCCTGGTACCAATTACTGAATGATCCATCTTTTCCTCCCTGATTTGCAATGCCAGCTCTGTCATTTTTTCAGGTTTCACTATATATGTGAATCTGTTTATTGGCTATCTGTGCTGTTCAATTACAACCTGTTGCCACTCACTAGCACATTGTCTAATTAATATAGTGTTATCCGAAGCCTTCCTATCTGGGAGGTCAAGTCTGACTGTTTCTGATGATCTGCCTTGCCCATTTGTGGTAGCCTTTTTTCTAATTTTTTATTTTGAAATAATTTTATTTTGAAATACTTTGAAATAAATATTTTTGAATAAACTTACAGGACAGTTGCAAAAACAATACAACCCCCCCCACAGAGAGCTCTAATGTACCCCTGCTCCCCAGATCCGTCTGTCTGTCTATCTACATCTATCTATCTATCTATCCGTCCCTCTGCCTCTCTCTCTCTCTCTCTCTCTCTCTCTCATCTAATTTCAGAAACTTTAAGTGTAGGTTGTATTAGTATTAAGTGTTCATGGTCCCTTTGAACACTTAATACTTCCATGTACATTTCCTAAGAACAAGGATATTCACTTATGTAACCACCTTAAGTGTAATAATTTCACACTGATATTATATATATCACATATATATACAGTTTCTATTCCAATTTTTTCATGTGTCATAATAATGTTCAATAAAGTTGAGCCTTTTCTCCTCCATCACTAGATCCCATCTGGATCATGTATTGCATTTAATTGTCATTGCTGCTTTAATTGCTCTGTTTTTTTCCCAATTGCAGAAACATATATACTACATAAAATTTCCCATCTCAACCACTCCCAAGCATCCCATACTGTGGGATTAATTACCATTGTTGTGGTACCTGTACCACCATCCATTACCAGAACTTTCCCATTGCCCCAAAAGGAAACCCTACACCCATTTTGCATTAATTCCTCATTGCCCTGCACCATCCCCCATCTGTGTGCTACTTTCTTTCTCTTAGTGTTTGTATATTCTGCGATGTGCTTTGTGGTTAGTATGGGGCTTTGTGATCGCTTTTCTGTTGTGTCCACTTGGCTAGCCTAGGATCCCTGTTTATTCAATTCACCACTAATCTAGATGTTGCTGGAAAGGTATTTTGCAGATGTAATTAAAGCCCCTAATCAGCTGATTTTAAGGAAAGAATATGCTGAATCATCTGGGTAGACCTGACTGAATCAGCTGGAAGCCCTTAAAAGCAGGATCGACATTTCCCTGGGAGAGAAGAAATTTCACCTGGGTGTAGCAGCTCTGGCCTGTATCGGTGGAGTTCCCTCCTGTTTGTGATCTCCCCTTCCTCTCAGCCTGCTATGTGGATCTCGGGCTTGGTTAGCCAGTCCCACAATCATGTAAGCCAATTCCTTGTAAAAAAAAAAAACCTCCTAATATACACACCTCCTCCTGGTTCTGCTTCTCTGGTTGATCTCTGACTGCTACAGTATTCTTTTCTCTCTTTCATATAAAGTACAAAATCAGCTTGTCAATAAACACATTTTTGGGTTTTGATTTGTATTACATTGAATTTATATGCTAATTTGGGTAGAACTGATGTCACAAAATTGAGTCTTCTTATCCATGTTTCTCCATTTATTTAGGCCTTTTAATATCTTTCAATAAACGTTTATAACTTTCTATCAAATATTTTTGCAGGTATTACAATTGCTATCTTTTAAACCTCTTTATTGTTAAATAAAACACACATAAAGAAAAGTCACAGCTTAATGAATCAAGTAAATTCCCAGGTAATCACTACTCAGGTCAGGAAACAGAGCCTTGTCTGAAGCTTGCCAAGCGTCCCTTTCTGCTCACAACCCCTTTCCTCTATCATGGACGTAATTATTATTCTGACCTTTATGGCAATCGCTTGCTTGCTGTCTTTTACTCTCCTTTCTCCCTCTTTCCCTCTCCTTCTCCCTTTCCCTCTTTCTTTTGCAGTTTTGTCACTTTTGATGAATTTCTAAATAACATGGTCTAGTCTTTCCCATTTAGAACTTTATATAAGTGGAGTCATGCAACATGTATTCTTTGTGGCTATCTGATTTATGACTCAGTGTGAGGCCATGTTATTATTTCACCTTCACCCCTTCCTCGTGAAATGAACATTTAATCATTATGAAATGTCCCTCTTTATCTCTTCAAGTATTTTTGGCTTTAAAGTCTACTTTGCCTGGTTTTAATATACCCCACCAGCTTCCTCCCCGCTATTCTTTTATTTTCAACTTTTCCAAATCTACATACCTGCATACCTCTCTAGTAAGTATTTCTTGCAACTTTACCCAGAAATTCTTTACTATCTTATTTTCCTCCAAGCTAAAAAAAATTAAATATTTTGTTCAGATTTTCTAGTTATCCTGGCTAGGAGGGTTGATGCAAATTATCCTAATCTGCCAGTGCCAGAAACAGAAGTCCCCAGTATCTTCTTTTAAATTGCTTATTCTTTGTGGTTTGCATATATAATCAGATTGCTTTTGTGTGTTGATCTTATATCCTGCAGACTTGTTAAACTCTTATTATTTCTAGCATGTTTTGTATAGATTCTTTTGGATTTCTGTAGAGATAATCATATTATTTGTAAATAATGAGAAATTTCATTCTTCCTGATACTCAAAACATGTATATCTCTTTCTTGTCTTGCACTGGCAAGTACCCCTTCCAATACAATAAATAGAAAATGATAATAGTGGGTATCTTTGACTTGTTCCTGATTTTAAAGGAGATGCATTTAATGTTTTATAATTAGCAAGATATTTACATAGGTATTTTTAAAAAATAGGTAGTCATCATCAGATTTAGCAGGTTCCCTTCTATTCCTACTTTCTTTTTTTTTTTTTTTCCACTGGGATGTTGATTTTTTTATTGTGGTAAAATATATGTGACATAAATTTTGCCATTTTAACCATTTTTAAGTATACATTTCAGTGGTATTAATCATATTAACCATTTTGTGCAATCATGCCCACTATTTCCAGACTTTGTCATCATCCCAAACAAAACACTGTACCCATTAAGCAATAGCTCTCTATTCCTTCCTCCCTCCAGCCCCTGGTGACTTCTAGTTTACTTTCTGTTTCTATGAATGTGCCTATTGTAGATATTTCATATAAGTGGAATCATACTCTATTTTTACTTTTGTGTCTGGCTTACTTTACTTAGAATAATGTTTTTGAAGTTCAGTAATGTAGCATGTATCAGAACTTCTTTCTTTTTTATGGCTGAATAGCATACCATTGCAGGTATATACCACATTTTGTTTAACCATTCTTCTGCTGATGGACACTTGGGTTGTTTCCAATTTTTGGCTACTATGAATCATGCTGCTATGAAAACATTGAGAATTTTAAATGTAATGCAAAATTTACAGGCCCATATGAGGTATCGTGACTCATTGATGAATATTTAGACTAAGGGGTGTAAAAGAGGGACATACGTATTTGCTTATTGTCCAATCAGTGCACACATATTCTTTGTAGGCTTCAGGCAGTATCTCTTCCTGTTCGGGTCCAGGAACCATCTCCTCATGTTCTTTATTGTCAAAGGTATCATTTCTGGCTAATTTCCTACATCCCAGTCTGAGAAAGGGATGACCATGCTGTTATTATTCCCGATGCAGTGGCTCTTAGGAGCTGTGTATACGGAAACCGCGTAGATGGTCTTGCTTTTGCAGTTCCCTGGTGCCGTTGACTGATGCTGGTCACTCGTTACTCAGGATGCCACCTCGTCTAGCACACTGCCCTGCATGCTGGCTTCCAGTGACTCTCCGGCAGATGTGCATCTGCTAGTTCTGTAGTCGCGATTTCCCTCTTCTGTCCCTCTCTCCTCTGGGTAGTGTGCAGCCTTCACCTGCTGTCCTATACCCTAGAAGATATTTTTCGGGGCTGTTTCAGCTTGTCCTCTAGCTATTTTTCTGGAGAAGAAATTCCCGTGTCTTACTAGTCCGCCATCTTCCCGGAAGTCCTCTATTCCTACTTTCTAAGAAGATTTATCATAGATGGTCATTGAATTTTATTGAAACTTATTCTTCATCTATTAAGATGGTCATATGGATTATTTCTTTGAATCTGTTACTGTGGTGAATTACATTATGAGATTTTTCTAATGTTGAACCAAGTTTTTACCTTTGAATAAATCTAATGCTATCATAATGCATTATCACTTTTATGCATTTCTTGATTGGGTTTGCTAATATTTTGTTTAGGATTTTTGCATCTTTGTTCCTAAGTGACCTAAAATTTAACTTTCTTTTCATATTAGTATCTGCTTTTGGTATCAAGTTTATACCAGCCTCATGCAGAGCATTTCCTATTTTCCTTTTTTTGAAAATGCTAATAGAAGCTTAGAATTACCTATTCTTAAATCCTCAGGACAAGTCATCTCCAGGCTACCTGGGTCTTGTGTTTTCTTTATGGGAAGCCTTTAATTATGATTTGATTTATAGGTTGGGCCTATAATCATTAAAAACCCCGGCCATGGGAGTGCCTGGTGTGCCAGCAGAGCCGGCACACGCCCTGCGGCTGACAGGGCGCGCTTAGCTCTGTCCAATTTCCCCAGTTGGCTCAGAGGTAAAATCCACAGGCACTACTGCTCCCCCTAGTGGCCACAGAAGGCAACACTGAAAGGGAGCTTAGTAGTGGGCGGACACAGCCTGGGGGAACCAGATAGAAAGAAGCAAGGCAATTGCCTGGGTTCCAGAATTGCTGCAAAGGTACCATATTCCCCACAGGCTGTAGGCTTTCTCTGGTCAGGAAGGAAGGAGAGCATAGGCAGTGACAAGTGGGAGCCAAGGAGTGCTGGCTGGTGGATGAGAGGGCTGATGGGTTTCCTGGGAAGTGTGGGGTACAGTGGTGGCGAAATGCATCCTGGAGGCTCACTGGCAGTGCTGCACATTGACGTTTAGTTGCCAGCTTAGGGAAAATACTGGAGAAAGGCTGTGATGGCAGGGGTGGGGGGTTCCTGGGATCTCAGTTTAGCATCTCTTTACCAAGTATGGAAGTTTTTCAAATTTTTAATGTCTGTTACAGCTGTTCCATTGTGTACCAGGGAAAGATTCCTGCCACTCCTATGCTGTACCCAGAACAAAGGCAAAAATAGCCAAGGAGAACAAAAAAAGTAAAGAAAAAAAAATTTTAAATGAAAAACCTAAAAAAAAATTAGCCATGTAGAATATTCCCATCTCCTTTCTCTGGGGGGGAGGGAGGTTGGAGGGATTCTATTTTATCACTGTGGATGTCATGCTTTGAGAGTCTCAGCACTGAGAATCATGGTTCTCCAACCCAGCCTCCTAGACTTGCCACCCAACTTGGGCCCCAGAGATTCTCCAGGCACTGGTGCAGCACTGTGTGTACACAGCTAGCCCATGTAATCCAGAAAACTAACATACAGGCAGGAAACAGGAACCAGGTTAGTCCCACCAAATGGAGTTAAAGTTATGAGCCTGGAATACCCTAATAAAAGAAGCAGCAAATTGTTGGAGGTCAGAATGTGCCAGCTATGCACTAAAAGCTTTTGAATGTCACTATTTTAATCCACACAACAATAATTCTTTTTTTTTTTTTTTAAAGATTTTATTTATTTATTCATTTATCCCCCCCTTGCTGCTTGCGCTCGCTGGGTCAGCTAACCACGCCGTGGGGGCGGGCCTGCCCTCACCAGGAGGCCCCGGGAACCAAACCCGGGGCCTCCCATATGGTAAACGGGAGCCCTACTGATTGAGCCACAGCCGCTTCCCCAACAATAATTCTTTAGGGAAGGTCAGAAGTACTATTTTCACATTAGAGATGAAGAAACGAAAATAACCAGATATTAGCTAACAGCCCAAGTGTCATCAACATTTAAAAGTGCTTTAATATCTAACTAGTGATTATCTTTCAAGAAATTCAAATATGAAAGACATAAGGATCATGACCTCTAGGAGCCTAGATCTTGGTGCTTTCTAGGAAGGTCAAAGGCAGCTATAATTGATTCATTCATTCAGTAAATATGTACTGGGCACCTACTATGTACCAAGCACTGTTCTATGTACAGAGATTATAGTAGAGAACAAACCAGATAAAGTACATTCCATTTATGGATTTACCTTCTAGTGGGTATCTGAAAAGGTAGTGCTGGACAGCCTCAACTCCAGGAGAAAACTCTCTGTGGGGTCTCATAGGAAAATTGCATCCATAGGGCCTAGTTCTGAGGCAATATATAATGGTCCCTAGTATGGGAGTATGGGCTTTGGAGGCCCTAAGCATCTGAAAGTTTCTAGTATATGTAATTCAAAATTAAAAAATATGAAACTGAAAATATGAATGAACATCTACCAAAGTTTAGATGTTTTTCTATGATGATTACATTCTCTGTATGAAATATCAAAACCTTCCTCACCCCAGCCTGATCATTTTGTTTTGTTTTGTTTTATTTTGTTTAATGTATCCTGGCTTTGCTTGTTCTCTAAGCATGGCTTATTATGCCAGTTGGGTAGTCCAGCAATGGTAGATACTCATATGTATTTGTTAATTACAGAAAAAGTAGTTTTAGCAGGGACTGAAGCTCCCCCAGTCCTGGAAGTGGTATCTACCCAACTTCATCTCAACCTAACGTAGCTCTTATCACCATCTAGACAAATTCAACATTGCATTCTCATGACGGCCATCTTTGTTTGAAATACTGGCTACCTTTAGTATAACGAATCTTTTAAATATTTTGTATATTTCTTGCTTTATATGTTTACCTTAGTCACAAAAATTACTCATAAAACCTCAAGTGGCTTGTTGGTTTCCCAGGAGAAGAAGCAAGTCTTTCCATAAAGATTATATAGAGCTGGGCTCTTTCTTTCATCCTCAATCTTGCATCTAGTCTTGCTGCCATTTCAAGCTGTCAGCCAATTCTTACAAACTATATGTTTGGTTTGGGTATTTTACTTTTCTAATTAGTTTAGAATATTCCTATTTTATTAGAATACTGTTTCAATCCTTGATTACTGTTGCTTATTAAGTATGATTTCAGTATGTATGAGGTCCAATGTAGTGGGTTGACCCTTTCCTGCCCATCTACCTCCTTTCCTTGGAACTGCTTGTCACCCTCTCAATCAAGATGTTTTGCAATAGAAAGAGCCATTTCTCCACAAATTTCTAGTCACCTGGTGGGAACAAAGCTAGGCCATTCAGAGGTGGAACCAAAAGATGCAGGGCTCAGTAGGCCTCCTTTCTCAAATGACCAATATACAAACTCAGGATGTTGGACAAAGTTGCTTTTCTCCCACGGGACTGGGAAATAGGAAGTTTGACTACTTGTCTCCATTGGAAATATGCCTATTGGAATCTTCTTGTTGGAAGTTGTGTGGATCTCTTCACAATGGGATCTTAGATTGGCCTGTAATTGGTTTAATTTGGGAGGTATCCAGGTAAGAAACTGTCTGAGGAATCCCTAATTATCAGATGGAGTGATAATGTTGTTATCAATGCTATCTTTGATAGGGAAATTATATTGTTTTCTAGAAACTATAACTTGCAATCTTCATTTGCAACATTTTAGGCTTCTGGGAAAAGCAATGGCTAGAAAAAGATTTTTAAGAGTAGAGTAGTACATACAACTCTTTAAAAAAAATTCTCATTTGCCTATGTTGATTGAACAATGTTTTAATTTAAAATTTTTAACTTTATTTGTAAATTTAATAGTTGAAAATATAAACAATTAAAAACTAAAAAGTAAACAAAGATGAATAAAAATATATACATTTCTCAACTAAATGTAATGGATACATATACTTTTTTTTTTTTTGGATCAAACAATATGTTACACAATATATTTGGTTCATAGTAACGCATTCATACAGTATTTGTCCTTTTGTGTCTGGCTTGCTTCACTTAACATAATGTCCTCCAGATTCATCCATATTGCCATATGCTTTACGACTTCATTTACTCTTATAGCTGCATAATATTCCATCGTGTGAATAGACCACAGTTTGTTTATCCATTCATCTGTTTATGGACACCTGGGTTGTTTCCAACTTTTGGCAATGGTGAATAATGTTGCTATGAACATCGGTGTGCAGATGTCTGTCCGTGTCACTGCTCTCAGTTCTTCTGGGTATATACCCAGTAGTGGTATTGCAGGGTCACGTGGCAAGTCTATATTCAACTTCTTTAGGAACTGCCAAACAGTCCTCCGTAGTGGTTGTACCATCCTGCATTCTCACCAACAGTGAAGAAGTGTTCCTATCTCTCCACATCCTCTCCAACACTTGTAGTTCTCTGTCTTTTTAATAGTGGCCATTCTGATAGGTGTGAAATGATATCTCATTGTAGTTTTGATTTGCATTTCCCTAATCATGAGTGATGTCGAGCATTTCTTCATGTGTTTTTTTTGTCATTTGTATTTCTTCTTTGGAGAAATGTCTATTCAAGTCTTGGGTTGTTTGTCTTTTTATTGTTGAGTTGTAACATCTCTTTATATATCCTGGATATTAAACCCTTATCAGATATGTGATTTCCAAATATTTTTTCCCATTGAGTTGACTGCCTTTTTACCCTTCTGACTAAGTCCTGTGGGGTGCAAAAGTGTTTAATTTTGAGGAGGTCCCATTTATCTACTTTTTCTTTTGTTGCACGTGCTTTGGGTGTAAGGTCCAAGAAACCACCACCTACTACAAGGTCTTGAAGATGTTTCCCTACATTTTCTTCTAGTAGTTTTATGGTCCTTGCTTTTATATTTAGATCTTTGATCCATTTTGAGTTGATTCTTGTATAGGGGGTGAGATAGGGGTCCTCTTTCATTCTTTTGGTTATAGATATCCAGTTCTCCCAACACCATTTGTTGAAGAGACTGTTTTTTCCCATTAGCGTGGGCTTGGTAGGTTTGTCAAAAGCCTGTTGACTGTATAGGTGAGGGTATATTTCTGAATTCACAATTCTATTCCACTGATTGATGTGTCTATCTTTATGCCAGTATCATGCTGTTTTGACCACTGTAGCTTTGTAATATGTTTCAAGGTCAGGCAGTGAGATTCCTCCCACATTGATCTTTTTTAGAATGCTTTTGGCTATTCGGGTGCACTTACCCTTCCAGATGAATTTGGTAATTGCCTTCTCTAATTCTGTAAAGTAAGCTGTTGGGATTTTGATTGGTATTGCATTGAATCTATAAATCAGTTTGGGCAAGATTGACATCTTCACGATATTTATTCTTCCAATCCATGAACACGGAATGTCTTTCCATTTGTTTAGGTCTTTTTAAATTTCTTTTAGCATTTAGGTCCTGTACTTCTTTGGTTAAATTAACTCCTAGGTATTTGAGTCTTTTTGTTGCTATTGAAAACGGAATTTTCCTCCTGATTTCCTCCTCAGATTGTTCAGTACTAGTGTACAAAAACATTACTGATTTTTGCGTGTTGATCTTGTATCCTGCCACTTTGCTGAACTCATTTATTAGTTCAGGTAGCTTTGTTGTGGATACTTCAGGATTTTCTAAATACAGGATCATGTCATCCGCAAACAGTGAGAGTTTTACTTCCTCTTTTCCTATTTGGACGCCTTTAATTTTTTTGTCTTGTCTAATTGCCCTAGCTAGAACTTCTAGTACAATTTTGAATAACAGTGGTGACAGTGGGCATCCTTGTCTTGTTCCTGATCTTAAGGGGAAAGCTTTCAACCTTTCCCCATTGAGTATGATGCTGGCTGTGGGTTTTACATATATGCCTTTTATCATATTGAGGAATTTTCCTTTTATTCCTATCTTTTGAAGTATTTTTATCAAAAAAGGATGTTGGATTTTGTCGAATGCCTTTTCTGCATCTATTGAGATGCTCATGCAGTTTTTTTCCTTGAATTTGTTAATTTGGTGTATTACATTGATTGATTTTCTTATGTTGAACCAGCCTTGCATACCAGGAATAAATCTCACTCGGTCGTGATGTATAATTCTTTTGATATGCTGTTGGATTCGATTTGCAAGTATTTTGTTGAGAATTTTTGCATCTATGTTCATTAGAGAGATTGGTCTGTAATTTTCTTTTCTTGTGGAATCTTTATCTGGCTTTGGTATTAGGGTGATGTTGGCTTCATAAAATGTGTTGGGTAATTTTCCATCCTCTTCAATTTTTTGGAAGAGTCTAAACAGGATTGGTGTTAATTCTTTTAGAAATGCTTGGTAGAATTCACCTGTGAAGCCATCTGGTCCTGGACTTTTCTTTGCTGGGAGATTTTTGATGACGGATTCAATCTCCTTAATTGTGATTGGTTTGTTAAGTTCTTGTATTTCTTGTTGTGTCAGTGTAGGTTGGTTATGTGTTTCTAGAAATTTGTCCATTTCATCTAGATTGTCTAGTTTGCTGGCATATAGTTTCTCATAATATCCTCTTATGATTCTTTTTATTTCTGTGAGGTCATTTGTAATTTCCCCCCTTTCATTTCTGATTGTATTTATTTGCATCCTCTCTTTTTTTCTTTGTTAGTCTAGAGGGGTTTGTCAATTTTATTGATCTTCTCAAAGAAACAGCTTTTGTTTTGTTGATTTTCTCTATTGTTTTTCTGTTCTCATTTTCATTTATTTCTGCTCTAATCTTTATTATTTCTTTCCTTCTGCTTGCTTTGGGATTGGTTTGCTGTTCTTTTTCTAGTTTCTCAAGTTGTTCAGTTAAATCTTTGAGTTTAGCTCTTTCTTGTTTTTTAATATAGGCGTTTAGGGCTATAAATTTCCCTCTCGAGACTGCGTTTGCTGTATCACATAAGTTTTGATACGTTGTGTTCTCATTTTCATTTGTCTCAATATATTTACTGATTTCACTTGCAATTTCTTCTTTGACCCACCAAATATTTAGAAATGTGTTGTTCAGTCTCCACACATTTGCAAATTTACTTTTTTCCTGTCTGTTATTGATTTCTAGTTTCATTCCATTATGATCTGAGAAGGTGCTTTGCATAATTTCAATCTTTTTATATTTATTGAGAGCTGTGTTGTGACCTAACATGTGGTCTATCCTGGAGAAAGATCCATGGGCACTTGAGAAGAACGTATAACTCATTGAGTTTGGATGCAGTGTTCTGTATATGTCTGTTATGTCTAACTTCTTTATTATATTGTTCAAGTTCTCTGTTTCCTTTTTGATCTTCTGTCTAGGTGTTCTATCTAATGATGTGAGAGGGGTGTTGAAGTCTCCAACAATTATTGTAGAAATGTCTATTTCTCCCTTCATTTTTGCCAGAGTTTGTCTCATATATTTTGGGGCACTCTGGTTAGGTGCATAGATATTTATGACTGTTATATCTTCCTGGAGGATCATCACTTTTATTAATATATAATGGCCCTCTGCATCTCTTATCACTTTTTTGCATTTGAAGTCTGTTTTGTCTGATATTAGTATAGCTACCCCTGCTCTTTTCTGTTTACTATTCATGTGGAGTATCTTTTTCCAACCTTTTACTTTCAGCCAGTTTATATCCCTGGGTCTGAGGTGAGTTTCTTGTATGTAAGCAGCATATGGATGGCTCATGTTTTTTTAATCCATTCTGTCAGCCTGTATCTTTTGATTGGGGAATTTAATCCATTCACTTTCAATGATATTACTGAAAATGTGCTATTTATTTCCTCCATTGTATTCTTTGGTTTTCATATGTCACCTTGTTTTTGTCTCTCCTTTTACTCTTTTGGTTATCCTTTCTGCTTTTCTTTCTTCTCCTCCAAGCCTCTCTCTCCTGTCATTTTCTTTCATGTTCTAAAGCTTCCTTTAATATTTCTTGCAAAGTTGGATTCTTTTTTGCAAACTCTCTTAGTTTCTGTTTGTTTGTGAATACTTTATACTCACCTTCATATGTGAAGGACAGTTTTGGTGGATAAAGAATTCTCGGCTGGCAGTTTTTCTCTTTCAGTTTCCTAATTGTATCATACCACTGTCTTCTCGCTTCCATGGTTTCTGAAGGGAAATCTGCACTAAGTCTTACTGGACGTCCTTTGTACATGATCATTTGCCTCTCTCTTGCTGCTCTGAGAATTTTGTCTTTATCTTTTACATTTGACATTCTGAATAGTATGTGTCTTGGCGTAGATGTATTTGGATTTATTCTCATTGGGGTACGGTGTGCTTCTTGGACATGTAAGTTCATTTCTTTCGTGAGAGTTGGCTAATTTTCAGCTATTATTTCCTCAAATACTCTTTCTGCCCCTTTTCCTTTCTCTTCCCCTTCTGGAACTCCTTTGACACATATGTTCTTGCGTTTTGTGTTGTCATTCAATTCTCCGAGCCCTTGCTCAATTTTTTCCTTTCTTTTCTCTCTCTGTTCTTTTTTCTCTTCAATTTTAGCTGCTCTGTCTTTGGTATCACTTATTCTTTCTTCTATCATTTTGAGTCTGCTGTTGTATGCCTCAAATGTGTTTTTGAGTTCACCTATTGTGTCTTTCATTCCCATGAACTCTGTTACTTTTCTGTTCAGGATTTCAAATTCTTTGCGTTTGCTCAATATCTTTTTTTCTTTCTTTTTTATTGTGGGTAAAAACCAAAATTTTCACAATACAAACCAATATTTATAAAATGATATATAGATATATATGCATATATGTGCATTTGCTCACATAAATGTTTTTTTTTTTCATATATCTTTTAAAACATGCTTAGATTACATAAATGTTACACAAAAATTACAGGGATTCCCATGATCTCCACCTCCCATACCTCCCATACCTCCTATAACATCTCACATAAACATCTTTCATTAGTGTGGCACATCACCTGCAATGGATATACACATCCTGGGTCTTTGCCCCTAAGCATAGACCACAGTTCACATTGTAGACCACACTCTCTCCCACACAGTTCTGCATGGTATACGCAGATGTCAAATGGCCTATATCTATTGCCATAACGTCACTCAGGACAATCCCCAAGTCCTGTAAAAGCCCCTATATTAGAACTGCCCTTCCCCTCCCCACCCCGAAAGTGGCCACTGGCTTCACCTCACTGTTATAATTTCTTCCATTGCTTGAATCCCAATATGTCTACAACAGAATACCATTAAGTTCACTCTAGTCCATAGCTCTTCCCCCATCCTGAAGGGACTGGAATGGTGATGTCCACTCCATCTCCAAGTGAGAGTGGGCTTATATCCCATGGATATGATAGGTGGGATTATCCTGCCTTCAGCTGCAGGCTCTCTCCATTCCCTGGGATGGCCGTTGTCCATCATCTTTGTCTCCTCATCAGGTGACTTGGGTGACTCCATTGAGCTGTAGAGTAGGAGTTTCAGCTCCACCTAGATTCCAGGTATGGCTGGCACATAGGCAGGCCAGAGGCTCCAGTCTCTGGAAGTACACATACAAACCCCAGCCTCACATATAGGTTTGAATAGAAGGGACTGATGGACCATGTTCAGGGAGAACTTATTTGAGTCCAACTCTGTCACTCTCAGGAGCACAGATTCCAAAGTAGAACCCACTGATAAGGCATCAATCTCTAGGGCTATCCCCCCTTATATAGGACCTGGGTGTCTCCAGAGCCCTCAGGAGTTCCTCTGTGTGGGGTGATATCCACTTTGGTGTTCTATGAGATCCTACTGAGGTGTGCGTAAGCATTACCTCTGGGGTGACCATGTCTTCTTGATGTCATTTATCTCTTTAACTATATTGTCTTTCATCTCATTAATTTGATTTTGGAAATTTGTGCTCATCTTACTGATTAGTTCTCTCAAATTCTGCAACTCTTCTGGGACTTTGATGTATTCCTTTTCTTGAGCCATGTCTTCTATTTTCTTAGTATGGCTCGTAATTTTTTGCTGGTGTTTCGGCATCTGGTTAGGTTTTATTTTACTTAGATGCTCTATCTCTTTCTCTTTTATAGGGTTTTAGTGGCAGGAGGCTGTGAGTTACCACAGCTCTTTGATTTTTGGCTCAACCTTGATTGTTAGGATTGTCCTTCTCATTGCTCAAAACTGGGCACTGGACCCAGTAATTGTTTGAAGAGTCGTTTCCTAAGGCCTTGGGCAGGGAGGCTATAGAGGCCAGGAAAAGCCTCTCCTATTTAATTTCTCTTATGTGCACTTCCTTGGTCTGTCAGGAGATGGCACTCGTTGGCAGCTCTCAATTCAATGCCTGGTCAGAGTGTATTTGTTGTGACGCAGACCAGATCAGTATGGTAGAACTTCCTGTCGGGGGCTAAGAGCCTTGAAATTCAAACTTTATGAGACAGTTCTCCAGTCTTCTCTGGTAGCCCCCTCCCTTTTCCCAGCTAGGAAATATTTCCTCTCCCCTCTGAATCCTCAATCAGTCCCTGTTAGTAGCAGAGGAGATTGGGAGGTTTGTATATCTTTAGCTCCTTGTAGGCTCCAAGGCAAACAATGGCTCAGCCCCATCCGGCCTGGAAGGGCTCTTGGGACAGTGTAGACCAAACCTGCGAGTCAAAAGCAAGGTCAGCCCCAGGCTCTCTCTCCCCTCTCCTGTAGAGTCCTCAACAATTAGTCCAGGCTAGAAGAGAGTGAGGTTGCGAGGGTCGGATTTCTCCAGTCCTTCCTAGGCTCCCAGGGCAAACCACCGTGTGGAAGGGTCCGTGGGGCTCTGCAACCCAAATTTGCGGGTCAGAACCTGAGTCAGCCTAAGGCTGTGTCCCTCTCTCTCCCCTTTTCAGGAGTGGTAGATCCCTGGTGTCCCCTTTGTCTGTAGTTGCAGGCCCAGAGGCCCAAGAATTCTAAAGAGTATGGGGGAGGGTGCCGGCAGCAGTAGCTGCTGCTGGTTCCAACTCACGGTTCTGGTTCTGTCATCGCGATTTCCCTCTTTTGTTCCTCTCTCCTCTGGGTGGTGTGCAGCCTTCACCTGCTGTCCTAAACCCTAGAAGATCTATTTGGGGGCTGTTTTAGCCTGTTCTCTAGCTATTTTTCTGGAGAAGAGATTCCCGTGTCTTACTAGTCCGCCATCTTCCTGGAAGACTTTTGTTTTAATTTAATTTTAGTTTACATATAAAAACATAAAACTCATTATATACTCCTTATGCTTATACATGCTATATGAGTATAAAACCAAATCATATTTACAAACAATACTGTGTGAAATGGATAATGTTCACTCTTAAGCTCTTCTCATGTGTGGGACACAATTCTAAATGCTGTGCATATGTTTAACTCATTTAATCATCACAGAACACTATGAGGCAGGTACTGTTATGAGCCCATCTGTTTTGCAGACGAGAAGCTAATATACACAGGCCACTTAGCTATGAAATATTAGAGTTTAACTTTGATTCCAAGCATTTGGTTTCAGAGAATGTCCACTTCACATTTATATCATGTTGCCTCTCTAAAAGCCAGTGAACAATATTAAAGTGACAGATGATGTTGATCTGTAGACATTGATTTGCAGATAGTTGGTTTAATTGGAGAAAGAAGTATGTGTGTGTAGACTTGATTATTTTGATTTAGAACATCAGGGACCATTATATGAGCCATAATTATGACTCCTGTCATTTCTTTCCCTTTTTAACCAGAAATGTTTTAAGCACACATATATAATTTTGATGGGCTGATTTAATAGCATGCTATAAAACAATTCTGTAAAACTGAAAAAAAAATTGATGAAAAAAATTTCATTGCATATTTACTTGTTAAACTGATTGTTAATGAACTTTTTCAAATTGCTATGGAAAATATGTGATCTGAGGAATACAATCTGGACCAAATGGTGTGGATCCTTTTGACTTAAGAGGCTTACAGTAACAAATCATATGGCAACTCAATTCTCTTACCTTTCTCTCCCTCATTAAAACTGCCAGGGAAACCTTCAAATGTGTTGTTGTTTGGACTTCACTGGGCATCAACATGATCATAAATATAAAGGCATGGGTGGGACAGCCTGGGCATACTGGGTTATTAGGTACCATACAGATTCTCCAGAATTTGCTTATGTAAAAAAATTTTAATAATTTTTGAAATGAAAACGCAACTCTAAAATTCTGATTCTAAAAAGTTCTGACCCTCAAAACTATATTCACAGGAGTCTATGTCTTCAGTTTAAAAACTAACCACTGGTCTGAGGATATGTGTTACAGACTAGATATATAACCTGATGCTAAGAAGACTGTGAGCAAAGTACAGCAGGCTGTTAAGTGGAGACCAGAAGTCTTGGGTAGTGAGGGTGGTGTGACCTCTCCAGGGCTGTTTCTGGGATGTGGAATTCCTGAGTGTGAAAGACCAAGTGCTTCTAGTTCCATCTATAACTTATAATAATTATGGCTCTGGGCATCTCTGCTTGGTTGTTTTGCCACAGATTTGTTCTTGCTGGTGATCAGGTTTCATTTCCATTAGTTTAGCTTAATACATCTGTGAATGGAACTCTGGGCATTTCCCACTGGAGCTCGAACTTAAATATTTCCTGTAGAACGAGGGATATTGGATGATAAGAATGCCCTGATATGGAATTGTTGGTGGATGGTGGCAGTGTTAGACAGGGTTTGCCAGAGAAACAGAATGACAGGAGATTTATTTGCTCACGGTTTTGGTGGCTACAAGTCCACAAGAAGGCGTTGGCAAGGCAGTGCTTTCTCCCAGGTCCGAGGGTTCTGAGCCTGGCCTACCACAATCTTTGTGGTCCCTCAGCTGGCATCTCTGCCTCACGACACATGGTGATCTCTCCTTGTGTCTGCTTTTCCAGTTTCCACTGACTTTTGGCTTCTTCCTTAAGGAGTCTTAAAAGACTTCTCTTTAAAAGGCTCCCAGTAATATGGAATAAGGCCCATCCTTATTTACTTGGGCCACAACTTAACTAAAAATAACATCTTCAAAAGGTCCTATTTACAAGGGGTTTACACCACAGGGACGGAGATTAAGAACATGTCTTTTTTCAGAGTACATAATTCAGTCTACCACTGGCCACCACTGCATTGCCAGCGCCTGGCAGAGCTTTGCACAGTTAGTGCCCAGTGACTGTGTGCTGAGTGAAGAAATGCCATTAACCCTTCAAAGATCCAGGGAGATGTTTATAGTGCCTCTATGGCACAATATAATTTCAGGTATTTTATAAATGTGGTCAAGTGCTTTAATGGCCTTAAAGGAAATTTTCTAAAATATGGCCTGAAAATGGCAGAAGGACTTGTTTTATGTGATAAGTTAAGTATTTCCCTTTTTTCACCTTCTCAGAATAAGAGACATTGGATGTTTGAACTTCTATTTTAATAGGCACCTCTTAGTAAATATTCTAAACTCTTCCCAGCCTCAGCCTTAGTTGGGTTTGGTGTCAGTGCACTCCATTTAAGATGATATTTGTGAGGATGCCAATCACCCGATCCTGTCTTTCCTCTCAGGACGTGGGTACAAGGCTTCTGAAGTCTCCTAAGAGCTAACTTGTAAGGTTCCCACTGAGCCTCATTATAGGGAAAGGCAATTTTCCTGTTGGTTTGGACAAACTCATATCAGCTAATGAGAAATGGAAGGAAGTGTCAGTCTAGAGCAAAAAAGCTGAGGAGATAAAGCAGCCACATGAGAATGTAAGAGATTATTTCCTTTTTAATAGAGTATTAAGTTTTTTTTTTTTTTTTTTAAAGATTAGTTTTAGACTTTTCTCTTTGTAGCTATACAATTAAATAATAACAATGAAAGAAATGTGCTTCTAATTCTGGTCCAAAGAAGTATGGTGTGAAGTTCATAATATTGCCTAACTATCACTTTGAATTACTTTTTCCCTCCTGAGTAGTGGTGGGTTGCATCGATTCTATCCATCTCCTCAGGCCTAGTCCCCTTCGTGTTTGATAGGACGTTGCCATGGTATCATCAAAAAGTGCTTTCCTGCCCATGGATCGGTTAATGGACTTTTCCATTCTCTGTATCAGGGATGAGAAAGAGGGGGAAGAATATTAACTACTTTAATTAATCTAATAATTTCTAATGAATGCCAGTGAAATAACAGTAAAAAAATTAAGTATTTGTAAACAGAGGAGTTGAAAATCTCTTAAAATATGATTCATGCATATTGGGCTCCTCTTTATGCTTTATTTAAAATTTTTATTTAATTGGTTTGAAATTTCCAACCCCCGATCTAGTATTGGCATTTACCTTAGATTTAGTTAGAAGTTTATCTTATAATTAGATCTCATATAGTGAGTTTAGATAGCCTTGCTTATTACAGGACATAAATTTTCAGACAAATCAAGACCTTTTGGAAAGAAAGGTGCTTTCTTTATAGTGGTTTAAATTTTTTCCTATGATCACAAATAAGTTTATTGCTATAATTATTCATTACTCTCAGCATTGCATAGCTTTCAGATTGCTTATTGATTATTTTAGAAGACTGCCAATAATTGGGTAAGTCTAGCTTTAACCATTTTACAGATTGAGATTTCACTGCTTCTCAGACTGGCTTAATGCAATAGTTAGTTCTATTTCTAAGGAGTCTTAACTTTTTTCTTTTGCCTCTGTGTTCTAAAATTTTCCAAAACCTAGCTAAATCTTTAAACTTGAATGTATAAAAGCAATACCTTTCCAGGCATCTTTTATCAAGGCAGGGTGAAGTTATGGAAGGAAGAACCATTTATGATGATTATAATGCTGGAAACTTCAGAACGTTTAAAGAAAGGTCTGGAATTGAATATAACAAAGAATGAAAATAATGTATTAAAGATGCTCTCTATGTCCTGGAATATTGTTTGCCAGCAGGATGAGCAATGTATTTTTAAATGAATGTTAAATGCTCACTCTGCTTTATCATAATTTTAGTCAGTGTTTATTGCTTATTTTTCCTCTTAAAGTCCAAAACAGGAGCTGGTATCTGGTGATTTCTTAGCTATTGTAGGCAACGACAGCTATCAAAGTCCCTGCAAATATTTTCATGAGATGTACCAAGAAGCTACATCCAAAGAGAGAATCGTGGTTGAGGAAGAGGAAGATTTCCTTTCTTTCTGCTACCTGCAGCTTTGCCTTAGGCTCTTTGCCATGTCACTGGAGAAACTCAAGGTTATATCCCTGAGTGACATAGCAAATGCAGCAATCCTTAAAGTAAAGCAATCCATGCAGAGTTATGTTGCCATCTTGCCACTTACAAGCATCCTTGTAGATGGCAAAGGCCTTGTTGGATATTGCTGTGTGTGTGTGCACATGTACATGTGTGTGCTGTGGTGTGAGAGTTTAAACACATAATTTAATGATTACTCTGAATGATTTCTCTGGAACCATATATTTAGAAACTTCTAGTTATTTTGAGTCTTCCAAAAATGAAATTTTCTCAGTACCATAGTAAAACTTGGAGAAGTTTACCTTGTCCTCTCACATCTGAAGTAAGGATATTGAAGTTTTGTCTCCTCATATAACCATAAACACAACTTTATTTGTCTATTACCTTGTATGCATCTATCTGATGTTGGGATGGCAAAAGCAGAACTGGCTTAGGAGATGGAGAATAGGTCCTTGTCTGAGATCTACAACTGGCTGGCTATGTGTCTTGAGCTAAGCGGCTTAACTGATCTGGTCTTAGTCTCTAAATCTTTAAGAGACATCGACCCCCATGGTCTTGCCGGCCCTAAATTCCGTAGGTCATTACAGAATCTGCAGGAGACAAAGATCTTTCTCTCAAGTTATTCAAGCTCTGGAACTACCAATTGTTTAGAGGAGAAACTCATAAATATAGAGGAGAACATCCCTATGTTAATGAGTTTTATTAAAAAATCAGTTATACATGTGTGATTACATGGTTGCATATTTTCTCCTCTTTCTTAGAAATTCTGGACATATGGGCCTCTGTAAAAGTTTTAGATCCTTTAGAAAAATAGTGACTTAAATCAGTTACAAGGGAGAGAAGGATGAAACTCACTTTTATTTACCTCTTTATTAAATTTCTAGTGACCAGGGATGAGAGAGAGAGAGAGAGAGACCTTTTTTTTTGGCTGCTGGAATAAAATAAATTTTTTCATTGTTGGTATTAATAGTTTTCTTTTTAATTTTTGCTCAAATTTTCTCTAGAATAAAGTACAGCTACTTTAAGGATTTTGAATGGAACCAGAATTACTTACTACAGAAAAGATTGTTTAATTAATACTGAATGAAAACTAAAAAAATCAAGAAAGAGAAATGTATAGCTAGGCGATTCAAGGAAGGGCAGGAGCTAATAAAGTTTTATTGTCAATGAAAACTTCTTTCTCTATGTTAATATGAAACCAACTAGAGTTTCATATAATATTGCTAGAGGGCAATATCATAGTTTGATGATTAGTTTAAATTGGCATAAGCTTTTTGGAAAGCTTAAAAATTGATTCCAGGGGATTGGATGTAGCTCAGTGTTTGAGTGCCTGCTTCCCACATAGGAGATCCTGTGTTCAATTCCCAGTACTTCCTGAAAAATAAAACAAAACATACCATTTAACCTGATTCCAATTTTTTAAAAAATTGATCCTTGGAAAAACTATTGAAAATGGAAGAAGATTTATGAAAAGATGTTAATTGCTAGGCTATTTTAAATATCAATCAATCCCTTCATAGTTTCACTTTCTTTCCAGGCTAGATTCCGCCATCTGTTGTTATAATCATTCTCTCACAAATACCTTCATCCCTCTTGTGTGTCCCTCTTTGTCTCATCCACCCGGCTAACTCTAATGCTGAATGAACCCAACTATCCCTTTACTCCCTGTCTGTTCCAGACCTTGATGGAGAGAGTCACAATCAGGCAGAATAGTCATTATACATTCCTGATTTCCAACCCCCACCCTATATATCAATGTGCTTGACATTTAGACTAAATACAGTGACAATTTCCAACCCCCCTTTTAGTGACTCTAAGGACCAACATTCCCTTTTATTGTAAAACAATGTACCTTCCTCTGTCATCACACTCCAAATGCATTATCTGCAGCCCTGCTGTTGGTGGAATGCTCTGGGTTCTGTGCTTCTAGGTTCTTGGTTTATGTTGTATAAAAGAATTTAAGGACACACCATAGGGCAGGCAAGGGAGTAAAGAGTTTATTAGGAAACAAGAAAAGAGATAAGAACACAATCCAAGACTTGGGTTGAGGGTCTGCTATAGGATGAGTCGCATGCACGTGGGCCCCAGGTTAGACCTTTTAAGACCTTTCCTCCTTCCCTTTCCTAATGTTGGGGAGGGACCCAGCTCTTTGCTGCTCTGGTTGGTTGCCTCACCTGTTAGCTCTCAGGGTCCAATGGTTAGGCTTTTTGTTTGGAGGCATCTGGAGCTTCCCCTTGACCCCAGGGAGTCCCAGATGGGAACTTGTGACCAAGGTCTTGGTGGAGTCTTTCTGGCTTTCTTAGTAGTGGGGAGTTTCTTGGCAGGGCCTCATGGCCATGTTCTCTGCTGCCTTCCCTTATTCCCTAAACTAACTTGCCTCACTGCTTTCTCTCCAGAGCCTCAGATTCCAATATCCAAACATCTTCTTGATAGAGCCACTTGGTTGTTCCCTTCTCATTGCAGATTCTTGACATCCCCCCATATCTGTCTTCTTTTAGAAAATGCAGATTCCACGTAAAGAAAGTACTTAATATTGTGGTGAATTTCTTTTCAGGTAAATTATAACAATTTGCAAAGAGAAATACCAATGTTAGAAAATGAAATAAAACAACTTAGAACCAAAAAAATGAGAACTTTATTATCCAAATTATTGACTCAATTTCTTTGCAGAATTTGTTAAGCCTCTAATTTAATAAATGCAAATTCAAGGAAATACAAAACATAGAAAGAGCTAATAGTATATATAAAAGAGCTAATACTATACCTAATGATAATTTAAATATTATTCAAAATAAAGCAACTCTTGCTAGTTTCCTAGGCTTTTACATCTATCCATGTAGACAAACAAAAAGTACACTGGTTATTCTTCAGAGGTATAGATTCATGGATATCCCCATTTGCAGACATTCCCCCGGTATCAGTAGCATTAGCACAGACATTGCACATAAGTATATATATTTAAAAACACCCTGAGGCCTGCAGGAAAAATAACTGCCTCTATTTTGTGTGGTAGTCCTTAGGGAGAAGTAGAGCTGATACATAAACATTAACAAGATAGATTCACTTTTTAAAAGTAGATCAGCTCAAAATTGTGAGTCAAAAACAATTTTCTAGCTTAGTGGTTTTCAGCCTTTGAAAGTATGTAAACACCTTTTTAACATTTTAAAGAATTACAGATGTCTTCTTCCCACAAAAACAAAAATTAAACAACTGTCCCCACAAAATCATGATAGCTGTTGTTTTCATTTCTTTCATTTGAAGAAATAAAGTGACAAAAAAGTTTCCATGAATTTAGTCTCTCTTTAAGAAACTCGAATTCCTTTTTCTTCTTCATCTTGGTTTTCTACTATATTCATATTTACTTATATATATGTGTGTGTGTGTATATATATTATTATTATTTTTTTTTCTTTTTCAGGAGGTACTAGAGATTGAACCTGGGACCTTGTACATGTGAGGCAGACACTCAACCACAGAGCTACATCCACTACCCTATGTATATTTTTTGATATATAACCTCAGATTCTTTGTGGGAAGAGAATTGGTATTAAAAAGAAAATCAATTTAGTAATTTTTAATAGTTTCTTGAAGGGGCATGAAGCATATTTAAAAATTTTTATATAAAGATATTCACTTCTTTCTGGAAAGATGAGAAGTTTAATTATATAGTGAGGTGAATTCCACATTTGTTTATAGCTGAAATAAGTTAGAGAAATGCTGATTGCTCTAACTCCCTTTAGTAATCTGAAGCGCATAATAGTATGTTAATGGCTCTGAAAAGTCCTGCAATAACTCCATTTCATTTTGCTTAACTATCTTTTCCGAAATATATTTAGTCATGGACTTCCTCATTTCAAATAACTTTGTTGTAGGTCTTTCATTTTTTAGAGTTTGCATAAGAATCGCTTTTGTAAATTTTTTTAAGATTATGAATAGTTTATAATTAAACTACTTAAAGCTGTAAATGCACATGGTTTAAGAAGTCTGACAATTCTACAAGACTTATCATGAAAAACAGCAGTTCACTATATACTCCTATGCATACTCCCAAATTTCCATTATCAGCAGCAACCGCTCTCAACTAATTGAACTCTTTCTTTTGATATTTACTTCAGCATATTTATATTGGTACCTCTGGATTTTTCAGTTTTAGCCATAATATAATGATTAATACCTTTGCCTTACCTACCATACATGTTTACCTCCTGCCCTTAATCCTCATCTTCCCATTAAAGCTATCGCAGAATTTTGGTTAGACCAGCATTAGGGATTGATATTATTTTGACTATAAAACTGCTCGTTACAGATAAGCCAAGTGATATACTATGATCACTTTTTCTTCATTGCAAAATATTTTATTTTCCTTGAAGTTAATATTGTCTGTTTTTAAAAATATATATATACATATGCCTATCACTAATTCAACCAAACTCTGTTAGTTGTCTAAATCATCTCTAATTATCCACATTAAGTTCTATCTTGTTATCTTCTTGAAGAAATCCCTCTTGTTACCTTTCATCCTGCTCTAATCTCTCCTAATTGCTCTCAAGCTCTGCTTCAAAGTTGTCTTCTTGGGAACTTCATCATCTTCCTAGGGACTTTATTAAGCCTCTCTCTCATATTGATTACCTGTCTTTTGGTTCTGCTGTCTTACTATTATCTTGGTTTACTTCCTTGTTTTGGTGGAACATATTTTCGGGTAAAAATTTCTGGTAAAATTTTTTTCCAAAAAAAGATTTTTCAGACCTTACATTTGCAGAAATATTTTGTTTTACTTTGACATTCATTCAATAGTTTGAGTGTTGAATTCTAGGTTAATTTTTTTTTCCCTCAGAATTTTGAGGGCATTGCTTCATTGTCTTCTAGTTTTCAGAGTTGCAATTGGGAGGTCCAATGCCATTCTGATTCTTGATCCTCTGTATGAAAAGAAATGAAACTTTTAAGGATCTTCTCTACATTTCTATTATTCTAAATTTCACAATGATGTGCCTTTAACTAGGACTACAGTAATCCATTATACTAGGACTTTGTGTGACTTTCTGTGTGAAATCTCATTTCCTTCAATTATGGGAAAATTTCTTGTGTTATTACTTTGGTTACTTTTCTGTTCTTTTTCTGGATTTTCTATAATTTGGAACTTTGACTCCCTGAATTTTTCTATTTTTTATTTTTAATTTTCCAATTTTTGTCTTTTTGTTTTACTTTTTGCCAGATTTCTTCTTCCTTCTACTGAATTGTTAATTTCTGCTAACATAATTTTGCTTTCTAAGAGCTCTTTTTTGGTTCTCTGAATATTCCTTTTTCACAGCATCCTGTTCTTACTTCATGGATGCAATATTCTCATATCTCTAAAGACATCAATGAGACTTTCAGAATATTTTTTCTTCCTGCACTGCATGTCTCTAGTAAGCTTTCCCCTTTTATTTACTCTGGTCTCGGTCTTTAATATAAGATACTTTAATCAAATGTCTGGTGATTCTTGTCTGTCTGTTCATTTTTAAGATGGACATTAAAAAACTGATTGGAAGATCTGAGGTTGTAGATAGAGCTGGTTGCCATGGTCTTCAATGTAAGGCATTGTGGTGATAGTATCTTTAGGACTTTTCTCTTGGGCTGGTATGATTTTCTTGAGCAATTACCTCTAATCTTCAGATTACCCCCAGATTACCTCTAATTCTAATCTTCCTGGGGTTTCTGTGCCCAGTTTCTAGTAGCCTTGGAGAGGGGCTAGGATGTCTCACATTTGGCATGTAAATGTTTATGTAACTGTAGCAGTTTGATGATATGGATGAATTCCAAAAAGAAATATTGGATTATGTTTGTAAACTGGTCTTTTCCTCTGGGCATATTAGAGTGTGTTGGATTCAGAGGTTTTACTTTTACTTAATTAAATTATGAATTAGGGCTTTGATTGGGCCATGTCAGTAGGGCGTTGAGTCCCCACCCCTTGGTGGGTGGGAACTCACAGATAAAAGACATGGCAAAGGACAGAGTTGGAGTTTTGATGCTGGAGTTTTTGAGCTGGAGCCCTGGGAAGTAAGCACACAGAGGGGCTTGGTCGTGAGGAAGGAGAGAAGGCCCCGGGAAAAGAGATAAGCCGTTTGCCTGACAGTTCACAGCTGGCCTTGTGGAGAGAGGCAAAACCTAGAGAGCTTCAAAGTCTACAGCTGACCTTGTGGAGTAAACAGAGGAGCTGAGCCAGGAGAGAAATGAGCCCCAGGAAGAGAGGAACCCAGGAAGTCTGAACTCTGGCAGATGTCAGCAGCTATCTTGCTCCAACATGTGGCAATAAACTTTGGTGAGGGAAGTAACTTATGTTTTATAGCCTGGTAACTGTGTGGGCTTCTACCCTAAATAAATACCCTTTATAAAAACCAACCAATTTCTGGTATTTTGCCCCTTTGGCTGACTAATACAGTAACTATAATCATCATTGTATAGGATGATTTTTCTTATGTTACTTAAATGTAAAGGGGAAAAATCCCTAAGTCCTGAGGGAATACTTGGGACAGAGGGCAGAACAAATGTTTTAAGGCTGATTCCATTTACAGAAAACTTTACTAAGGGAGACTGTCTTACCCTGGTCCAAAATAGAGGAAAATCTTTCATTTAAAAGCTTCAGTTCTTCCTTTGTATGGCTAAAGGTAAACTAGGTATAAGTAGGTGATTCTGTGGTTAGGATTCCCACAGCATGGTTGCTCGATTAGCATCACTTGGAAATTAGTTACAAATGCAAATTGTCAGACCCCACTGCAGACTTTCTTAATTAGCAACTCTGGGGATGAAACCCTGCAATCTTTGGGTTAAGAAGCCTTCCAGGTGATGCTAATCCGTGTTCAAGTTTGAGAACCACAGATTGAGTATGCAAGTTAAGACAAGTCTAGGAAGGAACTGGAAAACAACACTGCATAATGGAGAAACAAGACATTTGAATTTTCTACTGACAATGAGAAGACAGAAAGAAAGGACATTGACCCTGGAGATGGCAGGCACAGGGGAAAGTTCCCTGAAAAGAGAAGAGGAGTCCAGAAACATGGCAGAATACCAGGGTCAGAGGAAGAAGAGAGCTGGTGAAAATTTCTAAGGGGTAGGGATGACCAAAGAACTCTTAAGAAGGATGATGTGTGATATTCTGTTTTACGGTTTCTACTTTATGCTGTAATATCTCTCTATTAGTCACAATTCATCAGGAGAAGTCAGTTACACACAATCATCTAGTTTTAGTGGTGCATTGGGGAATAAAGGAGAAGATGCCAAGGGAAAAAAATCCATTACTCTGAGCAGAGAGTACACATTTTTTCCCCCTTACTAATGTATTCCCCAATGGATTCAGTATTTGCTGACTGACTAAATAAATGAAGTGTCTCAGTATTTTTAGAATTTATGGAAAGGACTTATGCCTACTTTTTTTTTAAGGAAGTAATTGTTGCCTTAGACATCTTATGTTTTGAAAATAGAGATTAAAATTGCATTTATTTCCTACTTTTTTCTTTAAACAGCAAAACATGCTAATCAATTTATATAAATTACCTATATATTTATGTCTATAAATCCTATATAAGTAGAATATATCTTTATAACTATGTAAATTTTCTGTAGTATCTAAAATTTCCTTTAAAATGTTAAAGGAAGTCTTATCTCTGTAGACAGATATCTTAGTTTCTAGAATACATTTTCCCATCCTTTTAAAATGTTAAACTTTCTTATTAGGGAATATTGGAAAATAAATAATCCAAAAAGAATGAAGTTATTCATAACATACACACCTAGAGATGACCAGAATCATGTAAAATTTTAGAGCTGGAAGGGACCCACTGTCATTAGTCACACACCCATAAGGTACACTTCTCTCCTGACTTCCTGGCTCAGTGTCCTTCCCTCAGAAAAGCAACTGTGCTTTGCCGTTTATCAATTTGGATCAAAGCAGAGGAATCAATTATCATCCTTTATCATTTTGAGTACTTCTCCATTGTTCCCATTGTGGTAGGAAACAAAAAAAAAAAAGATCAAACACCTTTCCTCAAAGAAGATTTGCTCTTTCAGGTTTTTTGTTTTTGTTTTTTTAACAATTCACTGATTCCATGCTGAATTCATCTACTCCTCTGGCTTCTATAATCTGAAGAGTCTCAATCTCTTTTTTTTTTGAGCTTAGATCTCTTTTTTCCAGCAGTTTCATATGACTATTGGCCCTCATGAAATTTCCTTTTGGATATTATGCTCTTATCTCAAAGCCTTTATGTCCAGAATGGAATTCTGGTTTCATCCTTATGCCTCCAAAAACAAAAAGGTCATCTCTCCTGATCTCATGGTTTACCTATTTGTGTGTCACTAATATCATCATTCTTCTCATCACTCATGCTGTCACCTAACTCATCTCTAATCTGTTACCAAGGCTGGTTGATTGTTCTTTTGTGAAAGCATCTCTGTCTACTCTTCTTTCTAATTCCTCACCTGGGTCATTGCAATAGTTCCATGATCTTGAATCTCTCTCCTTCCAAGCCTCACTTCCAAGAGCTATGGAACTAACCTTGGTAAAGACAATACTCTCAGTCTATCATTCTACTGTCCAGGAACCCTAAGAGTATAATCACTAGCCTTGTCCTGGTGTCTAGCCCTTCCACAATGGGCCATCCATCCTTCACTATATCTTCCCTTATTTTAAAATTGAAAAAAATATAATTACTCTAACTAGGTTGGCCTACTTCTGGTTCTCTGAATCCCCTTGTTGATTCTCCCTTTCTGGTCTCTATACTTATGTTGAGTTAGGCTCTCCTCTTTCTCCTTGAGTCTTATTTAAGATGCTAAAATTGTGTTTGCTCTGAATAAATACCTTTTCTAATCAACTAACCCTCAGTGATTTCTCCCTTACTTGAACTTCTAAAGCACTTCCTGTCCTATGTATTTAGTTCTCAATTGTATAATAATGGCTTCTTTCTATTCAGTGCCTACTGTGTGCAGACATTATTCTAAACCAGGCGTTCTTAACTGTTTTTGTTCCATGGACCCCTTTGCCAGTCAGGTGAAAACCATGGACCCCTTAATAAGTCCACATTATACTGTGTATTATTTAATAAATATATCACACCTGCACCCACATGTCCCCACAAGAATAATGTTTTTTTGAATTTCAATTCAAGCTCATGGACCTCTTGTTAAGAATCCCTGTTCTAAACAGTTCTTAACTCATTTAATCATTACCACCATCTGGTGAGAAGTGCAACTATTATCTCTACTTTAAAGATGAGCAAAACAGAGGCACAGGTTAAGTAAGTTACCCAGGGTCACAGGATGGTAAAGCCAGGATCTGAATCCAAACTGTCTGGTTTAGAATCTGCCCTCTTACCCATCCACTACTGCCTCAGTGTATACTGCCTTAGGTTGCTGTTTTACTTTGTGTGTGTGTGTGTGTGTGTGTGCATGTGTGCACATGCAACATTTTTATGTGTGTTGCCTTCTCAAGTAAATTGTAAGCCCCTTGAAGACAAGAACCATATATTATATGCATTCTCCAAAAGGCCTAGCAGAAAGCTGTGTTCTTCAATAGGCACTGCAGGTTTGAATTGAATGAATTATTGAGCCCTTTTTCAGCCTGAGAGGATATAGCTAATTCTTATTAACTGAAAAGATAGCTTCAAAATCAGATTTGACCAAGTCACGACCAAACAAAGGAAAGAATCAAGGCGGTAAGTCAGTATCCTGGCCCAACCTCTTGGGTTCAGTGGAGTTCAATCAATTCACAAAGTATACCGTGTCAATGTCTGAAAGGTAATGAGGGCTTAATGAGCCCACACACTGCTCTCTGATCTCTTTAGTGGGTGGTTAGTGAACTTGGGTAAGGCCTGTGTGTCAGCAAATAAGAATTAACCAGTCTTGCTCTAAAAGTTTCAGCTGAATGACCATGATTGAAAACTCAATTACTCTTTTCTACTTTTAAAATTTTTTAGACTTCTTCTGAAGTCATGTGTGTGTTGTGAGAGAAAAGGTTTGGTGAATCAAACAATATATTACACAATATATTTGGTTCATAGTAATGCATTCATACAGCATTTGTCCTTTTGTGTCTGGCTTGCTTCATTTAACATAATGTCCTCCAGGTTCATCCATGTTGCCATATGCTTTATGACTTAAACAAAAAACAGAACAACAACAAAAAATTTTACATGTATCCATTACATTTAATTGAGAAATGTATATATTTATTCATCTGTGTTTATTTTTTAGTTTTTAATTGCTTATGTTTTCAATTATTAAATGTACAAAATGAAGTTAAAAATTTTTTTTTTCTTTATTCTCAGGGGACTCTCATTGACAGACTGTTCAAGGAAAATTCAACAAAAATGCCTTGTGTATCAGGAAAAGGCAAACAGTCAGGTATGACAGAGAAGAGATACCTTTTAAAACACTAAATTGTATTACATAGTTACTTAGAGTTGTGTCACAAGTTGTAGCTGTTGATTTTTTTCTCCCAAGAATGAAACTTCTGTGGAAGCTTCTCCAGATTACCTTAAATTATTTATAAGGCTATGTAAAATAGATAAAACTGACTTTAAGTGCCATTCACTTTTAAAAAACTGGTATGGGCCTCATTCTATTATAACTGCATGTTAAAAAGCATTTTTTTCTGGCATTTTCCTAGTACTTTATAAGTGAAAAGAAGTACTTATTTTCTGATTACTTCCTATTAACCTGAATAAAATTTGCCTCTTGCAGACCCTTTGGACACATACATACACACTTTAAAAAAATAATTTGTTATTAATTGTGGTAAATATCCATAACCTAAAAATAATTTTAACCATTTTAAGTGGCAATTCTTTGACATTAAATACATCGACAATATTGTGTAATTTACACCACTATTTTCAGATTACTTTAGCATCCCATACTCATTTGGCAATGACTCTCCATTTCTCCCTCCTTCCACTTCTGGTAACCACTATTCTGCTTTCTGTCTATGAATTTGCTTATTCCAAATATTTCACGTAAGATAGATCATATAATATTAGTCCCTTTGTATCTGGCTTATTTTACTCAACATGATATCTTTGAGGTTCATATTTGTAGCATGCACCAGAGCTTCAATTCTTTTTATGGCTGAATAATGATACATTGTGTGGATATACCACATTTTGTTTATCCATCCGTCTATTGATGGACACTTCAGTTGCTTCTGCATTTTGGCTAATGTGAATAATGCTGCAGTGAACATTGAAATGTCTTTCCAAGTCCCTGCTTTCAATTCTTTTGGGTATATATCTAAGAGGGGAATTACTGGGTCATATGGTAATTCTGTTTAACAATCTGAGGAACCACCAAACTGTTTTCCACAGTGGCTGTGCCATTTTACATTCCCATCAACAATATATGAGGGTTCCTATTTCTCTACATCCTCAACAACACTTATTATTTTCAGTTTTTTAAAAAAATAATAACCATTCTAGTAGCTGTGAAGTGATATCTCATTGTAGTTTTAATTAGCATTCCTTTAATGGTTTATGATATGGAGGATCTTTTCTTATATTTATTAGCCACTTGAATATTTTCTTTGGAGAAATGTCTATTCAAATCCTTGGCCCATGTTTTTAAAATATTTTTTCAAATTAACTTTTTTATTTTAAAGGAGATTTAGATTATATAAATGTTACATAAAAAAATACAAGCGATTTCCACATGCCCCACTCTATCATCCTCCCACAATTTCCCACAGTAGCAACATCCTTCATTAGTGTGGTACATTTGTTACAATTGATGAACACATATTGAAGCTTTGCTATTAATCATGGAAAACAGTTTACATTATCGTTTATGCTCTGTCCAGCACAATTTTGTAGGTTATGACAAAATATACAGTGACCTGTAACTATCACTGTAATGTCATGCAGGACAACTCCAATGTCCTGAAAATGCCCCCATATTACACCTATTCTTCCCTCTCCTATCCCTCAGAACTTCTGGTTGCCACTGTCTTTATATCAATGATAAGAGTTCTTCCATTGCTAGAATAATAATACATCTATCTAGAATAATAATGTCTACTTTAGTCCATTGTTCATTCCCCAATCTTGAGGATTTTGGGATGGTGATGTCAACTCTGCTTCTAACTGAGAGGGAGCTTAGATCTCATGGGGCAGATAGATGAAACTATCTTGCTTGCAGTTGCTGATACTCTCTGTTCCTTGGGATGGATGTTGTCCATCATCATCTCCTTGTTTGTTGTCCTGAGTGAGTCCAATGAACTGGAGAGTAGGTATTGCAACTCTGCTGAAATTCAGGGCTCAACTGTCTTGGCCCATTTTTAAAACTGTTTTTTTTTTTTTTTGTTTGTTTCCTCCCCAATCTTTTTTTTTGTTATAGGATTTTTAAATATATTCTGGATATTAAACCCTTATTAAATAAATGGTTTTCAAATATTTTCCCCTATTCTGTAGGTTGTCTTTTTACTTTCTTGATAATGTCCTTTGTATAAACTTTTAAATTTTGATGAAGCCCATTGTAACCATTGGGGAATTTGATGTAATTATGAATTCGAAAAATATAATTGAATCATGCTTGTAAACTGATCTGTTAATCTGGGCATGATTAGGTTAGGATTAAGGCGTTGAGCCCCACCCCTTGGTGGGTGGGGAATTGAATATAAAAGGCAAGGCAAAGGACAGTTGAAGCAGTCTTTTGAGAAGCAGTTTTGATGTTGGAAAGAAGGCCCCAGGAGAAGAGAAGCAAGCCGTTCGCCTGATCGTCTGCAGCTGACCTCGTGGAGGAAACAGGAGCTAAGCCCGGAGAGAAATGCAGCCCCGGGAAGAGAGGAACCCCAGAAGCCTGAACCCTGGCAAATGCCAGCAGCTGTCTTGCTCTAACACATGGCAATGGACTGTGGTGAGAGAAGAAACTTAATGCTTTATGGCCTGGTATCTGTGGACTTATACCCCAAATAAATACCCTTTATAAAAACCAACCCATTTTTGGTATTTCACATTAGCACCCCTTTGGCTGACTAATACACCCATTTTGTCTAAGTTTTCTTTTGTTGCTTACACTTTTGGTGTAAAGTCTAAGATATCATTGCCAAATCTAAAGTCATAAAGATTTTTCCCTATGCTTTCATCTAACAGTTTTATGGTTTTGTTCTTAGATTTAGGCCCTTAATCCATTTTGAGTTAATTTTTGTATGTGGTATGAGGTAAGGGTTCATATTTATCTTTTTTTACATGTGTTTATCCAGTTTACCTAGTACCATTTGTTGAAGAGACTATTATTTTCCCATTGAATGGATTTGGTGCCCTTGTAAAAAAATCAGCTGGCTATAGATATTGATTTATCTCTGGACTCTCAATTCTATTTCATTGGTCTTAATATTTATCCTTATGCCAGTACCACATTGTTTAAATTACTTTAGCTTTGCAGTAAGTTTTGAAATCAAGAAGTGTGAGTCTTACAACTTTGTTCTTCTTTTATTGTTTTGACTATTGGGAACCTATTGCAATTCCATATGAATTTAAAGATCCACTCTTCTGTTTCTTCAAAACTGACTGCTGGGGTTTTGATGGGGATTGCTTTAAATTTGTAGATCACTTCAAGCAATATTGACATCTTAACAATAACAACCCACGAGATGTCTTTCCATTTATTTAGGATGATTTTAATTTCTTCAGCAATGTTTTGTAGTTTTCAGTGTACAAGTCTTTCACCTCCTTCGTTAAATTTATTCCCAGGTATTTTATTCTTTTAAATGCCATTGTAAATGGAATTGTTTCCTCGATTTCCTTTTCAGATTGTTCATTACTGATATATAGAAATCCAACTGACTTCTGTGTGTTTATCCTATATTCTACAACTTTACTGATTTTGTTTATCAGTTCTAGTAGCTTTCTTGTGGATTCTTTGGGATTATGTATATACATATGATCATGCCATCTTATTCCTTCCCAATTTGGATGCCTTTTATTTCTTTCGTGTCTCTAGCTAGAAATTCCAGTACAATGTTGAATAACAGTGGTGACCGATGGCATCTGTTTCTTGTTCCTGATCATAGGGGGAAACTTTCAGTCTTTTACCATTGATTATGATATTTTCTATGTTTTTTTTTTTTTTTTTTCCCCCATAAATGCCCTTTATCATGTTGAAAAATTTCCCTTCTATTCCTAGTTTTCCAGGTATTTTTTTATCATGAAAGGATGTTGGATTTTGGCAAATGCCTTTTCTGCATCAATTGAGATGATCAGGAATTGTTTTTTTTCCCTTTATTCTGTTAATGTAGTATATTACATTGGTTGACTTTCTTAGGTTGAACCATCCTTACATTCCTGAAATAAATCCCACTTGATCACTGTATATAATCCTTTTAGTATACACTGTTGGATTTGATGTGCCAATATGTTGTTGAGCATTTTGGAATCTATATTCATAAAGGATATTGGTCCGTAATTTTCTTTTCTTGTTCTTTGGTATCAGTAATGTTGGCCTCATAAGAAGAGTTAAGAAGTAATCCCTCCTATTTTTTGGAAGAGTTTGAGAAGAATTGGTGTTAAATCTTTAATTGCTTAGTAGAATTCAGAAGTGAAACCATCTAGTTCTGGACTTTAATTTTTAAATTTATTTTTATTTTTTATTTATTTATCCCCCCCACCCCCTTTCTGCTTGTGTGTCCATTTGCTGTGCGTTTTTCTGTGTCTGCTTCTGCTTGTCTCCCTTTGTTGCGTCAGTTCTCGGCACCGGCACCATTAGCTTACGGCGCCGGGCAGGCTTGCTTGCCTTCACCAGGAGGCCCCGGGAATCAAACCCAGGCCTCCCATATGGTAAGTGGGAGCCCAATCACTTGAGCCATGTCCGCTTCCCAATTTTTTTTTTTTTTCCTTTAAAGAAGTCCTGGGGATTGAACTTGGGACCTTGTACATGGGAAGCAGGCATTCAACCACTGAGCTAAACCTGCTCCCCTCTTGGACTTTAATTTATTAGGAGGTTTTTAACTTACTGATTCAGTCTCTTTACTTGTTATAGGTATGTTGAGATTTTCTATTTCTTATTGCATCAGATTATGTATCAAGGAATTTTTCCTTTTCATCTAGGCATTTTAAATTTGTTGGCTTATAATTGTTCATAGTACCCTCTTATAATTCTTTTTATTTCTGTAAGATTGGTCATAATGTCCCTACTTCATTCCTGATTTTAGTTATTTGTATCCCCTCTCTTTTTTTCTTAGTCAGTCTGGCTAAAAGTTTGTCAATTTTATTGATCTTTTCATAAAGCCAACTTTTGATTTTATTTATTCTATTGTTTTTCTATTCTTTATTTTATTTAGCTCTAACCTTTACTATTTCCTTCCTTCTAATAAATTTGGGTTTAGTTTGCTCTTCTTGTTCTAGTTTCTTTAGGTGATAATTAAGGCTATTTGTATATTGATCTTTCTCCTTTTTAAATGTAGGCATTTAGAGCTAAAGTTTCCCTTTGAGCGCTGACTTCACTGCATCCCATTAGTCTTGGTATGTTGTATTTTTGTTTTCATTCATTTCAAGACATTTCTTAACTTCTTTTGTGATTTCTTCTTCAAACTTTTGGTGGTTTAATAGCATGTTGTTTAATTTCCACATGTTTGTAAATTTTCCAGTTTTCTTCTGTTATATTTCTGGCTTTATTCCATTGTGGTCTGAAAAGTTACTTTGTATGATTTCAATATTTTAAAATTTATTAATATTTGATTTGTGACCTAACACAGTCTATCCTGGAAAATATTTCAAGTACACTTGAGAAAAATGTCTATTCTGCTTTTGTTGGATAGAGTGTTCTATATATGTCCATTTGGTCTAATTGGTTAATAGTGTTGTTCAAGCTTTTTATTTCCTTATTGTCTGTTAAGATGTTCTATGAAGTCTCCAATTATTATTGTAGAACTATCTATTTCTCCCTTCAATTTTGACAATTTTTGCTTAATATATTTTTGGGTTCTGTGAGGTACACATATGTTTATGATTGTTAAATATTCTTGCTGGATTGAACCTTTTATCTATCCATCCATCCATCCATCCATCCATCCATCCATCCATCCATCCATCTATCATCATCTATCTATCATTATATCCTTCTTTGTCTCATAATCTTTTTTGACTTAAAGTCTGTTTTGTCTGACAATAATATAGCTACTTTGGCTCACTTGTTTATGATTTGCATGGAATATCTTTTTCTACCCTTTTACTTTCACCTGTGTTTTACTGATGTACCTAAAATGTATCTCCTGTAGACAGCATATAGATAGATCATGTTTTTCATCCAATCTGCCATTCTCTGCCTTTTAATAGGGTAGTTTAATCCATTGACATTTAAGGTGGGAAAAAAGGATTTATTTCTAACATTTAACTATGTGTTTTCTGTATGCCTTATATATTTTTTGTCCCTCAATTACTCCATTATTGCCTTTTTGTATTTAGTTGCTTTTTTGTAGTGTACCACTCTTACTCTATTCCTTCCTTTTCTTTATATTTTTAAGTTGTTATCTTAGTGGTTACCTTTGTAATTACAATTAGCATATTAAACTAATAACCTAGTTTGACTAGTACCAATCTAGTTTCAGCAGCATATAAACTCTCCACCCCTAAATATCTCCATCCCTCTCCTTTTATATTGTTATTGTCTCAGATTACTTCTTTATATATTATATTCCATTAACATAAAGTTTAAATGTTATTTTACACATTTGCCTGTTAAATCATATGGGACAAACTCAAAGTACAATAATGTGAGATTTTATATTTACCCATGTAGTTACCTTTTTCAATGTTCTTTATTTCTTCTTATGACTTCAAGAAGTCATAAGACTCCTTGACTTCAGGACTCCTGAAGTCAAGACTCCTTTTACTTCAGGCTAAAGGACTCCCTTTAGCAATTCTTGTAGGGCATAGGGCAGGTCTTCTGGTAATGAACTCTTTCAGCTTCCTGGTAATTTACTGATGATTTAATTTCTCCTTCATTTTTGAAAAATAATTTTTGCTGGATATAGAATTCTTAGTTGACAGTTTTTTTTTTTTTTAATTTAAGGACATTAAATGTGCCATCCAGCTGTCATCTGGCTTCCATGATTTCTAACTAGAAACCCACTATTAATTTTATTGGGGATTCTTTGTATGTGATATATCATTTCTCTCTTGCTTCTTTCCAAATCCTCTCTTTCTTTGGACAAAATCGCTATAATATGTCTTGATGTAGATCTCATAGAGTCTACCCGGCTTGGGGTTTGTTAAGACTCCTGAATGTGTATATTCATGTCTTTTATCAGATTTGGGATGTTTTCAGCCACTATTTCTTCAAGTACAAATACTTTTTTCCCTGTCTCTTTCTCTCTCTCTTTTTCTTCTAGGACTCCAAAGATATGCATATGATGGTATGCTTGATGGTGTCCCACAGGTCCCTCAGGCTCCGTACATTTTTCTTCATTATTTTATCTTTCTGCACCTCATATTGGATAATTTCAATTGTCTTTTCCTCAAGTTCGCTGATCCTTTTTCTACCTATACAAACCTGCCATTGAATTCATCTGAGTTTCCATTTCGCTGTACTTTGCTGCTCCAAAATTTCTGTTTGGTTTCATCTCATAATTTCCATCTCTTTATTTTTGTTCAGAGAAGGTTTTCCTAATTTCATTAGTTCTTTGTATATGGATTCCTTTAGCTCATTGAACATATTTAAGACAGTTATTTAAAGTCTTTGATTAATAGTTCCAAAGTATGAGCTTCCTCAGGGATAGTTTCTGGCAAATTATTTTTTTCCTGTGAATGGGCCAAACTTTCCTGTTTCTCTGTGTATCTTGCAATTTTTTGTTGTTGTTGAAAAGTGGACATTCTGAGTATTACATTGCTAAAACACTGGAAATCTAGTTTTCCACTCCTCTGGTATTGCTAGTTTTGTTGTTGTTGATAATTGGAGCTGTGAATTTTTCAAACTATTTTTTTCTCTCTGATGGTAAATTGAGAAGGAAAGAAGGGATAAAAGGTACTGCCTCTTTAATACTCTTCTGTCACTTTTGCTTGAGGGGGGTTAGACTAATGGCCACCATCAGAGCCTCCAATGATCAAAAGTAATGATCAGCAATCAGACTACAAACACCCGCATATTGGAATTAGGTCCTTGCAAGAGTAAGCTGCACCAGGAGCCTGGAATGAAGTCCCTACTGTTGCCTGCTACACAGTTGCATGATGGGTAGGTGATAGCCACTGCATGGAGAGTGAAATTCACTGGTATTTACCATAATTTGTCAGCCTTTTCCTTTAGCTCTTCCCTGGATGCAGCAGTGACCCCTAGATTCCAGAGCTTCAAAACAATTGATTCAGAAAGGTCCTGCCAGTTCAATACTTGCTTTGGTGAAAGGACTGATTTCCGGAGCTTCCTATTCTGCTATCTTCCTACAAGTCTCTCTTCCACACACATGCTTTTAAAGGAATAAATCATCAAACATTTACTGCAGTTCCAAGATCTAGGTCTATTAGTTCTTGGGGGTAAAAAGAGCTTGGACCTGGTACCTGTCCTCTATGCATTTATCCTCTTTGTTATGAAAGCCATGTTGGATTTGAAGTCCACCTTCTTCAGCCATACATTCTCCTTTCAGGTGTCTCAGCGTCCTTGATAATATTTAGCTTTTGTTTATACTCTGTCAGGCCTATTCTTGTGATTTCTAGTCCCATTCTTCCTGCCTTTGACCTGGGAGGTAATCACTCTTAGGGATGCTGGGTATTGTCTACAGTTGGGCAGGTTGTGCACTCCACAAGGTCATATAAGCCTACTCTGCACGTACACATGTGGCAGCCAGACACTGTGTCTAAGATGAGTTTTGCAGACTGCCAATCTTACTGATTCTGTGTTGGAGTCACATGGTTTAATCCTCATTTATTAACCACATAAGATACAAATTAAAGAAAAATGTAATTATTAATACAAGGCAATAATAAACTAAAGATTAGATGATTTGGAAAATGCATTCTCTAACTTCAGATGTAGAAATATAATAGTGGAAAAAACAAACAGTTTTTTTTTTTAATTTTTACTGGGAGGTCCCGGGGATCGAACCCAGGTCCCTCCATATGGGAGACGGATGCCCAACCATTTGAGCCACATCCGTCCCAACAAACAGGTTTTGACTAAGAGTCAGAACATTGGGTATCTAATACTTATTCAGTTACTTATTGATATTTTGGTACCTCAAGTAGTTATTTAACCTCTTAGGACCTATAAGAAGTGGGAAACACCACCAGTTGCACCTGTTTTCCTGGGCTATTAGGAAGCTCACAAGAAAATGTAAGAGAGTATCGTGGACAGAAATAATATATGTGTGTGTAAGCCCAAACTTCATCATGAACACAGAGGAGTATAGTGGTCTAGAGAAGAATATTTCAGGGAAGGAGAGTCCTGAGCTGGGATTTAATTTTGATTTTTTTTGTGCATTATACTAGAGGATCTTTGAAGGCAGGGGCCATATTTTGTGACCCTCTTTGCCTAAGATGTTTAGCACATGGTTATGAACACCAACTTTTTGGAATGCATGAAAACAGATGAAATTCAGAAATCTAGAGAAAAATGTAACATACTTTGATCTAAGTTCTCAAAATTTCCAAATCAACAAAGATATTTTTAGAATACCAACTATGTGCCAGGTACAAATATAGGCGCAGGGTATAGAGAAATGAACAAGAGCCAGTGGTTCTTGACTTTAGAGCACCTACTGGGGTGGCAGGGCAGGTAAACATTTAAAATGTGATTAAAAATGTGTTGTGTTGGGTATTATAAGGCAATGTACAGGTACATAATTAAGAGTCTAACAATTGCTAATTTTGAGACTATTACTTAAACATGTTGAAATACATGTACATAAAACTTCTCTAAAAGGACTTTTTAAATTTTATTATTTTCTATATTGATATTGACAGAATTCATGGTGACATTTCCCACATCCTTTTAAGCATCTCAAATTAAACATCAATAATGTTTTGTTTTTTTAAAAATTTATTATGGCAAAATATATAATGTAAAATTTGCCATTTTACCCACTTTTAAGTGTACAATTTAATGGCACTAATTACATGCAAAATGTTGTGTAAAAAGAGTTTTTAAAAATATATAAATTAACAATTGATATCATTTGCCATAGATTCCCCTTACTTTTTTCTCTAGGAAAGACTTGTTTGTATATTCTTTATGGTGTTTATTTAAAGAAGCCTAATGTATGATATACAAAGGACAGATTTTTCCAGAGTACATCTAGTGGCATTATCAGCTTAAAATTATTTATTTATTGAAAATTTATTGAACAGATACAGAGTGAAAGCAGATACTAGACCCTGTCCTTTAGAACTCTACCATCCCATATGGTGACCACTAGGTACATGTAGCTATAGTGCACTTGAAATGTGGCAAGTCTGAATCAAGTTGTACTATAACTGTAAAATGTACTCCCAATTTTGAAGGCTTAATATGAAAAAAAGAATGAAAAATATCTCATTAGTAATGTTTGTATATTGATTACATGTTGAAATGATATTTTTGATAGATTAAATAAAATACATTAAGATAAATTTTACCTGTTTTTTTTTTTTACTTTTTAAAAATGTGGTAACTAGAAAATTTAAAATTATATGCATGACTTGCATTTGTGGTTCATATTATCTTTCTACTGAAAGTGCTTCTTTGGAGGTTAATATAATAGGGAGAATAATATTAAAGGAATGTGCGCCAATGGGACAAGTGCTTTAAGGGAGGTACATATGAAGAAGGGTGCACCTAATGAGCTGGTTTGATCAGGAAAAGATTCAAAGAGGTGAAATGTGAGATTCTTAAAAGAAGAACAGGATTTCTCTAAGCAAACTGGAAAGGAAGACAGGCCAGGGAGAGAAGTATACATAAAGGTAGGAAAGAAGACTGGATGCTTCATGGAAGCACCAACATTTAAGAGTAGGTAGAACTATGTGCCAGGTGTGTGTGGAATCTCGGTGGAGCTGCAGGTCCTACCCTACAGCTCTATGGACTCATCCAAATCACCTGGCGAGGAGACAACGATGGGCAACGGCCATCCCAGGGAATGGAGAGGGCTTGCATCTGCAGGCAGGATCATCCCACCCACCATATCCATGGGATATAAGCCCTCTCTCACTTGGAGGTGGAGTGGACATCACCATCCCAGTCCCCTCAGGATTGGGGGAAGAACTATGGACTAGAATGGACTTGATGGTATTCTGTTGTACACATATGATAATTCTAGCAATGGAAGAAATTATAACAGTGAGGTGGAGCCGGTGGCCACTGGACACTTTCGGGGCAGGGAAGGGATGTACAGTTGAAATACAGGGGCTTTATCGGGACTTAGAGGTTGTCCTGGGTGCCGTTGTGGCAACGGATGTAGGCCATTTTAAATCAGCACACACCATTCAGAATTGTGTGGGAAAGAGTGTGGTTTATGATGTGAACTGTGGTCTATGGTTGATGGCAAGGCCCCAGGATGTGTAAGTCCATTGAGGGTGATGGGCCACACTTGTGGGACATGTTTGTGTGGGATGTGGGGGGAGGTGTGGGAGGTGGGGAACATGGGAATCCCTGTAGGTTCCATGTAATATTTAGGTAATCTAAGCACCTCTTAAAAAAAATAAAAATAAAAATAACATTTTTGTAAGCAAATGCACATATATGCATATATATTTATATATCATTTTACAAATATTGGTATGTATTGTGAAAAATTTGATTTTTTACCTACAATAAAAAATAAATTAATTAAAAAAAAAAAAAAAAAAAAAAAAAAAAAGAGTAGGTAGAAGAGCCCAAAAGTATAAGTAGGCCATAGACATACCATTTTCACTGTTGCCCATGGAATAGTTAAAATTGTGCGTAACTTATTTGGAATGTTAATATTATGTCTTGCTCTCTGAATATTTTTCTTACAAAAATCACTCAAATGTCATGTACAGGTTATCCCAGCACACCACTAGATGGTACTGTGCTCTAGGATTGAAAAAAAAAAAAGTAGGCTGGCCAGGATGTGATAATTTCATAGTGATCTCTATGAAAAAATGGTGCCTAAACTTTTTTAAAGAGCATCTTTCTCACTTTTGAGCATGCAAACCCAATATATGTGTCTATTTATTTATAAATTGTATATACTTAATACTGTACTAATATATTATGCCCATTATGAAGCAGAGATATAGAGAAATAGAAATATAAAAAGGCTATGATAAAAGTTACACAGATTTTTTCTTTCCTGCGCTCTAATGGATCTTTTTTTGTGCACATCCCTGGGGTGCCTGGCCCTTACTTTGGAGAACACTGATCTATTTCAGGAATTTTTTTCTTTATAAAGATTAAAGCAACAAAAAATTCTGAAACAAAAAATATTTGCTACACACTTAGAGGCATTAAAATGAGCATCACATTTACATGTCAACTCATTTAGAGCACTGAAAGAAAAAATTAAAATGAAAAAGTCAAGATTTGTTTGCTTGGGTATGTTCTTATTTTTCAATTTTAAACAAGATTTGATGTTGTATTAGGGTTCTCCAGAGAAAAAGAATGTAAATGTAAATATTATGAGATTTATTATAGGAATTGGCTTACATAATCGTGGGGATGGGTAAGTCTGAATCCCATAGGGCAGGCTGCAAGCTGGGAACTCTGATGAAAGTTTTTGATGAATTCCCTGGAGAAGCTGACTGGCTGAAGTAGAAATAGAAACTCTTCTTTCTGTCTGCTGAAATCATCAGTTCTCCCTTTAAGGCCTTCAGCTGATTAGATGAGACTTCTCTCATTGCTGAAGGCAATCTCCTTAGTTGAGTGTAGATGTAATCAACCATAGATGCAATCAAGTTACTGATGATTTAAATCCATGAAATAGCCTCACAGTAACAATGAGGTCAATGATTGCTTGACCAAACAACTGGACACCGAAATCTGGTCAAGTTGACATGTGAACTTAAGCATGAATTTAACAGAATCATAAATGAGTTAAAAATAGCAAGCCAAGTAGGATTTTTTTGTCTATATTTTGCTTAAAAATCATAGAGGTTATATATATTTTTAAAATGTGCAAACAAAAGCGAAATAAGACTATAAATGATATAAATAGATTAGTGGTGCCTCATGTGAAATAAATATGTAGAACTATGTGAAAAACCAAGCAACAAACAAACAAACAAAAACCCAAAGGGGAACATTTCCTGATTTTATTATAGGACTACAATTGCATTTTGCTCTGCTTTCATTACATTGTCCCTATAGGAGTTTTTGATTGATGGTCATTTTTATACTCCTAAGTAGGGTCATGCTGAGATCTCATTAGTATGTCCAAGACTAAGTAGTTTAAGCATAAATGTTATTTTGACTCTTTAATGGCTATATTTTAAAACATTCTGTACATGGTTGTAAACGGTTGGGTAAGTAGAGAAGAGAATAGTTCAGTCTTGAAATTAAAGTCTAGTGCTTATAAATGGGAACACATTCAAGAAATCAGCCTTGCTCTGTATTTCAGGTGTGATTTTTCTGTAAACCTACTTCTCTAATAAAAAGAAAAACCTGCCTTATAAGAAACTGGGGGAAGGTCTAGGAACAGCCGGAACAGTGAGACTGTACAGCATCTCTCTGCATTTTTCACCACTGTGCTTGTGTATCCAGCATAAGAGGAATACTTGAATCTAATGTTGCAAGCACCAATGCCATTCTACAGCTTTTGGGGTTGTTGGATGCCTCAGAATGGACAATGGAGCTAAGAATTTAGCAATCCTGCATCCCTGCCGTTTTCCATTTTCTTTCTTAGCCAGTCTGAGAAGTCCAAGGAAGCTGGGCCCAGACTCTCCTGTATCCCTGATACTTGTCATATAAGTGATGCACCCATAAAAATGAAACTGATTTCAAAAGCCACACTGGAAAACTAACATTTGTAGCTGTATTGCTTTTCTAAGAACTAGGATGAGAATTTTACCTTCTTCAGCTTCCCTCTGGTGCTTTTACTACTATTCTGTTACCTTTATTTCACATAGAATTAAAAAATCTGAATTTGAGAGAAAACCACTAGGAGGCCAAACTTGACCATGACATTGTTTCTTTCCACTCCAGACTCCTTAATCTGTCTGAAATCCCTTCTTTTAGCCATTTTAGTCTTCCAGATATTCAGAACCTAAAAACATGTATCCTGGAGTCACCATCTCCACCTTGGTTTCTTATGTCCAACGGTGGTCGAGTCTCCTTCTGGGCTGTAGGGCCTGTGACAAAGTATGCTCACCCCCCACTTGTGTTCTGGTAATATGTTAAAATGGACCCCAGAGCCTTCGGGAGGATGAAAAACAGCAGAACTGGGCAGCCCAACCTAAGGGAAGTATATTGAATTCTGGAGGGGCAGTCCATTTGCTTTTAAGAATGTGCATAGGCTCCCAGGTCATTCTTTTTGTCTTGGAAACCTGTAATTTCATATTCCCTGTTGTTTTATGATTCTCTTTCTCAGGCTTTACCAAAACCTTCAGGGTACCTCTGGATTTATCTCTTTGCTTTCAATAGCAAGTAGTAGGCTTTGGTCCTTGGGTGAATGTTAGGTCCCAGTTCAACGTGACATTCACAATGTCTTGCATCCATGACCATTATTTAGTGCCGGAACATTTTCATCACTTCAACAGGAAGCTACATTCTCATTAAGCAGTCGCTCTACATTATCTTGTCCCTGGCAACCACTAATCTGCTCTCTGTCTCTATTGATTTACTTATTCAGGATATTTCATATAAAAGGAATCATACAATATGTGGCCTTTTTTTTGTCTGGGTTCTTTTAATTAGCATAATGTTTTCAAAGCCTCAGTTCAGTACAATTTAAATTTCTAATCTTGTGTGCAATTTAAAGCCACCCTTCACCCCCACACTGGCTAGGCTGGTGTCCATGGCCTTGGTCTGTGTGTGTGTGTTGTGTGGTGTGTGCCTGCATCTACCTTGTGGACATATCCTGTCTTCTCTCTCCTAGGTCTTCGTTTCCTCTAATGTGTTGAGGTTGCAAGGAGGGAGGTGGAAAGGGCCAAGTGTTTTTCTTAACTGGTGGTCTTTGGGTCCTCTCTCTGGGGATTGTTGCTGCTTCTCCAAGCAGCACTGACTAGTTATTGAAGCCCTCGGCATGACAGGCACACAAAGGCTGGCTCTCTCCTTGAGTGGCCCTGGAAGCTTCTCCGAGGGGCCTAAGCCCTCCTTGGTTCACATCCCTCTTCATTCACCTCACAGTCACCTTGCCCAGCCAGCAGCTGTCTTGGGTGGAGAAATGGCAAAATGCTTGATCCCTGCTCTCTTCCAAGGTGCGCACAGGAAACAGAACATCCTTGCTTAGCCAAACCACATGCCTGTCACAAGTCTTGTTCCTATCTGCCATTTCTCTCCAATTTTCTTTTTTTCCAAGTACATAGGTACTTGCAGGATAGATAAGCAGACATTCAAGTATGAGAGATGCTGGCTGCCTGACTGCAACCACCCACAGTTTCTACCAATGAGATTCTCTTGGAGCCTCCCTCTCTTGATTTCAGGAAAAAAAGAAAGTGCCCTTTTCATCTCCTCTACTTGGGAGGGAAGACACTAGTATGCTCCAGGTACTGTAGCCTCATATCTTGGATAAGTTCATCCTTTTCTCCTTCCCAGCCTTCCAGGGGGTACTAAACATAATAGTGACCATTTGTTCATACTGGGTATCCTCTAAATTTACTCTTCCAATAAAACACATTTTTAATAGATGAGGAAACCGAGACACCAATAGGTTAAAAAGCATGTGAAGTCCATACAAATAGTAAATAGGAAAGCTGGGATTTGGTACAAAAAATCTAGCTTTGGAGTCTATGTTCTGGTTGCAAAACCATACAGCTTTTTTGTTTTCTTTATTAGAGAAGTTGTGGGTTTATAAAACAAAATGTGCCATCATCAGTTTTAACAAATGTTTCACACCAATGCAAGGTGTTAACAACAGGGTGCAATATGGGAATCCTGTAATTCATACAGTTTTTTGATGTAGGGTGTGGAAGGGGACCGGGGCAGCCATGGGGTGTATGTGGTGCTGGATTTGGGGCTGGAGGTAACAGAGCCAGTGGCTGTCCCTTAATAAGCCCCAAGGAGTATCAGGACCCAGGTGTTTGTGGCTCTGTTAAGAATGTGAACCCCTAAGGGACTTCTCAGCTTCTGGTCCTATTATCTACTTCCAGGACAAGAGGAAAGTCAAGGAAGCTGCTGGCCTACAAAATCCCTAAAGGTACTTGTTGCTTTAAGAATCTTTAAAAAATTATCCTATTCTATTTTGAAGTAAACTAGCCACAACTACATGATGTGAGGAGCCCTTAATTTAAAAGAATGCTCTAGCACATTAGACATCTGGCTTCTCTCAATCTCCATATTAGGATTAGATCTTTGATAAATTGATTTGTTAATTTTATGGCTGGGCTGGGGCAGAGTATGTTGAGTAGATATGGATTAATCACAGTGAAGGGCAGAATTGAGAACAAAGCAGGCCAAGGACTTGCTAAGGCCAGCAATGCCTCTATTTCTCTCTCACCCACAAATCAGGGTAAATAAAAAATTCAGGAGTAAGCCCACAGCTCCATGGCTCTGGGGGTTGAGTTCTGCCATAATGAGGTGAAGGGAGGTCTGTATAGATAATTTTTATTTATTTAAAATTCAAAACAAGAAGTAAAATAAAAGGGAATTGATGCATTCATTTCTCCCCCTAGGAAAGCCTTGCTTAGAGCCTGGCCCCCCTGGTTCTGCTTATGACACAACTTCAGAGGGAGCCTCATTCGAGAAATGCATCAGGTAATAACTGTAAGTTACCCATGTGATGAGGAAAGGAGGCTTTTCTAGGTGCTGTCTGTAAGTCAATGTTTTACAAACTTTTCTGTCTGTAATTCCTCACTTTTGTCAGGTTAGGTCAAGACAAAGAGTGGCACTTTTCTGATAAAGACTTGGTCACTGTGTTACCTTCTCCTGCCCTAGGCTATGCAATTTTGCAGATCAAGTTCTTGAATTTCCTGGACTTTGGATTGAAGAAAAACTCAGATGCAAGGTGGCCTTAAGTGGTTACAACGCTGTGATAGGGCTTTTACTGAGAAATATAAACATAACATGGTATGTGTGAGGTTAGTATTTTCAGGCTTTGTATATACATTACATGTGTGTAATATGGAGATGTCTGTAATGTCACTAGACCGGGCCCCGTTGTGTTCAGTCATGATACATGCAATGCATTTTCATTGCTTTACTGCTTTCATTTAAGATAAAATTCTAGAATTTTTAGGATTAATCTGTGACACATGTAAGCTTGGCATAGAATTGAGTGTTTAGCATCAACTATTAGGCAACTGGTGATTCTTTACTTGGCAGAATTTAACAGAACATACTATCTAGTTATTGTTTACTGTATTTCCATTTTCTGCCACCTTTTTTAAGGCTAAGACACTGATATTAATGAAAAGTTTCATTAAAATATCATGTACATCTATAAATTATTTAAATTGATTATAGTGTTCTGTTATGAACTTCATAAAACATATACAAATTTATAATTTTTTAAAGGATGAGGTAAAAGTTAATATAAATGGAAGTTCTGATCTTTTCTTCATGCCCACCCTGGAGTATGATTTCTCTACTTGGAGATGTCTGCTAAGGTTCATCAAATACTGACTAAATCCACCTTTCATATAGTTATTGAAATAAAAAGAAAAACACAATATCATCATTCTGGAAGGAACTTTTCTAAGTGTGCTTGTCCAACTTCTTATTTTTTTTTAGTAAGCAAAATTAGGAGAGTATGTCTAAGGTGAAAATTAATTATATGCAGTTTTTCTGGGTCTGAATTTTAAATGGACTTACTCAGTCACGTGTGGGAGTGTGGTTATCCCCAAAACTGGAAAAACTTATAAATGGTGATGTCACTCTGTGATTCATTCCCCTCTGTGTGGCCCTCTGTCTCTGTGAGTCAAATGTTTACTTGAGAACCAGTGGTGCCCTGGCTCTGGGAAAAATATATTCCTGCCCAGAATCCCTGTTCTGTGGCCTGAGTCACACATACACAAAACCAGGGGATGGCTGGGCTATACCTAAGGCCATGATAGGAACCTACTCATAGGAGCAGCGTCATTTGTCACTCTTTGGCAGCTCTTATAAAGACACCTCCAATTCATAATTAGACCAAAATGAAGGCTATATTAAAGATTTGGTGGTGACTTAAGACTAACCTGGTTTCAAGAACAGCTTGTTCAAATGAGTAATGGGTACGGCATTTATGTAAATCAACATTGAGAGCCATAGAGGAAACTTTTGAGCGTCTCATATTTACATTTGCTATTGATGCGTCAGGACCTTGTTACCATGGCTTTTGAGAAGCATTCACCAAACACCAGGACATTGGCTCATTGGGAATGCATTGTTTGGCTTGGAGATGGCCCATGTTCAGCATCTTGTTGTTCTTCAAGGCTCTTCACGCCTCACCTGTCTAGGGAGATTTTTTTTGTGTGATTCCACACTTTTTTAGTATAGCTCTAAAAGTGTGACAATATAATACCCCAGGTAGGTTGAGAGGGTTGTTGGTATTCTCATTTTATGGATAAAGAGACAGAGAGTCAGAGAGGTGAAGTAACTTTTCATAAGCAGCAGAGGTAGGAGTAGAACATTGGTTCTAACTTCTACCCCAAAGAAGGATTAGAAAAATTATCTCAGAAGAATTATATTTTGTTATAATATTATGCATAATCAGATGGCTTCTGGTTTATTTTTTTAAATAAAATTTTATAGAAGTATATCATTCATACATGAACATACCTAAACAATAAATGTATATTGAAATTTGTGAATTTACAAAACAAACAAGTATATCATCATGCAAGGCTCCTATACATATCTCTCCACCACCAACACCTGGCATTGTTGTGAAACATTTGTTATAAACTATGAAAGAGCATCATCAGAATATTACTACTAATTATATCCCATATCTTACATTTGGTGTATTCCCCCCCCCCGCCCAATTATAAACACCCTATGTTAGTATTATATATTTGTTATTGTTCAGGAGAAAACGTTCTCATATTTGCCCCGTTAATCACAGTCCATCATCCACTACTGAATTCCCTGTGTTATACAGTCTCATGCTTTGTACAAGCCATTCGAAGCGTACACTCAGTGACTCTCATTTTCATCACAGAGTTGTGCTGTCATCACCTTAGTCAATTTTAAAACGTTTTTATTACTCCACAAGGAAAAATCATGTACCCCCTTATACTACCCTATTGTTGTCTCTTAGTACTGAAAAAATATCTTCTTGCCATTGCTGAAAATATTACCATATTACTATTAACTATCATCCGTAAGTTATATTAGTTGTAATTTTCCCATATATCACCATATTCTTAACACTTTGTAAAAGAAGAGTTTTCTTATATTTATATTAACCATGGTCTTCATCCACCACCAGAATCACTGTTATACATTGCCTAGATTATTCTCTAGTTTCAATTAACATTTACTTCCACAGACTACCCCTTTCAGCCACAATCACATTTATAAATCAGCAGTGTTTTTATACTCATTATAATGTGTCACTCAACTCTATTTATTTCCACACTTTAAGAGTGAACCTTATTAGTAATGCTGCATACATTAAGCATCATCTCCCATTCTCAACCCACCTTCTACTTCCTAGTAACCATATTCTAGTGTTTATCTCCATGATTTTACTCAATGTATTTAGTTCATATTAGTGAGATCATACAACATTTGTTCTTTTGCTTTTGGCTTGTTTCACTCAACATAATATCCTCTAGGTTCATCCATGTTGTTATATGCATACCAATTTCTTATAGGTGAATAGTATTCCATTGTGTGTATATACCAAATTTTGTTTAGCCATTCATTGGTTGATGGACACTTGGCTGGCTCCATATTTTAGCAAGTTTGAATAATGCTGCTATGAACATCAATGTGCAAATGTCAGTTCATATCCTTGTTATCAGTTCTTCTGAATATATGCCTAGTAACGGGATTGCTGGGTCATACGGCAGTTCTATATGCAGCTTCTTGAGGTACTGCCAAACTGTCTTCCACAAAGGCTGCACCATTCTACATTCCCACCAATAGTGAAGGAGTGTTCCTGTTTCTCCACATCCCTTTCCAGCACTTGTAGTTTTCTACTTTTTTAAATGGCCATTGTATAAGGTAAGAAATGGTATTTCATTGTTGTATTGATCTACATTTCCCTAATAGTAGTGATTGTGAGCATTTTTTCATGTGCATTTTGGCCATTTGTATTTCCTCTTTGGAGAAATGTTTGTTCAAGTCTTTTGCCCGTTTTTAAATTGGATTGCTTGTCTTTTTACCATTGAGTTGTATGATCTCTTTGTAAAACATGGAAATCAAACCCTTATCAGATATGTGGTTTCCAAATGTTTTCTCCCTTTGAGTAGGCAGCCTTTTTCCTTCTTTGACAAAGTCTTTTGAAGAACAAAGGTGTTTAATTTTGAGGAGGTCCTACTTATTTTTTTTTTTGTTTGTTGCTCGTGCTTTGGATGTAAGGTTTAAGAAACTACCACCTAAAATAAAACAAACAAACAAACAAACAAACACATAAATAAAAGAAACTACCACCTACCACAAGATCTTGAAGATGTTTTCTTCTTCTAGGAGTTTTGTGGTAGTCACTTTTATATTTAGGTCCTTGATCTATTTTGAGTTAATTTTTGTATAAGGTATGAGACGGAGTCCTCTTTCTTTCTTTTGGATGTGGATATCCAGTTCTCCTAGCACCATTTGTTGAATAGACTATTCTGGCCCGGATGGGAGGGCTTGACAGCCTTGTCAAAAATTTCTTGACATTAGATATGAGGGTCTGTTTCTGAGTTCTTGATTTGGTTACATTGGTCAGTCTGTCTATCTTTATGCTAATGCAATGCTGTTTTTACCACTGTAGCTAAGTAATATGCTTTAAAGTCAGGAAGTGAGAGTCCTCCAACTTCTTTCTTCTTTTTAAAGACATTTTTGGCTCTTCAGGGTCCCTTACCCTTCCAAATAAATGTCCAAATTGGCTTTTTCATTTGTGCAAAAAGGGCTGTTGGGGTTTTTATTTGGATTGCATTGAATCTGTAAATCTGTTTGGGTAGAATTGACGCCTTAAGAATAGCTAGTTTTCCAGTCCATGAACATGGAATGTCCTTCCATTTATTTTAGTCTTCTTTGGTTTATTTTAGCAATATTTTGTAGTTTTCTGAATATAGGTCCTTAATGTCCTTGGGTAAGTTTAGTCCTCAATATTTGATTCTTTTAGTTGCTATTATAAATGGAATTTTTTTTCTGATTTCTTCCTCAGATTGCTCATCAATATTGTATAGACACTCTACTAATTTTGCATATTAATCTTGTATACCACCACTTTGATGAACTCATCTCTTAGTTCTAATAGCTTTGTTGTGGATTTTTCAGGATTTTCTAAATATAGGATCATATCATCAGCAAATAGCAAAAGTTATACTTTTTCCTTTCAGCTATGTGCCTCTAATGTATTTTAAATCTCATCCTTCATGTCTTTCATTCCCACAAGGTCTGTTACTTTTCTTTGCAGTCTTTCAAATTGTTCTTTATACTCACTCAGAGTCTTCTTAATATCATTTATCTCTTTAGTTATATTTTCTTTCAATTCCTGAATTGATTTAGGAGATTTCTGTGATTATCACTGAATCATTGTTTGAAATATGTATCTCTTCAGGATATTTGTTTTGTTCCTTTGGCTGGGCCATCTCTTCCTGTTTCCTAGTATGGCTTGCAATTTTTTGCTGATTTCTAGGCATCTGATTATGTTGGTGAATTTACCCTGATGGTCAATTTCTCTCTTTTGCTTAGTGGTTTTTTTTTTTTCATGAGTTGTCTTTGACTTTTGGTTCAGGTTATTTTGAGTCCTTAAAGTTTCTGAGCTTAAATGATCAAAATCAGGCTAGGCACTCACTAATGGGGCTTAGATTATCTCCCAGCAGTGTGGCTAAAGAGAGGCACAAAGCAATTTTTCTCCTTGCAATGTTTTGGCTGTCCAGCAGATGGTGCTCGTCGGTGACTCTTTCCTGGGAGGTGTCTCTTAAAACCCCCACTTGCCCCTGTTTCTGGTCTGGCTAGAGCCAATATCCAAGCCAGGCTCTGCTGGCTGAATTCACTGAAGAGAAAACACTTTCTACCCTCCGACACACTCTCCCTCTTCCGTGGGAGGAAGATGTCTGTTCCCCTGTCTGTCATCTGCAGTGAGTCAGGGGTTTTTATACAGGCTGCACATCTTGAAGGTAGGGGATAGGAGCCCTTCCCAGCTGCTGCAGAGGGTTAGTAACTTACATTTGTTGTTTCAGGTTCTTTGTCTCTCTGCTTCTCATACTCCTGGGGGTTGCATAGCACTGTGCTAATCTGCTGACCCCAAAGCAGGTCCCTGAGGTACCTGCTTTAGGCCCTTTCTTTGTTGTTTTTGTGAGAGTTGATTACTGCCTGCCTACTCCAACACCATCTTCCCAGAACTTCCAAAACCCCTGGTTTACTTTTGTTTCACCTGAATTCATTGCAATCTGTCTATTGTTGTCCTCGAATTCATTTAGATGGAGTCACCTAGTCCCAATAAAAAATCCCTTGACTATGCATCTTGTGAGCTAAACTTCTGAGTTCTCGTCCCCTAAGCAGAACTCTAATCACCTAGTGCTGTGAAATTGATTATAAGAAAATGAAGCATCCAATGAAATCTTACCTTAAGAAACCCCCTTTAAAATGAACCTGCAATTATTGTTACCTCAGAGATTTGTTCTTCACTGCAGAGAATGTTTAGCTGCATTTTAAAGGGGACTGAAGTAACCATATAGAGAACCTCTGACCATGGGTGTTACAAAGATAAATTGGCAATTTAAGAGACCAGCCAGCAAATTTAGATGTGTCAGCCAACAAACAGCTTAAACACCCTTGGATTACTTTTGTATATTTTATCATAGCTGTTAGTTTGGGGGAATGTGAATGATCTCTTTGGCTTCCTAACTCAAGATTTCTCTGTCTTGGACTCTTTTGGTATCTGTCTCTTTGTGCCTGGACCTGTCACTTCATATTTTGGTCCTTTTTCTGTATCTGCCTGTGACACTTTGTTTTTATTTCTACCTCTATCCCTATACTATATTCACTTCTTTTTGTTTCTTTTTTTCATGTTTTCTTATATTGTCTACCAGCTTTATTTTCTATAAATACATACATATCACTAACAGATTAAAGAGCCTTATGTATGAAAAGAAATATTTTAAAACCATTTCCTTTAGATTTTTTCCTATCATTGTGGGAGATTTATTATAACATGAAATTTATTTATTTTTAACCCATTATTTCCTTAATCCTAATTCCAAAATGTATAGTGGAAATATTCTTGTGTCTGACTCTCTTCTGTATAAATGCCTAGATGCATTCCTTTCTAATTATCTCTGCAATTTTAGATCAGAGGAATTTGCATGGACAGTAATAATATCTAGCCAGATAAACTTTTAGAAGAGTGATTGCATAGGATATGGTGGCCAGCAGGTGTCAGTATCACCCTAGTAGAAGAAGAGAAAATGGTTTCTGTTTTTCCTTTTTTTTTTTTTTTTAATTCACAATGTATTGTGTTTTTTTGAATGGAAGAAGCAAAGTTGGATTCTTGTTTGTTTTAGGCAACTCTGAATTGGTTTAACAAAGAAAGTAGACCATTTCAACCCTGTACAATTCCACATTCAAAACTGTATACTGGGAGCAAATGTGGCTCAAGTGGTTGAGTAGCTGTTTCCCACATGGAAAGTTCCAGGTTCAGTCCCTGGTGCCTCCTAAAAACAAAAAACAAACAGTAAACAAACAACAAACCGACTCAGGGGAGCCTATGTCTCAGTAATTGGGTATGGACTTCCCACATACAAGGTCCTGGGTCCAATCCTAGGCCCCAGTACCTGGGAGGGAAAGGGGGAAAAAAAAAAAAAAAGCTGTATACCATTGGATTGGGTATAATCTCATTATTGTCCCGGCATTTGAACATCTTTTAATAAATGATTTAAATTTTATTATCATTTTTAAGTGGGTTGCCTCATGATAGAAAATTAACTGTCCATAGAGTGTTCCTTTGAATATGTACAGCTGTATCTTGGAATTGGGAATTTTTGGAGTTAGTCCTCATCTGCACCAACACCCCACCTCCCTCCCACTCTATTTACAGATGAGAAAGCTGAGGTCCAGAAAAGATTTGTGCAAAGATACACAACTGTGGTGTAAATGGTCAGAGTTAGGACTGAAATCAAGAGCAAAAATGGCTGGGTCTTCAACAAGCAGGAATGTCAGTCTGTTATTTGAGTCTAGAGCTACTGGCAGCCCTGTTAACCTTGGGTGGTTCTCTTGGGTTCCTGTTCTCCTCAGCATCTCCATTTTTGGATTAAGGGGACAAAGACAACATCAGGCTTGAGTTGGCTGCCAGAACCTGCGCACGTCTACAAGTGATTATCTTCTGTGTAAATCCCATAGCAACATAGCAATGTGTCCAAACCAGAAAGCAACTATCCATGTTATTGTGTTTGGGAACTGACTAGCAAGCCAGAGATCATCTGGTTCAAAGTCTTCTACTCATGTAGGTGTTTGAAGATGAAGGACACTCTGCCAGTTAATTCCTGCCATTTGTTTTGGGGATCACAAAAGTGGAACAAGTTGCATAGCTTTCAGCCAAGGAACAGATGTTAATCATAGTTTTCCCAAAGGAGAACATACTCCTTAGACAGATGAAGCTGGACTTAAACACAGGGACAAGCTCCTGGAAATCTTCTCCAAGCGTTACTTTCCTTGTATTTTTTGGTATTTTACCCCCGCCCCGCCGAGATGGCTCCCTTGTTTGTTTGCTCATTGTTTTTTTTTGCTCGTTGTTTATGCTCATTGTCTGCTCATTGTTTTTGCTCATTGTCTGCTTGTTGTCTGTCTGATTTTTCTTTAGGAGACACTGGGCACCAAACCTGGGACCTCCCATGTGGGAGGCAACTGCTCAGCTGCTTGAGCCACATCTGCTCCCTGCTCATTTGTTTTTGCTCATTGTCTGCTCATTGTTTGTTTGTCTTCTTTAGGAGGCACCAGGAGCCTAACCTGGGACGTCCTCTGTGGGAGGCAGGTGCTCAACTGCTTGAGCCACATCTGCTCTCCCTTTCCTTGTATTTTTAAAAGTGGTTTATAAATGTTTAATTTTTTTTGTGTGTCTAAGGATGGCATGTCTCTATCAAGCAGAGCTCACAAGTGCTTTTGAAAGAGGCAACTAGGTAGAACCTTAGTCTAGTCAGTCAGTTCCAATTTGGTAGACATAGAGATGTGTTGCCTACATCCACCTTCAAGGGAGAGCTTGCTGGCCAGCTGTGGGAAGAATGATCAGGAGACAGCTGATAGTTGGATAGCTGTCAGATCCTTTTGTGACTGCCACGGCAGCAGAGAGCTGTCTTGCCTCATTACACTCTTCTGAGGGCAGTCCCTCTCCACTGACCAAACGAGATGGGGTGGGGGTATAAAGGCCCAGCCATTTCACCCAGTGCAGGGCAATACTCCAGAGCTCCCAGTCCAGTTGGCTGAAGCTTGTTGAGCCTGCATCGTGGTTGTCTTCTTCTTTTGCCCTACCCTGCTTCCTCCCCTTCCTTTGACAGGTGTTGCTTTCAAACTCTGTCTCAGCATTTGCTTTTGGGAGACTCAAAGTTGGCTACAACCAATTTGTCTCTTCTGCTTAGAAAACAGTGGAAAAAAACCCCATAAAGTAAATGCCTAACAGCTTTTTGAGATAATTTAACTTTTCAATAAATTCTGCATAAGAGAGGAAAGGAGAAAGTGACCTTTGACATGGCTTACTTAACTACTCTTTATAATGGGAAGAAAAGGTTCCTGAATTATTGATTTATGAGGCTCCAAAAGTGACACTTTAAAGGTTTCATGCCCTTGATTAATGAATTGCCTTATATGTTTTCAAATGTTTCTTGTTGTGTTTTGTGGCTCCATCAACCGTCCTGGCTAGCCTCAAAGTACCAAAGCATTGCCTTTCCCTTTTTGGGGGCAGGGTCAAGATATTTTCCCTCTGGATTTCTTGTCTAGCCCTATCTCCAGTGCACCAAGCTCCACTCTGTGTCTTTGCAGCTTTGGTTCCAGATGAAGGGATGTGGCTGAGGATCTGCATCTTTGGAGTAGTTTGGAATCAGTTGGCAATGGAAAATAATGGATTGGATCTGGAAAAGAAAAAGTCTGAAAGAACAAGAAATATACTTTGAAGGTGCCTTGTAGGTAATGAGAGACTGATTCTTGGCATCGATAAATTTATTTTTGAGTACTGAGGCTGATCACAGTCTAGATGCAACCTTAAATGTAATATCCATATACACATTGGATTATATGAAATCTGAGAAGTTTGTAATTTAAAAGATACAAAAATATAAAGCAACAATTAAGTCTGAGTCAGATTTTGAACAATTTTCAATGTGATGCTGAAGAATGCTATCCTGGACCACATAGGGGCTGGATTGTGTGTGTGTGTTATGTCCAAGATAACATATTGCTCTTATCTATATTTCAGGAAGCTTTCTTATTAAAATCATCTCCTGGAAGAAAGAAAATTATATTAAAGAGGATTGAAACATGAATCAGTTTTCAGTATTGCAGAATGAGGAAAAACCAAATGTGTGAATGATAGAAAATTCAGTGAGAGTAGACACCTTTAAAAAACAACAACACATGACCAAGAATAGTTGACCTTCATTTCTGCAATTAAGCAGTCTGAATAATGATAAATAAATGTAATTCTGTCATAAAAATGTGGTTCATGTTTTACTAAGCAAATTGTGCTTGTTCCTATTACATTTCTCTTAAATTTCATTTAGTGGGCAGCGGGTGTAGCTCATTGATTGAGCACCTGCTTCCCACGTACGAGGTCCTGGGTTCAATCCCTGGTAGCTCCTAAAAGAAAGAGATCATACTGGATTACGGTGGTCCCTACATCCAATATGACTGGTACCCTTGTAAGAAGAGGAGAGGACACAGATACACACAGGGAAGAAGGCCATGTGATGACAGAAGGGTGCCGCAGCTACAAGCCAAGGAAGTCAAAGGATTGCCAGGCAGCACCGGAAGCTGGGAAGAGACACGAAGGAGCTCCCCCTAAAGCCTTCAGAGGGAGCATTGGCCTGCGACTCCTGGATTTCTGACTTCTAGCCTCCAGAACTGTGAGAGAATAAAGTTCAGTTGTTAAAAAAAAAAAAAAAAAAAAAAAATCATCTAGTAAGAAAAGTTACAAACTGCCTACAAAATGAAAGAATGTTCTCTTTCTCAGTGATGATTAAAAAGGTTCAAACAGTGTCACAATAAGGATTACTCTAGGAACTGTGCACTTTAAATTCTGATACATTTCTGGACAATTTGTTTAACCCCCAAATGTGAGTTATGTTTAAAATGAGTGGAAAATAAAATAAAATAAAATAAAATAAAATAAAATAAAATAAAATAAAATATAAAATAAAATGAGTGGAGTTGCTTTAGGTATTCTCATATTGGCAATGCAAGCATCTCCTTTGTTGGGCATTAAGAGCTCACAGTATCCCATAAACAAAATCTACAGGTTTTAAAACTACAGGCTCCCACCATGCATTGGTTGCACTCCTTTGTCAGGTCCGTACTGTAAAATCAGAGAACACTGAGTCCCAGCTGGCCTGTCTAAAGCCAATACTCACCCCCGCCCCCATCATTTCTCTCTCTCTCTCTCTCTCTCTCTCTCTCTCTTTCTCTATGTGTGTGTTTGGCCTATTTGTGTGAATGTTCCTTTTGTTTTTTGTCTACTGGAGAGAATTCTTATAGTGTTCTCCATGGTGGCAGTTTTTAGAGGTCTTGATTTGACTTAATACACCTTTCAACTGCCAGTATTTTACTTACAATGAATGTTATTGTGCAGCCTTATCCTCTCTAAGCGATAATAGGGCTGGGAGAAAAAGACCAACAGTTTTAGCAATTACCAAATCACAGGAAAATGTTCTTCCTGGCTCACCTGGGAATAACCAGGGCAGTTTGGAGAAGCTTTTCCTCTCATTGTTTTTCACATATTTATGCTTTGAGTATCAATGCTCAGAAGTTTTAAATTCCCATTGAGGATATTCTCATTTCGTCATAAAACTTCAATTAAGTCTTACTTTTTTCCCCCTTAGATCCATTATCCTAACGTGCAGTGAGTCATTAGGAAGCTATAAAGACACCCCAGTCCTTTTTGTTATTTGTGATCTCCTTTGGAATTGGTTTATCAGATATTTGTGACTCTTTTTGTAGCAGTAAAATATTGACATTAAGAAGAGTATATCACCCCAGGGCCCAAATGCACAACATTATCCTGGGACTTAATTGCCAACAATTTGAAATGTAAGAACAAAATAGAATGCATGAATGTAATCTTTTGGAAAGATTGCTACTTGCTGGCAAACTGGGCCCTCTGGAGTTTGAATGAAGTTTCAAATGCTTCAGAGACGGGAGCACTTTCCCTTTCCCTCTCTCTAGGTCAGTGGGATAGCTTTTTTCATTAACTTTGATATTGCCCCCTTTAATAGTCTGACCTTTGTCTTCTAATCTAAGGGGACACTCAGATCTCTTTATTCTTATGTCATCCTATAGACAAACCAACCCAGAGATCAATGTTTTTAGTATATAATGTTTATTTTGTCAGGCACTAGTTTCTTCCTTTATGCTTTACGCTGTGCAATTTGCTAGGAAGGCATCAAACGTTTTTTTGAAGCCCTATAATTTTTTGACTTTTTATTGGGGAATAATTTCAAACTGATAGAAAAGTTAGTTGAATAAGAATAATACAAAGAACACCCGTATCCTTTACTCAGATTCATTTGTTAACATTTACACTATTTGCTTCATTTGTCCACCCTCCCCTTTTTTCATGCACATACACATACAGACATACACACACATGCGTACACTGATCTACATATATATGTGTAATGTGTATATACACACATAATATTTCATTTTTACTAAAGCATTTGAGAGTAAGTGGCACATATCATGGCCCTTTTTCCCTAAATATTTCAGTATTTCTACAGATAGGAACATTCGATTATATGACTACAGGACAGTTGCCAACTTCAGTAAATATAATATTAATACTTTAATTCTTATGTCAATTTTCTCCATTGCCCAATAATGTTCCTTATAGCTCTTTTCTTCCAGTACAAGATCTAGTCTAAGCCAGGTATTGCATTTAATTGTCATGTCTCTTTAATCTCTGCAGCATTTCCACAGTCTTTGTCTTTGACAAAAATGACATCGACAGTTTTGAAGGTAGGATACCCCCACTTTTAGTGCATTTGAAATGAGGTACTACACTTGGGATATTTGTGTGCTTTTTAGGCAATCACATTTGGAGGCACACAATGTTCACTGGCCCCTCACTGGTGATATCAATTTTCATCACATAGTAAACATGTCCTATTTCTCCTCTGTAGTTACTGTTTTCTTACTTGCAACTAATAAGCAGCCTATGGAGAGGTACTTTAAGATCATGCAAATATCCTGCTCCTCATTAAAATTCCCCCTTAGATTTAGCATCTGTTAATGATTCTTGCCTGAGGCAATCTTTATTATGATGGTTACAAAATGACGATGCTCCAACTCCAGCACTCCTTCCGCATTTACTGGTTGGCATGTGGCATTCTGATGTAATCAGAAGCCTTCCCTTCTTCCTCCTGTATGTGTATATGTATTATCCGTATGGACTCATGGAATTTTGATTGCTTTGTTGTTTTCAGTGGTCTGTAATTTTTATCCTTAGTTTGATTCTTAAATTTTCTCAGATTTGGCCAGTCCGAGCCCCTTCAAGCTGGCTTTATGTTTCTGTGTTTACTTCTATTATTCTTTTGAGCACATCCTTACCTTTCTTTTGGTGTAACAAAATGTTTCAGGCTCATCTGTACTTACCTTTCTCTAGCCCTGCTTTCAGTCACTTTTCCAAGGACCCCTGGTTCCTTTTAGTGGAGAATGGTAATAGAGATCAAGATCTGTGTGTTAGCTGTGGTCATTGTTCTTGGAATGTCTCTGCTTCTAGACTTTATAATGGACAGAATCAGGAAATATATGCATGCATATGCACATAAATATACCATATTTTAGATATCATGACTACACCAATACTTCCAATTTCAACTAATCTTTCTTGCCTTCCCCCATTCAATATTTGCATGTCCCTTCTTCCACAGTAAGAAACCTGGCTCTCCAAAATATCAATACTTTTACACATTTGCTGAATCTCATTATACACCTACAATGATTTCAGAATAGCAGTACCCATATCTACTATAAAAAAGCAAACCTACTAGAAAGAGTTCAAGATCTTCAGTTTCCAGTTCTCCCATCTCCCTACCCTGCCCAAGACTGAGGGTATGTAAAGCATGTAGAAAACAATGTGTTTATAAGTTATTTGAATTAGCTTCCCCTCCATCATGGTTATGGTGTTCATTTGAAATATATTTGGATTCATTTGTTTCAATTTCTCTAGGTTTTAGTTCCCTCCCCCTTTTTACCCTTGTTTTAATTTTTAAAATATGTCAAACATTAAATGCTTCCAAAAGACAAAATTTACAAACGGATATACCGAGAGACATGTGCCTCCCTTCTCTGCCCCTTGCACGCTGTTCACCTTCACCCTCGTGGATAACTTTCTCAGTTTGCTCAGTCGGCTATGACAAATACCACACAAGGAGTTAGTTTAAACCATGGGAATTTATTGGCTCTGGTTTTGAGACTAGAAGGAGTTCAAAATCAAGACCTCAGCAAGGCTTGCTTTCTCCTGGTAATCTGTAGCATTATGGTGCTGGCTACTGGCAATCCTTGGGGCTTGGGGCTTGGGGCTTGCGTTTCTGCCTCCTGTCACATGGCAATGCCCTCTACTTTCTTGCTTCTCTGAATTCCGGATTCTCCTTATAAGGCCTCTCATAGTCCTGAATAAGACCCATCCTGCTTCAGCTGGTCACACCTTAACTGGAAATAACATTTTAAAGAGATCCTGTTTACAATGGGTTCATACCCACGGTATGTGGATTAAGATTAAGAACATGTTTCTTGGGACACATAATTCAACCTACTGTGGTAACCAGTTTGTTTTCTGGCTTTTCCTTCCTGTGCTTTTTTTGTAAAGAATAGCAGATATATGTATGTCTTATTTTCCCATCTTTCTTAAACAAAGGTAGCATACTTTTGTGCTTTGCTTTTTTTCACTTTACGCTATCTCTTGAACATCAGTTCATAGACTGCTTCCTTTCCTATTTTTTAATTTTAATTTTTTTTAAAACAGCATAGCATCCGTTGTGTGTTTATATCAGAACTTATTCAACAATATTCTATGCTTGAACATTTAAGCAGTTTCCAATATTTTGCAATTACAAATATTGCTGCAATGTATAACCTTGTTCATATATATTTTTATATTTTCATATTGTTTGAGGGGTATCTCCAGGGTAAATTACTAGAAGTGGGATTATAAGAGTCAAGGGTAAATGCACATATAAATTTGTTAGATATTGCCAAATTCCTTTCCATAAAGTTTGAATCAGTTTGCATTCCTAGTAAGAATGCATGAAAGTGCCTGTTTTCCCATAGCCTCAGAAACAGAGTGTCAAGCTTTTCGATTTTTTTCCAGTCTGCTGGGTGAGATATAATATCTCGGTATAGTTTTATTTGTGTCTTCTCTTATCATAAATGAAGTTGTACATCTTTTTATGTGCTTAAGGACCATATATATATCTTTTTGTAAGTTGCTTGTTCATGTTTCTGCCAATTTGTCTATAGTAGTTTTGGTCTTTTTTCCTCTCAAATTTTGAAAGTTCTTTTGTTTATATTAGGGATATTAGCTCTTTGTGATATATGTTATAGGTATTTTCTGCTAGTTTGTCATTTGTTATTTGACTTGTTTATGTTTGTTTCACCTTGCAAAAGTTTTCTTAAATTTTCAGTTAATCAAGTTATTAATTATTCTTTTCTTTAATTGCACTTGGATTTTTAGGCACAGTTAGAAAGCCTTTTCCTACATGTAGATTATAGAAGAATTCACCCATCTTTTTTTTTTCCCTCATACTTGTATAGTTTTAATTTTTATTTAGGTCTCTGATTAATTTGGAATTTTTTTATTATGTATGTTGTCAGGAATGTATCTAATTTTGTCCTTTTCTAAGTAACTACCCAGTTGTCCAGCATGATTTATAAGATGACCATTTTGCTTCTGTGATTTGTGATGCCACTTTTATCATATACTAAATTCTATATTTAGTTAAGACGTGTACTTTTCAGGTACTTTATGTATGACATTGAAAAGTTGGATTAAATAAACACTCTGATTAAGTCAGTGGACCCTCTGAAAAGGAGGGAGTTTTAAAATTAAAATATTATTTAGAGATTTTGATTTTTTTCTTATTAGAGTCTCTATAATAAGAAGACTGAATGAATTAGGTATTGCATTTAAGGCAGCAATCTGATTATGTGTCTCTAGCACAAGTGCTCCAATGATGTTCAAGTACTAGATTCCTGAGCTCTACCCATATAAATTCTTATTTAGAAATCAGTGGTGGGACCTTGCTATTTTATCTGATTAATAAGTGTCCCAGGTGGGACTGGGTTGAGTGGTCCTTGGATCACTCTTTGTAAAGCATGGTCTTAGAGGGAAGAGACAGCCTAATGGAATAAGTATTCAGTGCAACAACATGTGTGCAAGGTAATAGTTAAATTATTTTGATGATGAAGTAAAGAAATACAGCCTTGGGAAGCAGCTGTGGCTCAATCAGTAGGGCTCCCGTTTACCATATGGGAGGCCCCGGGTTCGGTTCCCGGGGCCTCCTGGTGAAGGCGGGCCCGCCCGTGCGGCGTGGTCGGCTGACCCAGTGAGCGCAAGCAGCAGGGGGGGGGATAAATGAATAAATAAATAAAATCTTTAAAAAAAAAAAAAAAAAAAGAAATACAGCCTTTCCACTAGATACAAAACATGAGATTTTTTTCCCGAAGACCTGGACGTTTACCACTGAGGTAAGTAGAAGTCAATCTACATTTGGTAATTATTCTGTCCTATAGATTTTAGTCTCAGTTGTGTAACATGAGATTAGATCTGTGATTCTCAGACCTTATTCGTTTTACATATTGCTCAGGGAGATCAGTACTCTTTAAATGATTTGTTTTTGTGTGATAAAGCCTTATTTGGCTCACGATGATAAGAAGGCTGCCCTAATTTTGTGAAGTTAGCATTGGGATTAAATAATGCAAATGAATGTACTATAGTTTAATATTACACATTTTATGATGCCAAACATTAATACTGCTTTGTACACTGCTTCCTTTTATCTGGAAAACTAGTAATCCTAAAATGCTCTTTTAAAAAGAGAGATCTAAATGATCCAGCATGGAAACCATAATTGATGCAACTGTCTCCCAAGCTTTGACTCTGAATGTTTGGTCAGACTGTGTATTAGAAAGCTAAGAAACACTCATTTCCTTTTAGGTAGGATTTTCTGGGCCTGATTCACTGAATCTTCCCTTCTGGATTTGTTTTTAAGCTGTCTATTCTTTTGTCTCATGGAATAGAGTTCATTGTGGTTTTAATCTCTGAATGAAATCCCAGGCACAGAGTGTACATGTGCTCATTTTACCATGAGATAGCAAAGTCTCAGTGTGTAGGAACTGCATTCTCAGTGTGACCTTGTGGTTCCCACTCTTTGCAGTTTAAACATTTTATGTTAACATGCATTATGGGGAGTGATTTTTCTTCTTTATTGTGAGCCATAGCAGTATATAACAGCCATTGAATAGCTAAACTTGGAGAAGCTTGTTGGCAAAGATTTGAATATCTGCCCTCTGGCTCTTTCTGGTTCTCATCTGTTTTTCATAATACAAAATTAAAATGAGGATTTCACTTCGGTGAATTCTGCCTACTAAATGATGCTTGCAAATAACACATTCATCAATTAGCATTTGGGATTTTGATTAAACCATTTTGCAAGTAACTTTACTTTAGTGGCTGCTAAAGAGTATAATTTCAAAGGAAAAATATGATTTAGCATTGAATACTTTGAGGTCTTTCTTCAGTTTATCAAAATCTGTGCAAATTGTAATGCCATCTTTTAAAGTACAGGTGAACCTTTTTGGTCCCAGCGCTTATTATATATCATGATTCATAAAGTAATGCCCATTTGTCATTAATTGCTGATAAAATATCAAAGTGGGACTGACACTCTTAAATTGTTTTTAAAGTGTTTAACACTGTTTATGTTGGCCTATAAGCCCCTGTTGGATACATTGTTTCCCTTTTTCCACTCTACTGCCTAAGACATTTGCTCCATTGTCTTATTCATGCTTTAGTCACATCTTTGTCAATAACTACATTTATTTTATTACTCATATTCTGTGGTGATTTCTGGCATTTGGGTCATCTTTTTTTTCCCATAGCCACTTTACTTTTGAAAACCCTGACTTTCATTTGTCAGCAACCTCTAACATCTCAAAGATACTTTCGATTTTTATTGACTCATCCTTCCACTTCAGATGAGTACACTGATCTGGTATCTCAGGACCCTGATGGCTTCAAGATAGAAGACAGAGCCAGTAGGAACATTCTCCCCTATACAGATTGTTTAAATAATGCTTTTCACTCACCTCACTAGTAAAACTTTAAATATTTTTGTCATTTATATATTTTAAATATTGTACTTGAATAACAATGCCTTAGTCATAGTTTAACAGATTTTACAGAAGTTATTTTAAACAGAGCAAAGAAAATCCAACTCCATTTATGGTCATCTTTCATTATAAATACTAATGGTAACTTGAATTACAGTTCTATATCTTGAAATGAAACAGTCTTAATAAAATTAAGTTGTTGACATATTAAAAATTCCTAAATGTTTAATTTTAGGTGTATTTATGAAAACTCCATAAACTATTTACTTAAATAAGCATGGAGATGTTTTCATTCATTATATTCCACTGGGAAAAGTAGTTAAAAGAAGATAGATTTTTACTTTGTTCTTTTGTGTCCAGTATAATCAATTCTTATAGTTTCTGAAGCTGTAGGCTCCTCATTTTCTGCTGGCATAAAGTGCCAATTTAAAATTTAGTAAAGTACTTTGTATGTGCATGTGTTTTTGGGAGAGAGCAAGTAATAATAAATTAATTCATTGTAAATAGTTATCTACTATATTGCTTTATTAATTCACATATGATATCATATTTTTACTTACCTTCACCAGAATTGATCTTTCCTCCTAGAATAATGCTTTTTCCTCAAGTAAATTCTTTAAAGTCTTTTAGCTTAGAGTTTTTAAAAAGTTATTTTTTTCCTCAAACAAAAATTCCAGACATTATTGTATGGTGAAGTTGGTTCAATGACTCAAGGATATCAAGTATGACATCGCTACATTTCTCTTAGCTTTTCCTTATGGCTACAAAATGGCTGCCATCAATCCAACCATCATATCTAGCTTCAAGTCAGAAAGAGAGGGTAAGACACCAGGACTAACATGTGCAAGGGCCTGTGTGGTGGTTTGAAGCTGTATGTACCCCAGAAAAACATGTTCTTAAATAAAATCCATTTCTGTGGATGTGAACCCATTGTAAGTAGTACCTTTTGATGAGGTTACTTCAGTTAAGGTGTGGCCCACCTCAGTCAGGATGTATCTTAATCCTATAATTGGAGTCTTTAATAAGCGGAATGAAATTCAGATAGGCAAAGCCACAGGAAACAAGAAGTTGAACATCAATGGAACCTGGAAGTGAAGGGAGAGACCAGAAGATGTCTCCATGTGTCTTGCCATGTGACAAGCTAAGGACTAAGGATCACCAGTAGCCAGCCCCAGAACCCCACAGTTTTTGGGAAGAAAGCATCACCTTGATGATGCCTTGATTTGGACTTTTTCCCAGCCTCACACCATGAGCAAATTCCCATTGTTTAATCAGACCCATTTCATGGTATTTGGTTGAGCAGCCAAGAAAACTAAAATAATCTGGAAGTGACTTGGAATGCATGATTAACTCAAGAACTACAAGTCATTCTGGATGGCTGGATCAGAGTCATGAGGGATGGAAATTTAGACAAGGACTTCACTTAGGAGTTTGGTCTTCATTCTATCATGGGTAATTTTACTATTGTCTTCTACTTTCATTTGATTTCCATGTTGTTATTTTACCTAGAACTTGGTTTTGGTTTCACTCTCCTGATCCTAGATCATTTACTGAAGGAGGCCCTTCTCTGACTGTTCCATGATGACCCATGAGATAAAAAGTCAATATCTTTTTATATTATATTCAGGATTGGTCTTAGAATGTTATTCTGCTGGCCTACTTGACCTAAAGGCATGATTAGTTGTGTTTGTTGTCTTCTTCTTTTTGCCTGTACAGTACAAAGAAATTGAATGAGTTTCCAAGATTTAAAAATAGGATATTTTACAGAAGAATCCAGTTTCTCTGGAAAAATTGGAAGATCTGGCAATACTGTGCCTGAATTTGCATAGAGCAATAATGGGCTAGAGCTCAGTAATAACAGATGTTATCTAGTTTACCACAGCCCTCATGTCCTGTTGTTTTACAACAGGCCCACTTGACTAGTTTAAGGTACTTGATTGATCCCTGAAGACTACCTCTAGTTCAGAACATACATCTTTATCTAGTCCATATATTTCCATTCTTCAGTCCTAGGTATAATGAGGTCTTTAAGAGGAAGCATTACTTGCAGTTTTGAGGATAGAAGTCCACTCAAGCTCTTATCAAGGTCTGATGACATAATTCCATTTTCACTGAAAAAATTCTGATCACATGGTCCATGGGTTTACTTTGAGTCACAGGCCACCAGCTTGCTTGCAATGAAAAACCCCTGTATTATGAATCTTATCTCTAATCATCCCATACAATTTTTGTGCCTTTCAAAATGATTGTTCTCTGATAGACATTATAATGTAATAACCCTTAGCAATCTTTAACAATAGGCACTTTAGACTATGAGGTCCACCACCAGATGTTTGACGCCAAACCACAGAAGTAGTAGCTGCCAGAGGGAACAGCTCTCCTAAGACTACTCTCCATGAGCTCCTTTTCACTGCCTGATTTCAGAGACTGGACTTGCTTAGCTTCTCAGTTTTCCCTATAAGTTTCATTTTGTTCACTTGGTTCAGTGCTTTCCAAGGTCTGGTTAAGGACTCCTCTGATTCTCCAATTCCCTCTTCTAGATCTTTCCTTCCCCTGCTTCTCCAACAGTTGTGCAAGGTCAAATTCCCACAGTAAATCCCTTATTCTCACAATGGCTCTGCTTTCCTGACTGAAGAGTGACTTATACACTTCTGAGCTTATCCATTGCCTTTCCCCAAAGAACAACCAGAGTGATATTTTTATAGTGAAAACAATCATATACTGAACCAGTTCTCCTCTTTCCTCATTATTCCTTGATCTCCACCATCTCTATGTCAAAACTCCTCTACTTTTTAGAGTTCAGAACTGCATCCTGTGAGTCCTTGAATCCTGGGCCACACATCCTGGGCAGTGCTTCCACTCCAACCCACTAACCCACTGTCTAACACAGCAGGCTGGGGCTTTTGAGAAGAGCAGATCTTGACCCATGACATCATTCTACCACTTTCTAGTTGTGGGACTTGGGCAAGGTTGTGACATTTATTTAGCATAGCTTCCTCATTTGTAAAAGGGGCATAATAATAATAATAGCTACCTATGGAATTGGTATGTTAAGTAGATACAAAGCTATTAAATACTTAGCAGGGTGTCTAATATTTGGGAATGCCTCCACAAATATTGACTTGCTTCCTCTTCTTTATTCTGCCATCAGTCCACTACTGCTCTCCAAGGAGAAGAAAGGCATGGTCTCACCATCCAGAGGTTTTGCTGCCCCTAGTACCACAACATCCAGTGGAAAAGCCTGACATGTAAACCATGAAATGATGTGCTTCCCTTTGGGGATAGGGATATTTTGGTCCAGGGGCAAAGGAGCACTCTTTCTTTTAATGTGGGTGATTTTTCTTGTGAGTAATGATAATGAAGCCACATTAAAAATATTGCTGACATTGATGCTGATTACAGATATGAAGAATGGACAAAATGAGAAAGGAATTGAAAAAATGGATTTGATTGTAAAAGCAATACTAATTATAGACATTTATATCCACAGCTTATTATTTATGCCTAATTAGCATGCAGCACAATGACAAGGACACAAGCCATTAAATATATCACACTAACTTGTATCATTAGATTGCAATAATGAGTTCTCCCCATGGACACTTGGTCATTAAAGTTTGTTGTTCAGGTAGTAAGTTCAACTGCAGACAAAGCAGAATAATTAGGGGAAAATCAGTTCCCACAAAGATAACACTATATGTAGTGATTGTTTTTTATATTTTATCCTTCATACAGTACTATGGGAGATACTGAACCAGTTCTCCTCTTTCTTTATTATTCCTTGATTTCCACCATCTCTATGTCAAGACTCCTACTTTTTAGAGTTGTTATTCTTATCCACATTTTTTTCTGATAAGGAAACAAGAACATAAATAAATGTCCCAAATCACAAAGCTATAAATTGTGAAACTGGGCCTCAAATAATGTTCTGTTCCAAGCTTTCATATAGGCCTACATGGCAAAGGTGGTATTGGAAGACTTTTAGTATCACACATAGATGCCTTCATTAATGACGTGACAATATGGAGAGAGGTTGATCCAAATTAATTGGGATTTTCAGATAAAGGCCTGAGTTCTAGATCCCAAGGTGTTTTAGTTTCCTCATTGCTAAAGCAAATACCATGCAATGGGTTGGCTTAAACAATGGGGATTTATTTGCTTATGGATTTGAGGCTAGGAAAAGTCCAAATCAAGGCATCATCAAGGCAATGCTTTCTCTCTGAACACTAGCATTCTGGGGCTGGCTGCTGGTGATTCTTGGTCCTCTGTCACATAGCAATGCACATGGCAGCCTCTCCTGGCTGTCCTTTATCTTCCAGGTTCCATTGACCTTCAGATTCTTGCTTCCTATGGCTTTCTCTTTTCTGTCTGAATTTCATTCTGCTTATAAAGGACTCCACTAATAGGATTAAGACCATTCTGACTGAGTTAGGCCACACCTTAACTGAAATTACCTCATAAAAAAGTCCTATTTATAATGGGTTCACACACACAGGAATGGATTAAGTTTTAAAAACATGCTTTTTTGGGGGTACATAGCTCCAAATCACCACACAGAGTTTTATCGATTGAGTCATGTCTCCCATGAAGACATGTTTGAGTCCTAACCCTTGGTCCTGTGGATAGTTCCTATTTATCAGGATATGAACTAATTTGAAAACAGGATCAGAATCTATAGATGACTCTCATACTTTGGAATCTAATGGAGTTTGCCCTGCTGGGTTTCAAAATTGCATGGGACCTTAGACCCCTGTTTTCCTTCCAATTTCTCCCTTCTGGAATGGGAATATCCTATGCTGATCTTACCATTTTATTTTGGAAACAGATAGCTTGTTTTCTAAGTCTCAAAGGTCCACAAATGGAGAGGAATTTTGCTCCAGAATGAACAATACCCATGACTGAATTAAATGAAATTTTGGACTCAAAATCATGACTGAAATGGCTTAAGGCTTTTGGAATCTTGGAATAGGGTAAATGTATCTTGCATGTGGGAAGAACAAGTCAGTTTTGGGGTTCAGAGGGCAGGCTGTTATGGATTGAATCATGTCCTCCACAAAGACACATTCAGTCCTAACCCCTGATCCTGTAGATGTGAAATCATTTGTAAACAGGAACTTTGAAGATTCTATTAGTTAATGAATCATGGAGTGCCTTAATACATGATGATTGGAGTTCTTATAAGTAGAGGAAATTTGGACACAGTTGTGGGTGTCAGGAGTAGATAAATGGTGAGAGAGAAGTCTTTGTGACAGAGGCAGAGATGGAGTGATGGATCATACCACCAGAATGCTACAGACTTTGGAGAAAGCATGATCCTGCCAACACCTTGATTTTGGACTTCTAATCTCCATAACTATGAGATAATAAATTCCTGTTGCTGAAGCCAAGCAGTCTGTGGTATTTGTTATAGCAGCATTGGCTAAGTAGGACATGGGGCAAGGGCATGACTGCTTATCTTCTCCTGGATTCAGATTTCCTCAGACATTTTTGTTTTTGACATTTGTGTCTGCCTCCACTTTGGAATCTGTAGGATTCTAGAAAGGTGCAAAAATTATAAATTATGTCTCTCTGGAATATTCTAGCATCTCGGAGCTCCCCAAAAGGTCCAAAATTATCTTCAATATTTCACAGATACCATAGTCTGCTCCAACCAAATAGTAGCATTCCCTATCAACATGTCGTCGCCCAGGTGGGCATGTGGGTCCTCATGCCTGGGGGCTGCTTAAGAATAGGAGGCTACAATTGATCCTAATTTGTATTCTCCATGCTCTTCTGACCTGATGGTTCTGAAGTTCATTTGCAAGGTATGGAGAGGAATATATATCAATCTTTCATATTTGAAGGAAAGGATAATGGGATAAATGAGACTTTTATAATGTTTCAAAATGTTGAAAAAGCTAGACTGCATTATCCTCTCAAAGGGTGTTTTAGCCATATTTTCCATCATGGTTTGGCAGTTCTTTCATGTCCCCCCAAAACAATGTATCAATCATCCGATGAACAGTGTACCAATTCCCTTATGGACATGAAGATTAACATGCAATCTGCTAATGTTGAGCTAATGAGTTTATGATTTTCATAAATACTTAGACCTACTTTGAGTTTTATCAACCCCAGTAGTTGAAATTAAAATGGAAATAGCAACATTTGTTTTTTGTTCTTCCTACAAAGCAACTAATTATTTTCCTCTGGGTAATGATAATTAACACAATTCCTCGTGTTCCTGATCAGTGCACAGCTGGTACTCAGATAATCACAAAGACTTGGTTTTATGTGGTGACATTAAACCTCTGTCTAACTTGGGAAGTGCATTAACTGTATTCTATTGCCTCATCTTATTAATTCTGAGCTGTTCCTCAATGAATGGCTCAATTTGGGAGCAATTTTTATATTAATAAATTATAGTCAGAGAAAGAGTGACAGAGAATAAAAGGAGATTCTACTGTTGATTGTGGTAGATTTTGTCTGCTCCAGATGCTCTATTTGGGCTTACAACTTTGATGTTCCTGAAGAAGTTTCAAATGAACATCTCATCCACTCTTATAATATTTCTTTAGATATTCTTCTTTCAGTTAAACAGAAATAACTGTGTGCTAGGAAGACCTGGATTTGGGGGTGAGAATGCATTCCGAGCTCCCACCCACCCCTGTTCCTGGGGTTTTCCTGGAGTGTAGGTTTGGACCTGAGCTGGCCCGAGGACCTATTCAGATTGTATCACTGAGGGAGTTCCAGTGCTCTTCAGGGCAGCCAGAGTGGAGTGCAATGGTGCTTGGGAGCTAATAGGTGCTCAGTTGATGTCTGTTGGATGAATGAATGGTGATACAAAGGAAGAATGGTGTTGTTTGGTCCTGGCTATCAAAGGATGCTTGATGCTAATTGGCCAACGTGGTTATCAAGCCTCAGCAGTCAAATGGAAGAAACCACCTGTGTACTCACGTTAAGAACACCAGTAAATGGTATTTCTATCTTTACCTCTTCATTTGCAAATTTTAAAATATAATACTTTACTCTTGAAGGGTATGTAGAAAACATACTAGTGCAATCCTTTCAGAAAACAACTTAGCAATATCTGTCAAGAACCTGAATAATGTTTGTTTTCTGTTTTCTTTAATCTGATAAAATTCTGTGTTAGGAAAACAATTTTAATGAAATTATTCAAAATACAGAAATAGTTTTCTGCACACAAAGATGCTCATCTCCAATTTGTTTGAAATCATGGAAAACTAGAAGGAACTTGTTTCCAACAATTAAATTACCAATTTAATTGCCAATTTAAAATGGTTTTCAAGATTTTATAGTATTGTGGAAAAGTTCTTAATTCATAAAATTTATGCATTTTGATCACAACTAAATATGCTATATATACAATCTTGGAAGGGAATATTAGTAAATCTAAGAACAGAAAAATGTCTAGAAGAAAATCTACCAAGATATTAAGTAGTTGCATTTTCCCCACCTATTTTTAGTAGAAACTTTTAATGTTGTCTCCTTAACAAGTTTGTGTTGAAGATACCCTTCCTCCTACTCTACTCCTTGCAGATGTGCAGCCTTGGTGGCCAAGATTTTCACTATGTCCCTACCTCTCCCCATCCCCCACTGACCATAGTTGATTGGATCAGGTTGGACATTTGACTCAATATGGGAAAATTGGATTCTCTTTGCTGGAAATTTAGAATAGGGAACTCAGAGAAAGCAAATCAGTTTGCATGCATGGCTTGGATTGTAGACATGCAAATTTTGGACTGATGGCATACCACTTGCACAAAGAAAGCAATTTTTCAGAAAACTAAGATGAAGACATGAAAAGATGAGAGATCATGGGATCCCAGAGACAAACTGGTTTCTGATGATTTTCTGCTTTCTGATTCATTCATCATTAGGCCTAACTGACTGCCATGAAGTATTTTTGTATCCTTATAATAAACAATAATAATAAAGTCCGTTGCTTGAGTCAGTTTCTGTTAGCTGCAAAAAAGAGTAAGTAAATAAGATACTTCTATTTTGGATATTTTAAAAATATGACAAATATGTATTACTAATAAAATATAGTAAATAAGACAACATGTTTTTAAAAAATAGTAGATATTTTATTAAGAGTATTGGTGGACATACAATTTATAGCAAGTAAAAAGCATAGGTCATTCATTTCAACTGAATTACAATATTTCCTTTGATCTTATTTTTCTAATTTTTTGGACAATTTGATAATTTCATTTGCCTCTAAAATACACTAATTTGTTGTTTTAAACAAACTTAATATGACCAATTCTGATTCTAATAGGATAAAGGGGAGAACTATCATTAAGGCTGGTTACATCCATTCAGTTTTCCTCACCTATGTCATTGACTAATCTCTGTGCCCAGTTCTTGTCCAGGTCAGACAAAAATTATGTTTACTATTATTCCGTTCAGCCATTAGAAGTGCTCATGGATAAAAGCATCAAGGACCAGGGAAATTGCTCATAATGCATTGTTAAATAAAAATGCAGGTTTCAAAATAGTATACACAGTAGTTTCCTAATTACATTAAAAATGATAACTATATGAGAAAGCCTGGAAAGAAATATACCTTAATATTAACTTTGAAATATTTGAGAGGTGACTTTCAAATATTTCTGACTTAGTAATCATCCTAATCTCCCTTTTTATTCTTTTCTGTATTTTCCAAATTTTCTCCAGTGTGTATGAATTCAGTTGGTAATAAAACAACAATGGGAATCCTGTATTTTATGTATGATTGTTCTGTAAACCCACAGAGGAGCCATCCATTCTTTCTGCCTTTTAATGCCACCACAGTAAACTGGGTAGATGTTCATTGTCCAACAAAGTTACCTAGGAGCCTGTTTTAGTTTACTAAGCTGCTCAAAGCAGATGCCATAAAATGGGTTGGCTTTTTAATAATGGGTATTTATTAGCTTACAAGCTTACAGATTTGAGGCTGAGAAAAATGTCCAAATCAAGGCATCATCAAAGGAATGCTTTCTTCCTGAACCTGGCTGTCGGTGATCTTGGGCTCCACTGTCACATGGCAAGGCACGTGGCAGTGTCTGCTGGTTTCTCCCTTCTCTTCTGGTTTTTGTTGCTTTCAGCTTCTTGCTTCTGTGGCTTTCTCTCTTTCTGTCTGAATTTCATTATCTTATAAAGGACTCAGAGCGGATTAAGACCTACCTAATCAAAAGGTCCTACTTATAATAAGTTTATACTGACAGGAATGGATTAGCTTCAAGAACATGATTTTCTGGAGGTGCATATAGTTCCAAACCACCACAGAACCCTAAATTTAGGGGCAGGGTGGAAGGAAGGTTACTTGGTGCTTATCTGACTGCTAGTAAAAATAACGTGTCAATTGTTAAAAAAAAAAAAGTTATATTTTGAATGAAAATAAATTACCATAGCTGCCAAAACAATAATGTCAGCTTTCTCTCCCAATTTCATCATGTGCAGGAGCTTTTAAAAAAGAAAGAAAGAAAGAAGGAGAATGGAGCCTGAGCTGCCTTGACTGCTCAAGACCTGTGGTGTTCAGATCCTTTCAACACTTTCTAGGGGACCATTTTTCAGGAAGAACTGGACTGGGTTTTGTTCCCATCTAGAGAATCCAAAGGCTCAGAGCAGGGAGTGGCTGAGAGCTCTGGCTTAGGTGTCAATATTGGATTTGACTCCTGGCTCTGCCCTTTTCTATCTGTGTGGTTTTGGAAAGTTAATTAACCTCTGTAAATCTTTGCTTCCTTATTTGTAAAATGATGCAGCTACGTCATGAGGTTGTTGAGAGCATAAAATGAGATAGCATGCAATCTTTTAGCAGAGTCGTTGGCTCCAAGTGAGTGAGTGTGGTGTTTTTATTATCACTGCTAGGCGACAGGCATAAATTCTCCACATGTGCTTTGTATTTATCCCAAGAGTTAATCAACTATTAGTAAGGTAAAATATCTATGACAATCTATTTTCATACCCTCCATCTTTATTCTGGCTCAGCCCTTTCTAACCTCTGGCCTATTGCAGTAGTCTCAAAGGCAGTCTTCTTGTCTCTAGGTCCTTCGTCATGTTGTCTAAGTCTTCCAGCTTTGATGATCTTCCTCCCATGCTAAAATTGTTTCCAGGTAAGATTCTTCTTTGCCTGTTGAATAAAATTCCACCTTTCTATGGCATTCATGACCTTTCACAATATGGCTTCAGTTTTTCTTTCCATGGTGGAAGTTTATTCTTCTTAATTGTTAACTGCATCGTGATTTTGTTCAGAACGTCAATGTGCCCAACTGAAATACTATTTCCTTAGGCTGCCTATCAGCTAGAGGTGGATATATTATACAGTTTAAGCCAGTAAATTCTTAAAATTTCTTGGAGTGATTTTTCTTTCTTGATTAAAAGGACAGTTGTAATTGATGCTCCCTCTCCATCTTCTTACTTTGAGCTAAAATATGATATCTGGAGCTGTAGTAGCCATCTTGCAGCCAGGAAATTACAAGCATGAGAAAGAAAACCATGTAGCAGTTTGATATTATTGATGAATTCCAAAAAGAAATATTGGATTATGTTTGTAAACTGGTTTTTTCCTCGAGGCGTATTAGAATGTATTGGATTCAGAGGTTTTACTTTTACTTGATTAAATAATGATTAAGGCTTTGATTGGGCCACATCAGTAGGGTGTTACATTCCCACCCCCTTGGTGGGTGGGGACTCACAGAGAAACTGCACTGCAGAGAAGGGAGGTTGGGAGTCTTGAGCTGGAGCCCTGGGAAGTAAGCACAAAGAAGAGCTTGGTCATGAGGAAAGAGAAGGTCCGGGGAAGAGAAACAAGCCATTCGCCTAATAGTCTACAGCCAGCTTTGTGGAGATAACAGAGTAGCTGAGCCTGGAGAGAGGCAAGCCCGGGAAGAGAGGAACCCAGGAAGCCTGAACCCTGGCAGACATTGGCAGCCATCTTGCTCCAACAAGTGGCCATAGACTTTGTTGAGGGAAGTAACTTACACTTTATGGTCTAGGACTTTTCCAGGACTAGGATGCTTAGCTCAAACACAACATCTGCTTGAAATCATCTCCAATGTCTCTAGCCAGATTGATCTCTTATTCTTTGGTTCTCAAAGCATATCATTTATGTTCCTTATTTAGTACTTCTCACATTCAGCCTGCTTGTGTATAGCTGTACATGATTCTCTTTACTCTCAGCAAAGCTCCTGGCAGTAGAGACTGTGTGCTGTTCAACCATGCATACTGTCAGTGCTGGCATGGTGACGTGGATATAGAGCTCAACCAATGATTGCTAAATTATTGAACTGGATGGAAAAGAGCAAAAACCATATCTTAAAATAACGTATTTTACATGATTATTCAGTTAGAAGTCATCAACATAAATCAACTAAATTATGGAAATAGTGGAAGACAGTAGTGATATGAATAATCCCAAATGGCAAAAATATGATTGTGATATTTTCCTTCTTTTCAAAAGTACAATATAGAATGTAGTAATAAACTGGGTGAGAGGACAAAGCCAATCTGGTATAATATATGTTCCACACTTAATCAAATAAATAGATAATATGTTGCTTTTCAAACTGTGAATCCCTTAGGCCACAATTTAAATGGAGGCTTCAAATGGGTCAAAGTCCAAAATTAGACGATCCTCCATAGAGGTGGACATACAATTAGTGGTCAACATGGACAACATGGATTCAGTTCTGTTGAGAGTAATTAGGGAAGAAGCCTTGTGGGAGTGAGGAAGGTACAGGAAAGGTCTGCCCTCTGGAAATTTCCTGGTGGCTGGATTACATTGGCAAATGCTCTTCTTGATTGTAAAGTTTATTCAACCTTGCCATGGGCCACCTATTGCATAATTCTAACTTTCTCCTGAGTAAACAGCATTTAATTTCAGGAATCTTTTATATTTTATTTTAAAGATCCAATCAATATAAATAGAAGAGGAACTCAGTTTTCACTAACTTTTACCTCTCTACTGCTTAGGTCCTTAGGGAAGCCTAAAGGATTTTCATCAGTGAACTGAAAAGTAGATAGTGGATATATTGCAAAACTTTTTCAATACTTGACTCTAAATCTCCACTATTGCTAAGACATTCTTATAAAGAAATCATTTGGGGAGAACTTAGAACTACTGTTTTCAGGAAGTGGTCCCTGTGGACATGTGGTCTATGCTTAACTCTGTTTTTAATTTAGTTTTTGTCTCCTGTGCTGGGTATCCAGTATTAGTTTCAGAGTAAACAGTATTTTCAAAAGACTGACAGGGTCAGCTGCTCTGGGAATGTGGCCGGTGACCTCCCCGATGGATTACCGTACTGCAGGCTGCTTCCAAGTCAGCTGAAAGGTAACATTCTTTCTGTTTAAGTGCATACTGCTTTGAAACATGTGTCAATTTCAGCTGATAAAACTGAAAGCATATCCTGGGCACCTCTTTTCAAAGGGCATGAAGCTGTTACTTTGGGGGCAAAGTGATTTGTCACGTCGATATAACCGCAAAAGCTAAACTGCTGGGTTAAAGGGAGGGGGGAGCTACAGTGTCAATTTGGCTGCTTAGATTAAGCTGTAAAGACACGGAAAACCTTAAATTCAGAGCTCCTTTCTGAAGTTGTAACTCTAATATTAACAAAGCAAAATCTGTTTTGAGTTCTTTTTTCCTAGAGTCTTGTCAGTTTAGCTTGTGGTCTCCAACTTGAATCAGCACGGAGTGTGTGTGTGTTGTGTGTATGTATGTGTGTGTGAGATAGAGAGGCAGAGACAGACTGACTACTAGGAAGTGTACTATATTGACTGCTAGCAAATGCTGGAGCAAAACCTGCTCAACGTGACACCTCTGTGAAGGCACCATGAGGAAGAAAGAATTGTAGATGTTGGGTATAGAATAGTGAAAAAAATTGAACATGCTCGATTTGGAATTCCAATTGGTTTTAGTCAGCTTGTATGTCATAGACTCCAGAGTTATGAATCTAGTTTCATATCAGAATTGTTATTTAGAAATCATCAATATTGATAGTATTATTTTTTTTAAACCCTCACATTTCACTTTTTAGTTTTGATAAAAGAATTGCATTTTTCAGATGCACACATTTAAAAAAGATAGCACTTTTCAACGTTCTCTTAACATTCACTTGATTGAAATATTTTCTAACACCCCAAATGCTCTACCATTAAGATGTGATTTTATAAGGGGAATAGGTCTTCTTTATGTTGACAAAATGTCTTTTTCAACAGTCAGTTTTAAAATATGGTCCACAACCAAAGTAAAAGGACAAATATTATCAGAAGAAGTAAAAAATATTATATTCCAGTAGCAAAGATTAATGTTTCACAGAAGAGCAATAACTACAAAGGTATAAATTTGTAGAGCTGCCATTATCATAATTATCATATATATTATTTTGGAATTTGCCTTTGTGTCCACTTGGTAGCTTCAATTTACAAAAATATGTTTATTATTAGTGACAAAATCAACTTCATGAAATTCTTCTACAGACATTTTTCACTGTTGGCATGGGCCACAACTCTTACTAACCTGTACCACTGAGCAGCAGAAGCCATAAGGGGTGTCTTAATATCTTAATAATGTCGCTAGGAGGAGGTTAAAAGTCTTCTAGTATTTGCCTATCTGCCAGAAGTGCAGGCAGATAAGAAGGTAAGAGTTAGAGTTATCTTCCAGAAGAAGAGGCTATAGCTGCTGTTTGAGAGTTCACAGTTGACAAAGCTGAGAAATAGATTCATGTAGGGATACTGGAATAACTAGAAAGAGGCTACGAACCATCCTGGACATTTAGTTCTTCAATAAGCCCCATCCACACCTGATTACTATAACTACAAAGTGGAACAGAGTCTTCTAGAGAGATGGGCTTAAACTCTGAACTAAGAGAAATACCAACAGACCAAAAGTTAGCTAAGTGTGATAAGTTCTCAGGGCTAGGTCTGAAGTAGGTTTGCATTTGCTTCTTGGATGCCAAAAGAAAACAACAAAACACTCATCCACTGTGGTTCTTGGGATAGGCTGTTACTCCTGGAGGCAGGTGCCGAGTGTAGTATCCTGGCTTCTCGACTAAATGGGTATGTGGGTTACATGGGCTGCTGACTCGATCCCTGGAGATCATAAAGGATCGTTGTCCCACAAGTGCTATGTGTGGAAATAAGAAACCCATATACAAGGCACTGCTTGTCTCAGAAGAGGATCCCCGTTTCCATAAAAAGATATTTATCCTTGAAGAAAGCAATAGAGGAAGACCTCAGGTCATCTACACCATGCTTTGCAGGTTGTCATTCTTTCAAAAGGAAAGCAGTGTATGTTTTCAATGCCTTGTGGGTGTCTCTACCTTGTAATATTTCAGGAGTAGAGCATTTATCTGTGTGTGTGTTTGTTGTGGAAACAGTTATTTAAATGGTAGGTATGGAAAATCACTACTATTGAAAAAAAAAATACATTTATCCCTCCAACTAGTAGGTGAACAAGCCACTTTTATAGTTGCAAGCTCCACCCTCCCCAAGTTTTTGAAAACAGGTGCAAAATAATTTCAAGCACTCAGGTTTCACCAGCCACTTATCACTTACAAGGCACACAATGAGGCAAATGAATGGAGTGAGGTGGTAATATCTTGAAGCAACTATCATTGCTGAGGGTTATTTATTTCAATTTTGCATGGAATTCTTGCCTGCCTACTGCAGGGCAGATTTTAATTTCCTGTTTCGGATGGTCTGTTTTGGATATTATGTTCCTGAAAAAGAAATCTTAAAAAATTTCCAGCCTTAAAAGTACTTATAGATCCTTCTCTAATTTTTTAATAATAGATTTATTGAGATATAATTTAAACATCATAAAAATCACCCTTTTAAAGTGTATATTTAAAAAACTCAGTGGTTTTTTAATATATTCACAAAATTGTGCAATCTTTATCTTTATCTAATTAAAGAACATTTTCATCAACATTTTCTTATCCAGTAGCAGCCCCTGGCAACCAAAAATCATGTACCTTCTCCCTCAGCCCCTGGAAACTACAAATCATCTTTCTATTTCTGTGTATTTGTCTATTGTGGACATTTCACTTAAATAATCATTTAATATGTAGCCTTTTGTGACTAGCTTCTTTCACTTAACAGAGCAAAGTTCATCCATGTTGTTGCATATATCCATGACACTGTATGGATATACCATTTTCTTTCACCATTCATCAGTTGATGGACATTTGTGTTGTTTCCACTTTTTGGCTATTATAAATAATGCTGATATGAGCATTCATGCACAATTTTTGCGTGGATATATGTTTTTATTTCTCTTGGGTATATATCTAACAGTGGAATTGCTGGGTCATATAGTAACTCTATGTTTAACTGAGGAACTGCCAAACTGATGTCAAAGCAGCTGATCATTTTAGATTACTATCAGCAGTGTATGAGGGTTCGAATATCTTCACATCCTCAATAACAGGTTTATTGTCTTTTTTATTTTAGTCATCATAGAGGGTGTTGTATTTCCCTAATCACTAATGATGTTGAGCATCTTTTCATATGCTTTTGGCCCATTATTTGTCTTGGGAGAAATTGCCCATTTAAAATTTATGTTATTTGGCTATTTATTTATTTATTTAACAAATCAGTTTTATTGGTACATGTTAATAAAGCATAAATCCATATAAAGTGTACAATCAGTGATATTTGGTATAATCACAAGTTCTGCATTTATCACTCCAATCATTTTTAAAAAAATACTATTTAAAAAAAAATTTTAGATATGTAGATTACATAAATGTTACATAAAAAATAAAGAGGATTCCCATATGTCCCACTCCCTACCCCTCCCACATTTTCCCACATTAACAACATCCTTTATTAGTGTGGTACATTTGTTACAATTGATGAACACATATTGGAGCATTGCCACTAAGTGTGGACTATAGTTTACATTATAGTTATGTAAGTTATGACAAGATATATAATGGCCTGTATCAGTCATTGCAATGTCATTTAGGACAATTCCAATGTCCCCCAAATACCCCCATATTACACCTATTTTTCCCTCTCCCTCCCCTCAGAACCTCCGGTGACCACTGCCACCACATCAATGATAAAAGTTCTTCCATTGCTAGAATCATGATAAGTCTACAGTAGAATAATAGTGTCTACTCTAGTCCATCATTCATTCCCCAATCCCGAGGATTCTGGAATGGTGATGTCCACTCTGCCTCTAATTGAT